>JAEQBH010004335.1:0-382607 GCA_016808115.1 Tetrastigma voinierianum
GATCACAAAGCCTACTTTTTAACCTTCCAATCAAGATCGCGATTCATTTCCCATGGTTTAAAGTGGCCATGGACCTACTTTATTCATTTATAAAACAATTGAGGGTATAACAAGTCTAACATTGAGGAATACAAAAGGTTTGAGCAAAGGAGGGCCAAAATAAATTTACTTTATCACTCAAAGCAACTACTTCAGGAATAGTTTCAATCTAAAAATGGTCAATGGGAAATGTTTTGCTTGTTATTTCCTCATTCCCCTACCTTAGTTTTCTAGCAGTGTTCAGCATTTCCCATTGTGGGAAATTATTTCTTAAGGTACTCGCCATTAACGAACCTTGCGGTGGCTCCTTCAAGGCTCGGGAGTAGCTAGTAAAGTAGCCAGCAAGCATTTCTTGTGAACCTTAATGGTCCCTCCCAGTTAGGATACCATTTCCCACTCTTTGTCTTTGCAACGATGGGGTAACACCACCTTCCAAACGAGCCCCATTCTTCAAAACTCTTTCTTCTTACTCGCTATCGTAGTGGTCGGTGCTTGTAATCTTTTCCCATCCAATGCCTAAAGTTCCATCGTCATGACCTCATTGTATTCTTGAGGATTAAGGCCATTATGCCTAGATACCCTTAGAGAAGGAATTACCACCTCCATTGGAAGCATTGCATCTTGCACATAGGTAAGAGAGTAAGGACTTACCCCTATAGAATTTCTTTTAGAAGTTCTATAAGCCATAAGGTCTTAAATAAAATTATGTGCCAATCTCTAGGATTATCCTCCAGCATCTTCTCCAGGATGTTTATCAACACCTTATTAGTGGCTTCTGCCTGCCCTTTCTCGGGCATAAGGGAGTAGATCCGATGACCCAATGCCATTGTCCTCGGCAAAATATGTCATCTCATCCACAATGAAATACGGTGCTCTCGTCGGGCCAGAATTAATCGAGGAATTCTAAATATATGAATGATTTGCTCCTTAATGAATTGGATCACATCCTTCTGCTTTACCATCTTCAAGGGTACTACCTCCACCCATTTAGTGAAGTAGTCTATAGCAACTAAGATGAAGTTGTATCCCTTGAAGAAGTCGTAGTTTTTCCTATTAAGTCCATGGCCCATCCTTTGAAAGGCCATGGTTTCACAATTGAGTGGAGTTCCACAACAGACATCCTCTGTATGTTGCCATACTTTTGACATTGTTGATAGTCCTTGGAGTAATTGATGCAATCACTTAGGATGGTTGGCTAAAAATAGCTATGTCTCCTAATCAACCATCAAATTTTATCTCAGCTTGATAGGCTTCATAGACCCCTTCATGAACTTGCTTCATCACGTCCATGTTGTCCTGGAAGGATAGGCATCCTCCTCGGTTAATAAATTTCCTTTAGGTCCCTTTTTTGTACACCCCCTAGCTAACATTATTTTATTCTCAAGCTTGTTTGAGCCTTTATAAGCCGTGAGGATCAAATTTCACATTGGTGATGCTTTGTCGGACATAATTTCAAAAGATAAATACAAATTTCTACCATCATTACCAAAGACTAACAAGAATCCTGTATCATCACCAAAACTTGTTAATACCTAAGGTTGCAACATAGATAAAATTTAAGACACTGTCAAGAGAGTGACTACTGCCTAATCCCTCGAGTCGAATCAAATCGCCACGTGCAAGGTAGTATAGTTCGATTCCTCCTTAACCATACTTTTCACCGAGTAAAGGTTCATGTTCAAGCTCAAACAAGATTCTAATCAATGACTTGTAATTGGAATTTCTCCTCAGAAATCTGGGTATTTTTTCTTTCCAATACTTCATACCCATTTCTTATGACTGCAAATTTCTCGTTTCCAAGACAGAAAGATTCATAAGATTTCTACAAAAAACATAATTTCATCCCTTAAGATCCGAAGAGTTTTCTTCCTGATTAGATCTCATGCTAACACGGGATCAGACTAACTTCAGACCAAGGAGAAATTCCACTGATTAAATTGATATATCACTCAACCCATTCTCAAACCATGAAAATTGAGGATTTATCTAAGTAACTTTTTGTGAGCTCATTAGTCTTTCAACATCGACTTTCACAGAACTGTGTCGGCTTCATCCATTAAGCACCCTTTGTCGCGACTTAGTTTTCCTGTCACGCCCTAAACTTCTTCTCCAAAGATCTTTATGTCTCAACAAACTTTTCCATGTTGCGTATCTCGTTGTTAATACGACAGTAGAGGGTTCTCACACGACAACATTCTATCTTCAATTCAAAGATTATACAAGAACACAAACTATTTTGTTCACAACTCGATCAGCATATGTTTTCCCTTTCTCCTCGCAGAATCCTGCTATCTTTTTGTCGGGCAACTCATTAATTTACACAATCGTATTATGGTATTGTGACACACAAGAAATGTTGTTACGACACGGCTTCGTAATTGTTAAAGTTCACGTGACACATCGAACTTCGTCGCGACTAAGACTCCAATAATTGCTATTTTTCTATTCGCTCTACTGGAAATCTCTTTGAATTAACCCAGAAACACAGTTTGGTAAATATTCCATAATTTGGCATTAAAACTGATCAAAAACTATTAAAAACAAGCTAGAAAAATGGACTAAAAATAGATGAGTTTAAGACTCATCAATGCCTAACCTCTCCCACATGATAGAGAAATATTGTTTAAAGTATTTCCCATTGATGAACCTCTAGTGCGACTCCCCTTGTAGATTTGACATCGAATGTGCTTTTATCATTTCCACAGTAGGTTTTTCAAATTTCACTTTTTGGGTTCTACTTTCTTTAGAGGGTTCAATGGTACTCCTTGCAAACGTAGCCTGCCTATCTATTGTATATATATTGTTTTGTTTCACTTATTTGAAGAACGCTGACAGTTAGAGAACTAGTAGAACAATTCAAGGAAAAGATTTGTACATATCATAATTGTAAGGCCCCAATTTATGCCCTAATAGTTTTATGACATGTCTAGTGTATAATGGAGGTCAAAAATGTGAAATCGAGTGGTTAAAATAGTAAAGAATGAAAAAGGAGATGATCAGAATTAATTCAAAAGTCAAAAGTAAATTGGTAAATTACCAATTGAGGGACCTAAAGAAATAAATTTAGAAGTTTTATATGTAAATATATGATTTAGACATAGTTGTAGGTTAAATTTCTAGTTAAATAAAGTTGGAAGGACTAAATACCAATTTAATAGAAGGAGGTAATCACATGAAGATACACCCTTAGTTTCTAGAAAAGTAAAGAAGGTGGAGGAAAGTTTTTATCGCTTATCCAAGCCATAAGAGTCAGTTGTGTTAAGGGTGAGAAAAATCTAACTGGATTCTCTACAATTTCAGCTATCCACCCCACTCAAGGAAAACAAAGAGAAGGAGAAAGAAGAGAAGAAATGGTAGATTTGAAGCTAATAAGAGAAAATTCAGGTTTGAGAACCTAACTCTCTTTGTGTATGTTTATGTACATCTTAAATTGGTTATGATATTGAATTGATGGTGTAATTGCAATATGAATTAGTTTTGGCCATTAATAATGAGTAAAGATGTGTGAATTAGTGTGTAGGTGTTTAAGGGAAAACTATGTCAAAATTTCATCAAACCCATGAATGTTTTTTGGCCATAATGTGGCTGACATACCTCCAAATTGGATGATTAAAATTTGAGATGACATTAAGACCAATGGCTACAAATGTTTAGAATAAACTGAGAACTAAATCTTGCTCTAAGACTTGAAACTGAGTCTGATGTAAAGATACTAATTCTGTTTCCTCAACAGCAACAATTTATGTTGCTTAGGCCATATCTTGATTTATAACGATCCAAATGAGGTGAATCAAAATTCTACTTAGATTAGACACCTAGGAAAGTAACTTTCATGAAGAAAACATGGTCAAATTATGTCTCTATCGTTCCTAGAAAATTTTCAAATATATGACACAATTCTGTTCCTAGAAACTCGCTCCATAATCCGCCGAATAAGTTGTTATACCTCCTAATTTAAAGGTCTAAATGACCTGATTTTCGTCGTTGGAAACTTAAAATATAAGGGAACATTTTGTTAAAAGAAATATTACATGATAATTATGTGACATAGACTCCACTATATGCATGATTACTATACGATTATAATAATTGATTCTAAGTATGATATGTATGTTACTGATACTAGGACAATCAATATAGAAATGCATATATTTGAATGCTTGTTTATGAACGGGTAGTGGATAGATAGGTATGCCTATAGGGACTATTATTGCTACAAAATACCATGCCATAACCCCCGCTTTGGTCATTATTTGTACCCATTTAGGTCACTACTAATATGTTATCATCAGAATGTAATTATAGGTACTCCCACCAGATCAGAATTCCCTGCTATCCACTTCTATCGAGTATGCAGACTAATCTTTATATGAAATGTGTTATAGGTAATGAACAATATGAGCATGAAAATGGATTAATGAAAATAAAAGATTACATCAGGCCTATAGCTTATTTTATGTCTATTAATACGTCATAGCTATGTCAGAAATATATTGTATGTGTGTGATGTTATCATAATCATTAGGAGTGGTCATTCATATCATTTGTTCCTTACTAAGCTATATGCTTAGCATAAATCTTTTATCCATGTAGGTATCAAAGTTAAACTTGACGCTAAGAACATATCGCAACCACCAAGACCGACACAACAGTAGGAGCTTACCAATGTAGGTCATGAGTTTTGTGATAGTAACGTAAATGTAATATTTTGTTATAATGAAAGTAGTTAAATATGTATTAGTAAAAGTATGTAAAAGAACAAAATTATGTATATATATATATATATTAGTACGATATGTAAATGATATTTGAATACTACTATAGTGGTGTTTTATAACATTATGTTATATGTGGACATGAACTTTTATCATTTTAAAAGAATGAGATTAAGAAAATTTTACTGCGGATCAATGTACAACTCGCCATAGGTATTATAAACTAAACAAGAAAGAAGCACCTAGTTTTCAGGGCATTCTCACTGACATATGTTTCTAACATAAGGTGAATGGGCACTATGGGTGGTAGTGTTATAAGCAATAGTTCCCAAATATGTTTCTTCGTTTGAACTACAAATAGACTCAACATTCTTTGTAGCTTTTCCTCCAAATTTGGTTTTCCCTATACTAGGCATTACCTTTTCTTTAAGATTCTCTGCCTCCTTTGGCTTTCCCTACGTATTTCCAAGAAGTCATTTTTCCGCGGCACTTTGTCCTTGCATTCTCGAAGTTCTAAACAGCTTTTGAGGAAATTTCAGTGCCGCACTAGATGCCATTCCTTGTAAAGGTGAGATAGTGGGAGAACTATAAACGCTTAATGAGTCATTCATGCCTTTCTCGAGAAACATGTCTCTCTTAGAGAAACACTTTTCTTAGAGAACTTCTTGTTCTTTGCCTATCATTGAAGTTTTTAAATGAATGGTAAGGATACCTTTCCATTATTTTTCCATTTTCCGGTTCCATGCATTCTTCATTTTGCTACCAATTTATTTTATAAGCAATGTATTGCTTAGAAATCCATACCTTTCTTACCTTGGCACTTAGTGAAAATCTCCTAGCCTTCTTTGCATTTAGCATAGCCCTCGAATCAGTAGCAGCTATGTTGATTGAAGCTATTGGACGAAATGGATCTTCATCAATCACCATGGCTTCTTTTCCTCTAAGGGGCTTCACCATGACTTCCTTTTCTCTAGGGAATTTTACCATGACTTTATTTTTTCCAAAGAACTTCATCGTGACTTCCTTTTCTCTAAGGAAATTCACCGTGACTTCTTATTGACCATGTCTCTGATAACATTCCCGAAACCCAACAAGAATTAGTATTATGGACCAAGAGTTGTGATACTTATAGTAGACTTTTCTTCTAAGCTCATCTTTTCTAGGGAGTTGGTGATCATGAGGAAAAGTGATGAACTTCTCATTCACAATGAATTCCTCAATCTCTACCACTTCGGATGTATACAAGGCTCGTGCATTAAAGGCTTGTAAATTCTTTCCTAGGTCAGGTAGTGGAAGTGGCTAAGTAACAAGTAGGAGAATTTTTGTCCCTATTTCTACTCCCTTCCCGCAGTGCTCATATGATGCTCCCAGCCCCATTGAAAGAAAGGTTCCATGTCGTGTGAATGGATCAAGATTTGGAAAGCAAAACCCCGAGGGGTCAGGCCATGACTACATTAGTTATTTCTCATGCTACGTTCTCTAAAGTACCACCCTCTCTCCTATAGGGAGAAAGGTATCTAAACTTCAAGCCAGATAGGTAAGCGTGAATTCACTACCTTTCTCACAAAGTTCTCAAAATGTCGCTCTAGTTCAATAAAAAATTGTCTTTCAAGGATAGAAGCAACTTCCCGCCTACCCTTTCTCTAAGGTTCTCCAAGATGGATTGATATTGTTGCTTCATTTCTTCTATAAGGGCAGTCATGATCACTCGCTGGCTCTTTATTTCTTACATGAGAGCCTGAAATTCGTTAGAATTATTAGAGAAAAGAATAGGTAGATCTACATTACCTGCACCCCTTCCTTTCACTTGGTCAATGGGGTTGTTGGATGGATTCCCCTGCTGTCGTACTAGAGAATTCGTCAAGTTTTCTATCTGTTCCACCAAAGCTAAAACTCTTCCTTCCTGTGCTGCTTCTCCAGCATTAGATCCTAAGTCTAGAGATTTTATAGTTGTCTTACTCCTCAATTTTGATTGCATTCTTTAGCAAAAACGTGTGTCCCATCGTGGAATATCCACAACTATAAAAAAAACAAAAAGATATATCAATGTTCCACAAAGATGTGTCCCACTGTGGAATACGTAACAAAAAATGAAAAGACGTGACAATGTTCTACAAAGACGTGTCCCACCGGCGTGCTAAAAATACGCTTTGCAGGATTTTCATGAATTCACCAGAGCATATAAAAGTAAGGGAATTTAGTGAATGCGCATACCATGAAATTATAGTATTTCCAAGCTTCGAAACTGAAGAAATATTACTTCGCTTCAATCAAAACCGGATTCCCTAGTTCCCTAGAATCTAAGCAGAAAAATACCTTGAAAATTAATCAATTGAAAGCTAAGAGTAAAAGTTTACAAATTAGCTTGAAAGATAACAAATTTCACAGTATAATTAGACTAAAAATGAAATGCTGAAGCAAGATAGCTTTGAAATAACAGATGCTTGGAAAGAACATATAAAAACTAAGCTAGGAATCTAGAAAAGACGCTATTGGAAATTATAAGACTAAGAAAATGTTGAAATGCTCGCTTTCTGGTAGTGTCGGGTTCATGATCGGATTGTCGGTCTCTTACTCGATGCTTGACTCTTTAAAATTCCATAAATGTCCTCGACCTTTCTTACGGGTCGATTCACGGGCTCGGGGCTTCTGATTGGTCAGCTCCTATTTGGGTCTCGAGGAGATCCATCTCTACTATTCCACTTAAACAATCGGGCTGAAAATTTAGTTTTAGTGTAAATAATTGCCCCCGTGATACAATATGGCTGGATAAATTTTTATGTATATATGCCCTGTAATATTTTTGTAGTGGCCTAACCTTCAACTATGAGACCCAAAATCCAATTTTCAACCCATGATCTTGAATTGCAATGCCAATAGTGAGCCTGGTTGGAGCACATAAGAAAGAAATGGTTAATTTCCCAAGAAAAAATTCTCGCCAATATTCGTTTCAAACCTTCAACCTTCATTCTTCCTCCATCGAACATTCCCACACAGCAATTGAGTTCTCATCTTAAGCCTTTACCTACTTCATTTGTAGAGCATAACCCAACCCAAGGCTTTAAGAAAATTTCTAGGGCCAAAAAACCATTTCAGTCTCTTCTTCATTGTTTTCCTCTTCTCTACTTTCTTCTTCTTTTCTTTCTTTTCTTCCTTCAATTCGACGCTCATTACCATCGCTTATCGTGTCACCGCCACCGCCGCCAAAGTTGCCGCCGTTGACGAAGCCCCTGGTTCTCTTCATTTTTTCCATCGATTTTTACCATTTGTCAGCTCCACCCATTGTCGCTATATCATCTGATGCCGCCAAGAAGATTTCTTGCACCAATGTCTCCATTACCCATCAAAGTTTCTATCTTTATCACATTCAAATTTACCACAAGTTCTTCTTCGCCACACCCAGATAGTTCTTTCCCGATACGGCATCACTCACATCAAATTTCCAAGCCATTGATGCCTCGCCATTGCTTCTTATTTGATCTTATTGACTTCCGTCGTCGATTTCATGTTCTTGGCTCCATCGGTACACAACGTTCTATTGTAATTTGTTTTCACTCAAAATTCAAACAATCAATTTGATAGATGTCTCTGACGTGAAGTAGTTTGGCTCTTGTAGTAATTAAAATGTGGCACTACTCTAACTTGAGATATTTGTAGCCATTTTCTTGGCTTTTAGAAATACAAATCTCTTCTCTCCATACCTCTTTTGTTGTATCCTTTGCATTGTTATACTCTATAGCCTATGATGATAATCCCTATCGTCCCGAGGCTCTTATTATGGATTCCTTTCCAACCTTTAGGTGGCCAAAAGCCTAATCTCTTTGCTTGGTAGAATGAGGACTTTCTTGAGATAATGGATTTGTTATGCTCGGATTAATAATGGAAACCACGATTATTACATAGCACTCCACAAGCATGACATTGCATTAGTGGACCAAGTCGCTCTAGGCCTACCTTTGGATGTGATGAACTTGTGTGTACTGCTCGTGGATTCATTGAACACTGACACAAGTGCACTTATGGCCATGACATTGCATTAGTGGACCAAGTTGGCTTTAGGCCTACCTATATGGAAGTGTGCTTGTGTGTGGATGATGATATACTACCTCTAATGTGTATTGCTTGGAGAAATTGATGAAACAAGAGCTAAAGCCTACTATTTATTAATATATATATATATATATACTTATCAGAATGATGAATGCCAGGGAAAAATCGCATGCTGAGATCGCTGGCCAAGAAGCCCCGCTTTGGACTCAAAAACTAGATATAAAAGGTATTATATTGGAGAAAAATAAATATTTGAGAACAATAGTGCCTGAAAAGCCTACCTTGACTCAAAATATTAGGATATAAACCATTTCCCCAACACTTCCGCTCTAAAATTCATGGTGTCGACCTATTTCTTTTGACTTTCTCTACAACATTTCTCTAGAAAGTTTCCTTTTCTCCATGACTCCATGTCTTTAACTTCTCTTTGGGTTCCGTAGAGCTTTTTCAGAAATTTCGTGGTTTCACTCGATGCCATTCTCTTTTCCAAGGAGACAAGAGCGTAGATTACAAACCTATGTAAATTTTCCTATTCTGTGATCATTCATGCTCATTCCCTTGGAGAAACATGTCTATTTTTAGGGAAACAACATTTCCTTTGGAGAAATTCTTGTTCTTTGCCTCTTATTTTGAATCTTCAAATGGATGGTATGGATAACTTCCATTTCTTTCTGTTTCTCTGGCTGCAGACACTTTCATTTTTGCTTCAAAATCATTTTTATAAGTAAAGTATTACTTAGGAATCCATACCTTTCTTGTCTTAGCACTTGGTAAAAATCTCCCAACATACCTCTCTCGCGAATCGTTGATAACTATGTTATCGTTTTCGCTTAATAATGATCTTCAAAGAATCACCACGACTTCCTTTCCTGTAAGGCCTCACCATGACTCTCCTTTACTTAGAACTTCAAGATACTCCCTTCAAATTTCTAGATCCCCTTTCATTGAGTCATAGTCCCAATCACCTTTTGCCATGCATGTTACCATGTGGAATAACAGATCACGACCACATTACAAAATTTGTTACACTTAGTGTTGACATCGCAATGTGGAGAAGCAACGCTACGACGTGCTAACCTAACGTCGTGACGTTGGAAAGCAATGTTCTGTCACTACATTGAGAAACAACGTCACGACATTGACTGCTACTCACTGATTTTTCAAGCTCTTCTTGTACCATTTCTTCCATTTGTTCCTAAGGGACAACCTATCTCTTGGTGTAATGATGTAACAAGTTCGATTCTTTAAATAAATCTTGCATTTTAATGTATAATGGATACAAAGCCCACTTTCCTTTGCTCCAAGTCAACATGAGGGCTTTTTTCCTCAATCTTAGAGTGATTGGTGATAATCTCATGAATGCATAAATTCTCTTAGTGAATGCTGCACAATTTTTGTCCATCTCTTCGGTCGTAATAACTCCCCACATGCCCTAGTCTGCAAATCTGGCTGAGCAGACAGACTCATCTATCCATATAAGAAAACATGATGCATTATCCTTAAGGGTGGTTTAAGATACTTAATCTAGTTGCATACACTCTTAGTGTGGGATACCGATTCCTAAGCTTGTCACAGTAGGGAGTTAGGACTTCTTGTGGAACAACATAGCCCTTACCCATAGTTTTCATCAACATAGGATGTGTCAACACTGTAGTTGCCGCTATACATTCTTCCTTAGTCAGTGGAAGAGGCCTAACCTTATGCTATGATCGACATCTTATGTAAACTTCCCCTTTATTATGTACGTCTGAATAGATCGATGGTTGGTGACAGCAGACCTCCATTCATGCCTCTTCGTAGAGCTTGATCAACTCCACTTTGTGATTCATATAATGGTGATCCTTGCGGATAGACCCACCGAAGTCCTTTCATGACGGAAGAATCCAGTCCCAACTTGTCGACTTTGAACTGTGGATATGTATCCAGGTCATTTCGACCTTAGTGTCTAGTTTTTCAAAATGTCAGATATTTCATTTCTAATGTTTCAACACCTATGACTAGATGTTCGGGCCAGACATGTCGTCTAAACTCCTGCTAGGACACAACTACTTCCCTTACACTTTGCAACGTTCTTGGTTGCCTTGACATGCTTTCTTCCTTCTTTTTTCTTCTTTTAAGATGGCATACCAATGAAGAAATTTCTTAATTCTTCGGATGAGAAGGGTTCCCTTTTGATGGATGCCATTCCTATATCGGGGTGATGATTGAGATTAATTTCTCTATTCCATATTCAAATCGATATCTTTTTCTTGATCGCATAATGTGTTATGAGAGTTCTAGCTTGTTGGTAGGATTGTTTAACATGGAGATGTGTCATTCAACATCTTCTACAGATATACCTTTTCTATTAAAGATTTCTCCCTCAGGCTTAGGTCTATTCGCATCCCAAGTGTGTGCACAATTTTCTGTAAGTATATGGGGCAACAAGTAATATAGTGGACTGTAAGATTCCGGATATCGATCCAACATGGAATGGACTGTAGCACTTGATTAACCAAGTACCTTAACTAATTGAACTCCTCACTATTTAAGCTATCAATTTAAATGATTGATTTGAAGAAAAAAAAAACTAACAAAAAGAAATGAAAAGATTGGATCTTTGGGAGGCTTGAAAACTGAATACAACAAACTCTAAAGATTACTAAATGAAAATGGGTTCTAGGGTTGGTCTACTTCATCATGTATTTGATATTTCCTAAATAAAAGGTCATTGGGTGAATAATTTATGAATTATTGGTCAAAGGGATGATAAAATATGTGACCTCTACTTGCACATGTCGGTCACACTTTCTCAAACTCATTACCTAGTCTCCGACATTAGTTCATGTAGGCAACAAGAATGATAATAAAGCAAATTATCCCTTTGAGGCATTTCATCGATCACCTTTCAAAGTCTATACAAAGAGTGTCTCAACTATGTGAACTTATTCACCTATCATAGTCCATCTAAGGTTCACACAATGCCATGGGTGACTTAACATTCAAATAATGCTTTCTCACATCATTAAGGCATGTTAATAAGTTATCTTAATCCTAGCCAGAATCAAGACAACACAAATAAGACCCAAAATCATCAATAAGTTCATAGATTATAACCAAATGTAGTTCAAAGTATCACATAATAGAAATCTTCATATATGAATCCATAAACCAACCCTAAATACAAAATTTAAATTTCTAACATCGGAGAGTGTATCATACAAAAGAGAGGATTTAACATGATTTAAAAAACTAAAGAGTGAGGATTTAGAGAAGCAAATGAATGAAAAATAGATCTTCTTTTCTGATTACTACCCAAATAGTGTTGTTTTACACCCTTATTAATATAGGTTTTGATCACTTTTTGAGTAGTAATCACCAATTACTCCAGCGTTGACATGTTAAATGACCCAAATGGCGCCGGGCCGGACACATTTCTGCGGAAAATTTTCAGTTTCCTACAGCTAATTTTGCCAAGATTAAAGAGTCAACCTCAATCACCATGTAGAACTCCAAGTCAAAACCAAAGCTACATATAAAAAACCGGAAGAAGAGAAGGAGAGAAGCAATGCAGAGAAGAAATTAGGCAACCCTAGCAATTTCGCAAAATTTTACAGGGCTGCAAATTTGGTTGCTCCAAATTTTGTTGACTTTTCTTTTGTACCTTTTTCCCTTTTCCAAATTTGTCCCTATGTAATAATTTTTTTCTTACTACATTTTGGTAATTTGCAAAAGGGCGTGATAGCATATATGCTTCTGAGAAGATTCTCATAATGACTGGCACAAAAAAAAAAGGCTTGTCGAGGAAGCCTCCTCATTTTTCTCTTGTTTTCTCATTTTTCTTCACTCACGCCCAAACACCTCTAAGGGATGACAACTCGTATGACGAGCTGACTAAAACCCCTTCATCCTTGAAGTGAAAGTCACTAGGCAAAGGATCTAAGGCCAACTGAGGGGTTTCATGGTTTCTTCACGCAGGTATTCACCGTTATTAATGCTCTTTCTTGTAACTCTAGGTTTTGATCCTTCGAATCACTTTGAATGGTCAGATTTGCAAATCCGTTCTCATCGATGCTTAATGCTAGATCCAAAGTGATGTCTATTAGTTACCATTTATGAGCCATCAGCGAGTCAAGGAGATAGTCGCTTTCAATGACGGAGAGCATTAATGGATGCGGAATGCCATTTCAAAAGATAAGATGCGGTTGAGTTTTGTACTAAACCAAGATCCTACTGGGGAGATAACTATAGGTTATTCTCCTCAATGCAACTTAAAAACCCGGAAACTCCCATATTTTCCCTAGTGACCCAAAACTTCAAGGATTTCTATTTTACATTTCACCTCATTTCACTTTTAGTTTTCACCATCAAAACCCACTATTTTTATCAAACCCTAACATCCAAAATGATTTCACTAGGCTTAACCTCATCACAATCGCTTACATGAAAACCCATCCTTATGGACGATCCTAGAGCCACTATACTACGTACAAATGTCATAATAAAGAGGAGGTAATAGGGTATAAATTCATGATTCAAGATATCCCATGACACTGAACAAATGGCGCCATTGCCGAGGATGGTGCCTAAGTGCAATGACAACATACTGAACATTGTGATCCTCATCACAAGTTCCGTGAATCTCATCATTCCCTTTTAGAATTATATTAAATTTCATTTTTATTAGTTTCATTTCACTGTTTATTTTTTGTAGAAACTAACTCTAACCCTTTAAGTAGGATTATTGCTTTGTTGTTTAGTGTTTTCCCTGTTCTTGCTACAAGAGTGCATGTTTCATTGGACTAGGAATACAAAAGGCAAATTAGTGAAAACCAATGTTCCATAGGAATCAGATTGTGAAGTGAACTTGAATTTTGATCCAATGGAACCTCCACATGAATAGAAGCAGAGCCGTATGAGCCGGAGAGGAACCTCACGCATTTAGGTCCTAAGACCTCATATACACCTACGAAGGAAAATCTCTTTTATTGTGCCTTAAACTGAGAAAATGGTTGTCAGACCTTATCTTGTGCCATTGCTTCCCACTTTCCATGGCATGGAGAGTGAGAACCCCTATACACATATCAGGGAATTTGAAGAGGTTTGCAACACCTTTAAGGAAGATACAACTTATTGGGATCTGATGAGGCTCAAGCTTTCCCTTTCACATTGAAGGATAAAGCGAAAATCTGGCTTAGCTCCCTGAGGCCAAGGACCATTCGAAACTGGACCGAGATGCAGGCCGAGTTCTTAAAGAAAATTTCTCCACCCATTATGCAAACAGCCTGAAGAGGCAAATCTCTACCTTCAGCCAATGAGAATGAAAAATTTTACGCATGCTGGGAAAGGTATATGGAAGCATTGGATGCTTGTCCTCACCATGGTTTTGACACATGTCATTAGTTAGCTACTTTTATGATTGAATTTCTCCTTCCATGAAACAATTGCTATAAACTATGCGTGGAGGAGATTTCGAAAGCAAAACTGCAAGGTTCTGACTTCAATTATGTAGTGAAGCATCCAAAGGTTGGGATGAGCCTAACCCAAGGGAGATAAAGAGGATAAGGCCTCAATCCAGCACAAGGGGTGGCATGTACTCCCTTCCAGAGACCTGACATGGCTGGCAAAACTTTCAACCTTAGCTAGAAGGTTGGAAGAACTAGAAATGAGAAAACAGCATGAGGTGAAAGAAGTGACTGAGACTCCTATACCAAGCAAGCCATGCTTCATCTGTCAGTCAACTAAACATGTGTGAGAGCAGTGTCCCACCATTCCAGCGGTAAGATATATGTTTGCTGATCAAGCCAATTTTGTTGGTCAATACAAGCCTCCAACTAATGCACCTTATGGTAATACCTATAACTCTAATTGGAGGAACTACCTAAATCCTTCCTGGAAACCAAAGCCTCCATAATATGCACCCCTTGTTGCACAACCACAATATAGTTCTGCTCGAAGTTAACAACTAATTACAATCAACATCTCCAAATTTGAGAAAACACAATAAACTTGAGCAAAGTGGTGGGTAATTTCTCAGAAGAACAAAGGTTTATGGAATGTCTAGGCAAAGGTAAATCGATACCGTGGAGATCACCTTAAACAAGAGAATTGATGGGCTCTCAGAGAAAATCGCTTCAAAATTTGACAACCCAGGTACTCCATCTCATACACCAACCAACATCAAGTGCGTGAAAAGGGCAACTTCTTCATACCACAACCAAACCTCAGGGAGTCCACATAACCTCTTCCAAAGGAACTCCACCCCCCAAGATAGATGAAGCGAAGTCTGCCATAACTTTGAGAAGTGGCAAACGTGTTGAGAAACCAATGCCTCTACATCCGTTGAAGAACTAAAGAAGAAAAGGAAGTGGAACAGAAAGCATTGTAATTAGTTAAGATATGATGGTTAAGAGCTCGCCTCCATTTTCCCAAGCATTAAAAGGCAAAAAGAAGGTGACCAACTAAACCGAAATCCTGAAAGTATTAAGGCAGGTGAAGGTTAACATCCCTCTTTTGGATATGATAAAACAAGTCCCAACGTATGCCAAATTCTTGAAGGACTTATGCACTGTGAAAAGAGGGTTGAGTATCGATAAGAAAGCCTTCTTGATGGAATAAGTCAGTGCCATCATCCGCCCAAAACCCTATGGGAATACAAAGACTGGTTATCCTACCATCTCGAGCAATAAGAAGGAACGTGTGTGGAGAAGGCCTCATTGACTTAGGGCTAGTGTCAACTCTCTACCTTACTCGGGCCTTTACAAGCAATACCGAGAATTGAAGCCTACCACCATCATCTCTCTCTTTAGCGTATTAAAATACCAAAATTCCTAAGGGCAAGTAAGAAGATGTCTTGGTACAGGGTGGAAAAAATTCTCTATTATCCAGTTGACTTCGCTTTCCGATTAATCGAACTAGTTACCGCTGGGCTAACTATGTACCCATCATCCTTGGGAGGCCATTCTTGGCTACCTCAAATGCTATTATTAATTATCAAAATGGAGTTATGTAACTGACATTTGGGAACATGATAATGGAACTCAATATTTTCCATCTGAGCAAAAAGCACATGCCCCCGGTGGATGAGGACCAAGAAGAGGTTTGTCTGATAGACACCATCCTGGATTAATAGTTTCAGCTGCAGCAACTACAGGAGGAATTGATTGGGGCACCAACAGAACTTTCTAAAGATCTGTAGGAAGACCTAGAGTTATGTGCAATTTATGGGCCATGGAGAAGAAAGGAAGAAATCCTTCCCTTGTTGACTAGGGAGGGTAGTGGAAATGATGGAAGCACTGAAAACCAAAAACTTGACCTAAAGCCTCTCCCAGTAGAATTAAAATATGCATATTTAAAGGAAGGAGAGCAGTGACCATTTGTGATTTCTGCATTGCTAAATGCCTCATAAGAAAGCAATACCTGGACATCCTTAGGGAAGTACACAAGGTGCCATCGATGGAAAAAATTTACCTCGAAGGGTTAAATTCCATCGGCTCAGACCATCATATCTATTCGATGGGAGGAACCAAGCCAACGAGACAAACCATGCAGGCGACCGAATCCACATATGCAAGAGGCAGTGTGCTCAAGTTCTCAACCATCGCAGCCAAAGATTATTTATCCTATTTTTGGATGGGCCTCTCGGTAAGTCCAACTCAAGTGGTGCCAAAAATCAGGCTGGACCACTCGCGGGGCAAAAGAAAGAGGAGGATGTGCCTACTCGCCTTACCACAAGTTCTCAATTGTTTTTCCACTTCAAAGAGTGGTGACAGCCTTGCAATGTTTAAAAGTTACATTGTTTGGACTTGAGATTCCAACACTATTTTGACCTTGAGGGTTTTGGATGGTCTGAGAAGGGAGTTTCCCTTTTTCTTGTTGAAAATTTCCCATATAAGAGGTCAATTTAGTGATTTGGGATCTGACATCATTCAAGGCAGTTCGAAATTCAGTGTTAGTGGATTGTTGATCCTAGACAAACTGTGTCATAATGTCCTCCAAACTTCTCTTATGTGGAGCTTAGTAAAGCTGTTGATTTTGATTCCCTTGAGAAGAAGGGTGAAAACCTTGATCACGATTCGAAGGAAATCCTTGAGGACCTTGATTTTGGAATTGAGGGACTTGATTTGAAATGCCTTGGTTTTGGAAGTTCTAGCCTTGGCTATTTGGCAAATGGTTTTGGCCTCCCTCATTCTTCCAACTAAAATTTGGGTGCTTACCCCACCCTGGATAATAAATTTAAGAGTATGGAGAATTGAAGGGCTTCCTTTAGTAATTAAGAGCATTAGCTTGCTCTATTTGGATTGTTCCCTCGACTTGAGGAAGGTTAGGGCAAGACGGTTGAGTGAGTACACACAAATGATGCATGACTTCTCCACTCCAGATCCCATAGGCACAAAAGGTACCTTAGGTACAACAGTCACTTCATTCACTTTTTTCAATTCGATGGCCTCTAACTTCCTAATTAACTTGGCTATTTTCGCTTGCAAGATATCATTCTCTCTTAAATGATGTATTCATCCTCCTGTAGGTGTACTGTGCACTTTAGCAGTATTTAGGGAGGTATTAGTCTTCCAAGTTCGAGCATTTTCTGCTATTGTATCAAAAAATTGCACAACCTCTCTAGCGCTTTTTTCATATAACTCCCCCGCACACATCATTTGGATGTATTGTTTATTATTTAGGGAAAGTCCTTGGTGAAAATATGCAACAAATTGTCCAACATCCAAACCATGATGAGGGAGAGCATGGTGGAGGTCCTTATACCTTTCCCATACACAGCAAAAGGTTCACCCTGCCGTAAAAGCTTATTGCCTGTATGAGTGCATTAGTATGTGCAGAGGGAAGAATTTGTTCATAAATTCATTTCTACATGTCTTCCAAGTGAAAAATTGAATTAGAGCAAGAGAGTGAAACCATATTTCGTCTTTTACTTTAGAGAGAATGGGAATAAAACCATACATATTATATGGAGGGGCGATCCTCAGAAAAGGAAGGCAATCGCAACATCCTCAAAAAATCTCTCATGAATGGAGTAGGGGTTCTCAGACCACCCCTTTGATACGCAGAGAAGATGAATCATCTCCACTTCATAAGGAATTGGTTAGCTCTCTGTGTAGGTGAATACATGAGTTTGTCAGGGTTCTTAAGGTCACCTCCAAGGGTCCTTTTCTACATTAGGCAAAGTGGGCGGTATTTCGATATTGATTTTGTTGAAATTAATATTTCCCCCTCCCGCCACCGGGGTTGCCGGCGGTGTAACACCATCTCCTTATCAGGGAGGCTCATAGGGTCTTTACGTTACTGTGTGCAACCTTTGTCATTCGATTTAAAAAGTAGCTCGTTGATTCCTGTGGATGTCTTATCAGGATTAGGGTTCTCTTGAAACAAACATCTTACTTATGGACTCTTCTCAGATGTCTCGAGGTATAATCTTACATAGTCGGCGTTTTGCTCATCACGAGCCCAAACCGATTATGCACCAATATTACCCCCAATCTGGGA
The DNA here is from genome assembly GCA_016808115.1 of Tetrastigma voinierianum. Taxonomy (NCBI): domain Eukaryota; kingdom Viridiplantae; phylum Streptophyta; class Magnoliopsida; order Vitales; family Vitaceae; genus Tetrastigma; species Tetrastigma voinierianum. The sequence goes on from JAEQBH010004335.1 coordinate 18,285, forward strand.
TGCAACCATTTATATTATCTACAAAAATAATTAAAAGAAAAAGGTAGAGAACGTACCGGATTTGCAATGCAATTGAAAATTACCACTGGGGCTTCTCCGATCAACTAGAGTGCCTACCAATTTCAGCAATGACGCCAAAAATTCGCTCATTTTCAAGGTGCTGAAATTATTCCCAAGCGTAGGAACCATGTCGCCAAGCATTGTAATATCGTGGGAGTCCACGGTCATTTCCATTGTGGAGTGGTTTCCCTAGATGATCCTTAGGGATTGCTATCCAATGAATGTGTGAATAAAGTAAAATCTGGGAGGTTTTGATTGATTGATTTGCTAACTGATTGACTTAAACTATTTTAAAGCCATAAGGGAAAATGATAGGATCCTAAGGTTTCCGCTCTCCACCAACTAGGTAACACACACCTCTAACTTACAATCTCATCTAGGAGCCATTGATGAATGGTCTTCGATAGGGGGATATAACTTTAAAAGCTTTTGTAAGGCAAAGAATAAATGAAAGATATCAAATGCTTGCTGACGATTCGATTGACTTTTATTTGTATTTGAGATCAAGTAATAACGTGTACCGAGAATCTCCTGTTCACATGTTGTTAAGAAGATGCCAAACCAAGGTTTTATAATAATTTTAGCAAGTGTTTAATATCATACAAATCCTGTTGAGGTAAAAGAGAGGGATTGAGTGTCATACTCAAGGAGTGTGGACACTGTGCCAACCCTATCATGGAGGTTTAGAACTCCATTAAAACTGAGAATTGATTCATAATTTCTGGAACACTAGTAGTAAATGTGAATTGAGAAATAACACTTCAATTGAAAGGTTGAGATATAAAAAATGCAGAGTCCTTCAACAAATACCAAGTTATAAAGCCAACTGAAAGATTACAATTGTTCAAAAATGCAGAATCTGAAGAAACTAGCTACTCTATTCTAGAAAACCCTAGAAAGATATATAAGAAACACAACAAAGGTTAGATCCAAAACCCTATAATCTGAACTCCCTCAATTCTGCCCTAAAATGGGCTTAAATACAATCCACATTAGTGATCTCGAAGTGGGGATCAAAAGACGAGCGTGCCCTTGAAACAAGATCGAAATTCCTCTTAAATCTTGCAAATATCGCAGAGATGTTGGTATTCTGCACGTATGTGGAAACCGCATTCCAAACTACACCGGGTTCTCCAGCACTTGGGTACCGGGGCACCATAACGTTTGGTAAAATTTTGCACCATACAAATGATCAGATGTGGGGGTATCCTATCGCTTGATGTGGCACTCCGTACCAATAAACCCACCATTGCTCCTCTTCACTTCAGAACAGCCCGGGGACTCTCGATAATGCCTGGAATTGACGACGATGATAAGAAGTTGTCCTCTTATGACCAATAAATGACGCCGTAAAATGCATCGACATCGAACCCGCACACACGCATAAAAATGTGAGAAAGGTCGCGCACCTATTCTACACAAAATGAAAGCAAAACATGAGCTGAGGGGCTTAAAACCCTATGTAAATGACGCACTTTTATGTGTCCAACACTAACCAAGCAAGATGCTAAGGCAAGGCTCATTAGATGGATTCTCTTACTCCAGGAATTTAATCTTTAGATCAAAGATAAGAAAGGGGTAGAAAATGTCAGGGCGTATCACCTGCTTTCAACCATAGCCCATAACACATGGACAATCAATGATGAGTTCGAGGAATCACTACTGCTTATAGAAAGTACTCCCTGGTATGCCCACATTGCTAAGTTTTTAGCAACGAGGAGATCTGATCCGAATGGAGCACATGATAAGAAATACTATTTCTTTCGCTAAAATTCATTCCTATTATTGGGAGGAACCATTTCTATTCAAGTATTGTGTGGACCAAATCATTCGAAGGTGCGTACTTGAGGAAGAACAACAGAGGATTCTCAATCACTGCCATGGAAATGCCTGTGGGGGTCACTTTGCTTTACAAAAGACAACTATGAAGGTGCTCAAATCTGGGTTCTACTAGCCTTCCCTCTTTAAGGATGCTCATAAGATATGCCGGTGGGTACAATTGATGCCAAAGAACGGAATCATTCACATCATATGACGCCTTATAAACCCAATCTATTAGTCTACCTATTTGATGTTTAGGCATCGATTTCATAGGACCATTCCTAAGTCTTTCAAATATTCGTGACATCTTAATGTAATGGGGTTGATTACATGTCCAAATAGGTTGAGGCAATTCCCTGCAAAGCAAATGATCACAGGTGTATCAAAATTCTTGGAGTTATAGTAACATTTTCAAGGCTCGGGGTGCCTAAAGCCATAATTAGCGATGGGGGTTTGCACTTCTTCAACAAACCCTTTGAGACCCTCTTAGTTAAATATGGAGTAAACATAAAGTGGCCACCCCTTACCATTCTCAAACTAGTGGACAAGTAGAGCTTCCCAATAGTGAGATCAAAACTATCCTGATGAAGGTAGTGGATTCCAACAAGAAGGATTGGTCCCTCAAGCTGCTAGATTCATTATGGGCATATCGAACAACCTTTAAGACAATTCTCGAAATGTCCCCTTATCGTCTAGTGTATGGTAAATCGTGCCACCTCCCTATGGAAATAGAATACAAGGCATGGTAGGCGATCAAGAAGATGAACTTGGATTTAGAAAGAGCTGGCCTCAAGAGATTCCTTGACATCAATGAGTTAGAGGAACTGTAGAATGATGCTTACCTAAATTCCAAAATTGCAAAAGACATATCAAAAAAATGGCATGACCAGATGGTTGCTTAGAAGTATTTCCAAAAAGGGGATCAAGTGTTGCTCTATGATTCTAAGCTTCACATTTTTCTAAGCAAACTCAAATCGAGGTGGACTGGTCCCTTCATTATCCACCACGTCTACCCCAATGGACCAATGGAATTACTAATCTCAAAGGACAACAATCCATTCAAAGTGAATGGCCAAATACTCAAGCCTTATGTAAATTTCACACCGTAAACAAGAGGAACTTTCCTCCTTGAAACCCCCAGATGTTTATGAATTGCCGGGCTTAGTCTCTTAAGACTCCGCACAAGTCCACTTCTTTGTCGAGATTTCATAATTTTTTTATCTAATTTTCCTCATTTTTCTAATTTAAAACTAATTCCAGATCAACAAGCTTTGATATCGATGTTTTCCTTACAGAATTTCTCACTTATGGCAGGTGTATGAATTAAGTAGGTCAAGCCGCGATGATGCATTATTTTCGCAGGGTAAGGTCATTTTTGTAGGGTCATTTCAGTACCCTCTTGATCTAACCACCTTTCTCCATTTCCCCATTCCCCAGCCCTACGAATCTGTGCAGCATAGGTTCCCATCATTTTTTTTCTATGCTGCTAACCAATTTTCAAAACAAGTGCAGCAATCCAAGCAGCCAGAGTCTGTGCCCAGGCTTGTAAACCCGTGCGTTAGAGTCCTCCATTTCCCAAAACCCCTTCCTCTGGTTCCATTGCCTCGTTTTTGATCCCCCACGCCTAAACCCTTCATCTTCCACCTCTCTCTCCATAAATAAAGCCCCATCCCTGCCAAAAAATCATCCTAGCTGACACGCCCTTTCCTCCCCCTGCCCTTCCCCTGCGCAAACCTCATCTCAATTGCAAAACCATAGCTCTTTCTACCTTCAACCATGGAAAAGACCAAAGGTGGACATAGTGGGTCCTATAGACCACGTGTAAGGTCTACACTTCCAAACCAAGACCATGGGCTCGGCCACCGGCTACCGCCCGCGAGGCGCGCCCGACCAGTCGATCCCGCTCCTCCTACTCCCCGTGATCGATATGAGACGAGACGCAGTGGCCATACCTCCTTCCTCCGCACCCATATTCAGCCAGAGGCCCCCATCTCCAAGAGGGCTCCAACCCTCAGTCCGAATGGCCTCAAGTTCATAAGAACAGGAGCCTCCCGCCTCACCTACCCCACCCCTAGCTACTGGTAGTTCTCAAGACCACTCTCCTGGCTCCATTATTAAAAGGCCCCTTTTTCACTATGGCCCAATAGTAGGTAATTCTGACTACAGTAGCAAGGATCTGCACAATGAATATCTTTATGACATCCCTGCCATTACCTCCCCGAGCTTCGGCTCCAATGAGACTTATACAAAGACTACCCGAGCCCTTCACGACTCAGCCCTGGCTTCTATCCGCGTGGTCATCGACCCTACCACACCACGACTTCCAAGCGAGACCAATCCTACTCGCCTCCCGCACTTCCTTCTATGGCCGTGAGGGAATACTGAAAGCAACCCGACATAGTCGCCACATTCAATCTTCTTCCTAGGCCGGGCCTACTGCCCCATCACTCACTCCCGGAAGATGGTTTTGCATCCTTTCTGCAGACACCTTAGTCGGGCTCCATTTTGTTCGATGGCAGCTCTCACTGATGTTACTGATCATGTACTCCGCGCCAATTCTATTCCCTTTGTGTTCGTCTGCAGGAGGGGGAGCCATACTAGATGCTCTATATCTCATTTCCAAGGGTTTCTGGTTCAACCCAGCATAACTCATCATGACTCCATTCTTTCTACTTCTGAAAAGATACATCGTAAGAACCTTACCAAGGATGGGACCATTGCCCTCCCTGCTTCCGCAGAATCGCTTCTCGTGTGTTGTAATCTTGGTTTTTCCTGGATGAGCCTCCTAATTAGAGCGCTGTCGAGTTTGCGAGGCTGTTTTTACCGTCGAAAAGTGGCAATTTGTACCAGGTGCTCCTCCTCTTTCACTCTCCGTGAGACCCAAAGAGAGATCAACCACCTCTCCTCGCACCCGGGCCGAGGAGCCCTACATTCTAGCTTCCATGTACCCATCCGTCATGTAATCTCACACCAACGTATGAGCCTCCGGTGCTCGTCCCTAGCTCAACTGGATCTAGTACTTCTGGCATTACCTACGGACTATTCTTATTTCCCATGATTTTCACATGACCGCAGTCACACTTTCGCAGCTACTTTAGCCTCTTTCGCTACTTCCCATGCTACCTTGGTCGAGAGGATGGCACTCACCAAAGCATAGTTGCTCATAACAATGCAATCCTCATGTAGATTTAGAGCTACCTAGGTTTGCCTTAAATCCTTCCCATCCCACTAGTACCTGCCCAGGCCTCTCCAACTCCTTCACCTGGCCACACAACCCTCCCAGCCTTCATCGATCTCCTCGCAAAGAGCAACAACAACAGCTGGTCCCTCCTGTTGCTCTTTATCCCGCCTGTGTGATGAGGATGACGTTCCACCCTCAGCCTCTACTTAATGAGGTAGCTCTTCCTTCTTTAGGTTTCTCCTTCGAACCCCATTGAGGACAATGTGATAGTTGGTTAGGGGGAGAGTTAATGAAGGAAGTGATTTTTATTTTATGCTGTCGCTTTTGTTTTGAGCAAGTCCTTTTAAGTAGCATTGAATGACTTGCCAGCAGTTAGTTGTTGTTACAAATATAGTTATACCTTTTTACTTCAGCACATGTTATAAAGAATCCAGTTTCTCATTTACCAAAAAAAAAAAAAAAAAAATGTAATGCCCAACTTGTAATATGAGAAATTGAAATTTTGTTCCAATGATTGTTAATGTTAGAATGGTGTTATGCTTAGTTGTGTTTATAACCTGTTGAAATTCTTATTGTACTCAACCATTTTCTTCCACTTTGAACTAACCACACACTGTACACATTAGATTTTATTTTTAGGCTGAAAAAATACCTTGCCTCCTAAGCCCGGCAAAAAGTGCGGCCTAGTACTTTTGACCACCTTTAATAGGTCGAGACCCCTGAATAAAATACCAATCAGTCTTTCAAACAAACAAAGAAAAGAAAAAGAGAAAACAAAAAGAAAAGAAGAAAATTGTGACACTTTGGCTTGAAACCCGAGCACAGTCCGAGGGTATAATACGGGCGAAGTCTTTAAAGCCCAATACCTCAAATTTCGCCTAGTTGGGAGTCATCGACTTTATGCTCGCAACATGGGTGAATAGGTAGAGTTTATCAGATTGTAGGTGCTGGAGTTTTGAACTCATTAAGAGTATGAGGAACTAAAGAGCAGAGGTCGAAAGATCCTTATGACTTGATGTCCTAAACCTTAATCAAGTTGGGAGTTATCGGTGGACCCTCGTTACATGGACAATTGTGAGTTCAATACCTTTAGAATTGCACCCCCACACACACACACACAAAAAAAAAAAAAAGGAAAAAAAAAAAAGGAAGTTATAGAATAAAGTTGGGTCCTGATTTATTAAGGTCAGTTAGGGTCAAGCAGTTTAGATAAGAGCCAGTTTGGGGGAGAGAACTCGACAATCTATTTTTGAAACCTAATCAAATCAAACACTTAGGTTTTTGTGGAAGCCATTGGGTTGGTTCTCTAGGAGTTGATCCACTTTTGAAACTTAATTTTCCATAGCACACAGTCTTCCTGAGATGGTTATTGGGCGCGTGAATTTTGGCACTCATTGAAGGTCGGTAATATCCTCACTTTGAAACGCCATTTGTGGATATTTATATAGTTGATCTTGTTTTTGTTTGCTTTATTTTCCTTCATTGCTAAGGGTCTAGCAATGTGTTGGTTGGGGGGAGTGATTACTACCCAAATAATGTTGTTTTACAACCTTATTAATATAGGTTTTGAGCACTTTTTGCTTAGTAATTAGCCTAATTATCCCAATTGACATGTTAATGACCTAGCTATGCTACTAATCACATTTCATGGAAAATTTTGCCAAGATTAAAGAGTCGGCTCAGTCACAGAGAACTCAAGCTAAAACTAGAGCTACAGATCAAAAACTGGAAGAAGATAAGAAGAGTAGCTAAAATGCAGAACAAATTAAAGTAAACCTCGTACTTCAGTAAGGGTTGCAAAATTTTGCAATCCTTATGTAAATTTCGTAGGTTGTGTGAATTTCATAGCCTCGCGGAATTTTGTGAGGGTCGCGAATTTTCGCAACCCCGTGGAATTTTGCCAAGATTTTAAATTCGCCGCCCTCATTTGTCGATTATTCTTTTGTAATTTCTTTGCATTTTCCACATTCGTCTCATGTAATAATATTTTTTTCTTACTACATTTTGCAATTAAAGGGCGTAGAGGGCATGATGCCAAGAGAAGATTCTTGTAAATGATCATTCTTAAAAAAAAAAAGGCTTCGTCAGGAAGCCTTCATTTTTCTCTCTCATTTTCTTCTTCTTCATTTTCTCATCGCCAAACACCTCCTAAGGATGCCACAACTGTGAGGATGAGTAACTAAAACCCCTTCATCCTTGAAGTGGGAATACTAGCAAAGGATCTAAGGCAACCGGCGTGGGTTTCATGGGTTTCTTCCATGCAAGAATTCACCGCTATTAATGCTCTTCTTGTAACCCAGTTTCGATCCTTCAAATCACTTTGAACGACGCATTCGTAAACTGCCCTCATCGATGCTAATGCCAGATCCAATGATGTCTATTAGTTACCATTTATGAGCCATTGGAAGGTGAGCTGATGAGATGGTTGCTTTTTTTAACGATGGATATACACGGACAAAGGAATGCCATTTTCAAAAGATAGTTATTAAGGGCGGTTTCTACAACTAAACTAAAAGATCCACTGGGAGATAACTATAGGTTATCCTCCCAATGCGAGGTAAAGACTCAAAACTCCCATATTTCCCTAAGAACCGAACCCTAGCGTGACCCAACAACTAAGATTTTGCTTACATTTTACCTCATTTCACTTTTTAGTTTTTACCATCAAAATCCATTGTTTTTTGATCGCACCCAACATCCAAAATGATTTCACCTACTTTAACCTACCGTGGGCTGCTTATTAATTCGAAGAAAACCCATCCCCGTGGATGGTCCTTAGTTACTATACTACACAAGAGTAATGCTACAAGAAGAGGAGGTATTAGGTATAAATTTTGTTGATTCAGGATACCCTACAGCACTCGAATCACTTTCCTAGCCCTTTAATCTTCAAGCTCCTCCATTGATTTTCCTCTTCTTTGCAAGAAATCTCCCCTTTGTAGAGCTCTCTATAGGATTATTTTCAATTTTTAGTCATCCAAAAGAAACCCTTTAGCATTAGTGTTTGTTTTCTATAAATACCCCCACTTATGGGCCCTCAAATCTGATTAAAAACAAGCAAATGGCTAAAACAGGGCATCCTAGTGCTGAGTGTGGCGTTAGGCACCACAAGCCTAAAGGTTTTTAAAGTTCAAAACAAAGTTTGCAGTGAAAGATTTTGGTCCAGTAAATTTTAAAATTTAATAAAAACTCTTTTTACGATCCTATGGTACATGGCTACCAATCAACAAACAATAAAAGAAGAATTACCTCAATCAAATGAAGGAGATTTTTCCGGCAAGGTAGGTCGACAACTCAAGATCCTTTTTTTTTTTTCCACATGTTTTATACGATCTTCCAAGCCTGCTCCTCTCACTACTGTGGCAAGTACATGTGCCACAGATTAACAAAGATTCTTTTAGAACGCTTGATATTCTCAACACATGAGATCAAGAGGGTTGATGGAGCCAAAAAAAGTGAACTCTCTTTTTTTTCTAATTTTTTATATCACCTCTCGACTTGTGGTTTTGCCTCTATTTATAATATGCCTTGAATTGATCTCAACCATTGGATCAAGTGGCATATTTAAATATTGAATTAAAATTAATTCAAATTAAGTGACCAAAAATAAATAAGATTAATTTCTCAAATTAACCGTTTCATCCATATAGTAATAACTATTAATTAATTAATTCAATAATTAATTAATGTTATTAATTTCTCAAATTAATCGTTTCATCCATATAGTAATTACTATTAATTAATTAACATTTAATTATCCAATAATTACTACTAGTTGCTATGAAACAATTTCTTTTACAACTATGCCCTCCAAAGGATTTGTTTGTTAATTTAATCTTGTACAATGTTTTACAAAGGCTACCAGACGGCACTGTGACCTAAGCTCCAATAAATTTGATAATTAATTAAACTCTTTAATCAATTAATCTAATTTATTAGTTCCTGCAGATATTCCATTAAAATCAATGGAACTCTCAGAATATTACGTAATAATTTACATAGTGATAATCAAGTAGCATACTGATATGATCATTACATGCACCAATCCTCCAAAATTGGTCCATCATTAGGTTTTAGGTGAAATTATCTGCTTTTACCCTCTAGTGATATCTTCATCCTTAAGTTCCATTAACTACTCAGTGAACAGCTAATTTATAAACCTAGTTGCAATTAGAGCACTAAACCTGTTTCTAATTTTGTCTAATTAAAAACTGTAATCAGTATAACCAATGTGGCTTAAGTCTCCACCCGAGGCCACAAGCATATAATCTTGCTCTCCTAAGATACTTGAGTGCTTCACCGCTATCCAAAGGGACCCATTCTAGGATTTGATTGGTAACGACTAACTATCCTTACCCGCATAAATATATCAAGCCCCACACAACATGGCATACATGAGGCTGCCTACAGCTAAGGCATAGGGAATCCGTCTCATATCCTCTTCCTCTCGTGCAATCTAGACACTACTCCTTGGAAAGGATAATCCATGTCAAGTCGGTAATGTATCTTTCAGAATCTTGCATCGAAATCGAGCTATCAATTATCAACAATATAAGATGCTTGAGACAATACCAAAAGCTTGTTCTACGATCTCTTATAATTGATCCAAGAATATAGCTTATCCAAATTCATTTGAAATTTCAGTTAGCCATTTCTTTACATTCGATAATGTTTCTACATCATTCCTAATGAGTAGAATATCATCTATGTAAAGAACCAAGAAGACTAAGTTTCATCAACATTTTGCTCAAAACCATAGGTTTTGATAGTTTCATCAAAATGCAGATTCCAAGACTGGTTGATTCACCCATAAATGGACCCAAGCAATCTTGTAGATTCTCTTGCCGGTTTGGCCTTGCCCACAAACCTTCTAGTCGCATCATGTGATGCTTTCCTCAAGATAGCCATTCTAGAAAATCCATCTTGACATCCATTTTACAGTATCAATCCAGACAAGGGCTATGGATAAAAGAATGAATGTATTCTTAAGATAGCTACCGGCGAAAGTTTCTCCATAGTCAACTCCTCTTTGTGTATAACTCCTCACTAGCCTAGCTTTGAAAGTCTCCACTTTCCATCTATGCCTCTTTTCTTTGAAGATCCATTTACATCCTATGGGCCTGACATCCTCGTGTGGATTCCATGTCTTACGCAGTTGGGGAGTACATGGACTCCATTTCTCGTTCATAGCATCTGCCATTATTCCTTGGTCGTAATCATCATCCATGGCATCACTTCGCATGTCAATGGATCATCCTGTTGATCGACACTAGAAATCAGACTTCTCCCTTCATGTCCGTAATGAGATGGTAGTCTCACTACCCGCCTACTACGTCGAGGTCCTAGGATATTTTGAATAGGAATAATGGTCTCTTGACTTTGTCATTCATCAGTGGTTGATGGTGATTTTCCTGACGGATCGTAACGTAGTTCCTCCAAAGCATAACCTACTATACGAGGTTTGGCTCACATATAATCATTCGGAAAAATCGCATCATTTATTACAAATACTTTCTTATTCAAGACTATAGAAAAACCTCCCTTGTGCCTTTTGGATAAATTTCTTACAAACATACACACACTTCGTATGGTTCCAACTTTCCGGTCTTTCCTTTCAGCACATGTGTCAGACACCCCTAGATGCGAAAGTGACATAAACTAGGTTTATGTCCATTCCACAACTCTAAGGGTGTCTTTTGGATTGAATTAGATGGAACTACATTCAAAATGTAGGACCGAGTTTGTGGCGGTGTATCCCCAAATGAGATCGTAACGAGGAGAAATTTCATCATCGATCTAAATCCATATCTAGTAACGCCCCGCTTTCTCCTTCGCAAAACCACTACCGTGGTGTTCCAGTGCTATGAGTTGGGATAGGATTCTATGTCTGGCAAAGATCCTAAACCCTTGTATCATATATCTACCTCCTCGATCCACCAAGAGCTTTTAGTGATTTACCTTAACTATTTTTCGCCTTCTCGCGCCATGAATTCTTAAACTTTCCAAAAGTCTCGATTTCAGGCATTAGGTAAACATAACCGTATCTTGAATAATCGTCAATGAAGGTGATGAAATATTCATAACCACCTCTAGCTTGTACACTTAGTGGACCGTAGACTCTACTCTCATATGTAAAAGTTGTTATGTCTCTGGATCTCTCGCCTTACTCGAGAAAGGCCTCTATCATTTACCTTCTAAACAAGATCTACAAACAGAAGAGTGCCAATATTGCTTCTTCTTAAAGGACCATCGCTTACCAACCGGTTTATTCTATCGAGGTTAATGTGGCCTAACTCAGATGCCAGCAAGATACGTGTTATCACTTCTAGTCTTTTACCTTTGTTATATTTGCATGTTCTACTTTCAATACCTCACTATTTAACGATCGCCAACCAAGCCTTAAGACGTACATCCCATTGTGTTTTGCATGACAAATATCTAAACCATTTCTTGAAATAAATTCATTATTAATAAAAAAGAAATACTAAATAATTGTTCAAAAGCAACATAGAAGTAGAAATCAAATTCCTCCTAAAACTTGGAATAAAAATACATTTGTTCAAAAAAAACAAGAAATTTATTTCTAAATTTAAAAGGGCTTACTCCCAACGCCTTTCAGACACTCCCACCGCTAACCTCATAGTAGGCACCATATCAAATGCCCTCAAGAACTGAAGATCCAGAAAGAAACAAATGATAGTTAGTGGCTCTCGAATCAACTATCCAAAGGAGACAACTCATCTTCCACTAAGGTGCTTCTAAAACCGCAAATCATATTTACCTTCTTTTGTCCTTCAATCGGGAGAGATACTGTTACGCTCTTCTCTCTTCCAAAGGACCTTTAACCCCCGTAATGGAAACACTTTCAGGCTTCTAGTCCTTGGGGTTGTTCTTCTTCCTGCCTCTGGGCTCCTCTAATGTGTCCAGATCCACTGGTGTGTTCTTCCTCCTCTTTTATTCTCATAATGTAAGAGGAAGATGGCTTGATGCTCAACAACATTTGCTTTGCCCTCTTTGAGCCTAGTTCCATTTTATGGACTCTAAAAGTCTCGCAGCCTCATTCAAGAGCTGAGCCATGTTGTAATCGTAGCTTATCTGGCAAGAGGAAGCTGGTGCTGAACTCGGGAGAAAGCTTCAAGGTGAGAGACTCAAGGATAATAATAACTTAGCAGGCTATCAATGGTGGCCCCATGTATCTCCTCGACAGTGCATCAAAGTTGATCATGTTCAAAACATGCTCTTCCGACTCAAAACTCCTTTCTTCATCTTAGCGCTCATGTAGCCACGAGTAGCTTCCAAGGACAAAGATCGGGCCGATTGTTGCCCAAACACGGCCCGAGAGATTCCCGTATCTCATATGCGCCCATGTCCTCATGCGTTTCTTCCTAAGAATATCAGCTCATGCTAAAAGCATAAATAACGGGGGTTTTGTTGTTGGAATGAATCCAACTATCACATTTTCTCGACAAAGATGAGAAGCATTAGCAATGGGGCCTCCAAAGAGGACATTCCTCAGAGAATGAATCTTGCCTCGCCAAATTAGCACAATATTAATATTCGACTATTTAACGGTTATCACCACTAATTTTCATCATGCAGTAAGGCGATAATGGGGTTGTTTGATGACATGATTGCTGAAATTAAATAACTCAAGCAATTACTATAAATGAAAATAAATATCACAAGCTTTGGAAAAGTATATGTGATGCATGAATGTAGCAAGTAAAACACATAAAACCTTATACTAATCCATGATAAATTGATTCAAATACCAATATGGGACGTAGGGTCCACATACTCACAATTTCAAATCAACTTTGAGACTATCTTCCAAATACTACAAAATCAAAATATCTCATTTTCTTTACTTATTAATCATCATTAAAATTGTCAAGGTATGATGAATCGCTTAATCACATCTCTGCAGGCCCATTATTTCCAAATTTAATGATCTCTAACTCAAAATTCTTGTCACCGTGAGGGTAGGACAATCCTTAAATACATCACTCAATCTATCTCTAAGGAAGTCAACCTTGATATTACAATAATATAGATGAAACCCCCATAGGGAGGATTCAAATCTAAGCCGCTAGGCCTTATCTTTATCCTTCTTCACCTGGGCAGCTGCAATTAATAATGAGACCGAGGGGTATATTGTCATATAACCTTCTCCCACCTACCATTTTGAAATAAGTGTTTTCATTTATAAAACATCATATGTCTAATCAACCACTATTATGATCCCATATACTCACTTAATAAGATATGAACTCTAATCAAATTATGAGTCCAATTTATCGTACTAAGTTAATTAGACAATCTAATCCATAAATTGTTGGCCTAACTATTAGGTAAACCTAGTATATAAAAATAGTCGGGCCTTAAGTCAAATTTACCATTAATCAATAAAATCTTCATTTTATTAGCGTTGGAAAATCCGCCTTTTAAAGATGATACACAAACCCTAAATTAAATTAATGTGAATTTTACCAAGTTTAGCTAATTAAACTAAGCAATATTTACTCAATTGTTCCATCAAAGATGGAACAAGATAAGACACATAGGACAACTCTAATTATCATGTTCTAGGAAAAATGATATATGTAAAAGTACAAATTAATTTAATCACTGATTTGCATGAACAAGATAAGCATTATTGTGATTAACCCTAATGATTGTTCTAGGAAAATGATATGTATGCAAAAGCATTAAATGTAATATCTATATGGTATGTTAATGGATGGACATAAGTATCAATTATATCAATAATATAAAGAAAAATAAATAAATAAAAGAAAGCAATCTGTGTGTCTTCAAAGGCTTTTAAAATTACAAACCTCAGAATAAAATAAATAAAATAAATAAATAAATAAATTACAAAAAGTTGGGCTTCTCAGAGTTGCTATTAACTCCCTTATATGCTTCAACTTCGTGCAAGCCCGATCCACAACTCTGATTCAATAACCCAAAACTTATTTTCAGGTAAAATTCAATAACTCCTTATCGATAAGACCGCTCAATTTTTCTCCATGAGACTTAAATTTTTAGCCTTTTTAGATCAAACACAGAATCACCGTGGTCCACAAGCCATAAAGCCCAAAAAATTAAGTAATGAAGAGCAAAAGAACAGGAATGAAGTTGTTTCTCACAACCCGCTTTCCTCGAACACTTCCAGATTTTAGCATAAATTTCCCAAATGTCCATATAGACGACATTTCAAGGTATAGAAAGCTGAGATGGTCACAACCATCATGATCATCTACAGATCTTGACATGATCTCTCAAAATTTACAAAAAATTTATGCCCCATTATGGCTTTACATAAGATCTAAAAAAAAAAAAAAAAATCAAACAAATCTTAACCTAAAACACCATACAATTATTAACGACCCAAATTCAGATACATTCAAACATCATCAATATATAAAAATTATACATCCACAAGATTATCAAATAATGCAGAATGCTCACATACACATTAATATGTATATACACATAGACCGCCTGATACTCAAATGAAGGTTTTAAAGTTCAAAACAAGTTCGCAGGAAGATTTTGTCCAAGAGTTCTTAAAAATTATAAAAACTCTTTTACGATCCTATGGTACATGCATACTAAACAACAAACAATAAATAAGAATTACCCAATCAATACAGTGACTTTTCTCGCAAGTAGGGGTTGACAAACCCAAGATCCTTTTTTTTTTTCCATGCCTTCATTATCTTCCAATGCTCTTCTTCACTACGTACTGTAAGGTGATAGATTAACAAAGGTTTTGTTTTTTAGAACTTTGATATTCTCAACACATGAGATCAAGAGGTTAGATGGAAGCAAAGAAGTAAACTCTTTCTATTTTTTTTTCTTTAATTTTGTCACTCTCGACGCCTGTGGTTTGCCTCTATTTATAATATGCCTTGAATTGATCTCAACCATTGATCAAGTGGCATATTTAAATATTGAATTAAAATTAATTCAAATTATGACCAAAAATAAATAGGATTAATTTCTCAAATTAACGTTCATCCATATAGTAATAACTATTAATTAATTAATTCGATAATCGGGACACGTTATTAATTTCTCAAATTAACCGTTTCATCCATATAGTAATTACTATTAATTAATTAACATTTAAATATCCAATGATTACTACATAGTTGCTATGAAACAATTTCTTTTACAACTATACCCTCCAAGGGATTTATTTGTTAATTTAATCTTGTACAGTGTTTTACAAAGGAGGGCCCGACCTACGGGACTCAGAATTCCAAGTCTAGCCAAGTTTGATAATTAATTAAACTTTAATCAATTAATCTAATTTATTAGTTCTAGTATTATTCCACTAAAAATCTGAAATTGAACTCTTGTAATTACAGAATAATTTACGTAGTGATACTCAAGCAGTCCATTGATATGATCATTACATGCAATTCAATCCTCCAAAATTGGTCCATCATTGTGAGCTGATAGGTGAAATAACCGTTTTATCCTCTAGTGATATCTTTTATCCTTAAGTTCCATTAATTCACTAGTGAATGCTTAATTTATAAACCTGTTATAAATTAGAGCAGCCTAAACTGTCACCTGCACTACACTTAAGCGAACCAATTCATCCAGCTCTCAAGAAGGGCTCGATTCCATATCCTGTGAGGGACATGTTCCAGCCACCTATCTCAATAGGCTCAAGACATATTTAGGCCTCGCTCTTAGACACTCATAACTTATGAATCAAGAGGCCTCATTGAAATAGACAGGAGTCCATGGCTACTAGATTAAGACTCCCATCTCGCATATGATCATTCCAAGGACATGGTCAGCTCTTAATTGTAATCTGATATTATTTAAGAGTTTAATCCATGTCTTGTCCTGTTTTACGTAATCAGAGTACGTAAGCACCTCCATTTTAATGTCACTACATCAGTAATCCAGATCAAGATTACTGCATTCTTAATGTCAGTGGACCGTACTAGTAGTATTATAGATCAAAGATCCTTACTTTGATTTACTACGAATGATTTAGTTTATTATCTATAATCTTGATCATCTCATATATAAATGTTATATACTAAGATTATAGTTACATTAATAAACTTGGGATTTTATGATATTTACTAAATTATACAATAATACATGTATAAAGAATCAAATATAGAAAATTGCTTTCATGAAGGAGGCAAATTATATGCTTTGGGGTGGCACCATGCCAGCCAAACGCCATGGCTCAACCATGGATTGGCAGCCTTGTGGAACTGAGCACCCACATGGCGCTTGGCGTTGAGCACCCACATGGTGCTTAGAACTAAGCGTAGAGCTGGACGCCACAGTTCTGTAAGTTTCCTCTAGTTTCAACAATGTTTCTTGTAATGGTAATAACTCCCTCCTCCGAACTCCAAATTTGATGATTCAATACTCTATAGAATTCTAAGAGGTATTAGAATCCATCAATGATCACCTTGGAACCATTTGGGGCCATTAGGTATACTGAAAATCCCATGTTTTGGAAGGCTGACATGCAGTGTCTTGGAAAATCTCCCATTTTAGCTTCAAAAGGCCATATCTTTTTTATTTGTGCTCCAAATTGAGCATTCTAGGACTCTATGAATAGTTGAGGATGTATAGAATCCACCCATAACACTAAAGAAGCTTTTATGAAGTGAAGTTCAACATCTCAGATTAATTGACCTTTACTTTTTTGCTTTTGTCAAAGTGTACCTAAGGCCTAAAGAAATGAAATTTATACATAGGCTCATCAAAACTCCATAATGACATGCAATTGATAGGTGAATAATGGTTTAAAATCATGTATAAAAGACACCTATCAAATGTCCCTAAACTTGAGTATTTGCTTGTCCTCAAGCAAAGAACAAGACTTAGAACAAAACGACATGAGTAAGATGTTTGTGAAACCTTGCCTTAGAAATCTTACCACATAAATAGTAAAGAGAAGGACTCAAGCTGATTGTTTTGAAGAAAAGTAATTCGATCATTTGGACAAGTTGAATTAGCATGCAAACTCTTGTGTGTGTATGTGAAAAGTCACACCCAAATAAACTAATTGCAACTCGGATAGAATTCACAAACAATAGCGAATAAGGATTTCTTGATAAAGAACATGAAACTCCCTAGGCTTGCTTTTGATATCACTCTCCACTAATGTAGACTACCCACAACACTAGGATCAAAAGGTCTTCAATAATCTTGTAATGTAAGGTTGGGGTTAATGGTATGATAAGAGACATATTTTGGCTTAGATTTACCCAAAGTCAAACATTTCTTTTTCATTTTTTTCCATCTTCTTAGACTCATTGAACTTTCACCAACATCGCATCAACCTCAAACTTATTTAATTTCTTCTTTCTCCTTTGATCACCAAACTCCCTTTTAATCACAAAACAACTAATAAGGTGCATAAGTAGTGCAATGTTCGATTCCCTTAAGCTTTCTACATACCCCATTTAGCGAGCTTTAGGTTAGTAGCTCCTAGACCAATTAGCCTTAGGGTACAAGGTGTAGAATACCCCTAAGAACTTACTCAAGGTAGGAAGCTACGAAACCAAACTTACTCAACCTTTTACTCTTTCTTTTTGTTTAGTTTTCTTTCTTTTTCTCTTTTCTCTTTTGCTTTCTTATTTTCTTCTTTCTTTTTTATCAACCTCAATCAAGCACCCAATTCATCATAGCACCCAATATAATGCATCAACAAGCACATTTCCCATGGGTAAATAAGGTGTTTAATTGAGGGAGTATACTTGGTTTACAAAGAAAAATGTTACTTTAGGTTTAAAAAGGGTGACTATGGATGTGTTCATGTTTGGGTTGTCTAGAAAGGCAAATTCAGTCCAATGATGGATAAATAATCTCCTAAATGTTGTGGTGTCTAGGATTTTTCCTCAAGCGATAATCAAACAAGTTCTAGAGTTTTTAGAGATCATGAAAGTTATGTTCCCATAAATTTTCTCTAAGCCAAGAAAAATTAGTTAAACGGTTATAAATTGTGCTTTAAGGTGTCAAGAGTTTAAAACTAAACATAGCCAACCAAATGATCAAACATGTATTTCATATTCCCTTGCTCTAGGAGGCTCAATTAGTTTTCATCATCGGCCTTCAATACATACCCAAAACAAGACTCGCTCAAAACATTTTCACTCTAATTTTGGTAACCAACCTTTATTTCTAACTAGAAACCTAAAAACTGGAATAACAAATAAAAGCAACTAAAGGAAAACAACTAAAAACAGGATAATTGAAGCTAAAAAAATTTTAAACAAAGGGACCCTCGCCCCCTCCCAAACTTAACACATGCATTGACCTCAATGTATGAAATATTAAGAGTAAGAACTGAGGACTCCCTTAGATGACCAAGTGTGATCATTGGGCTCGGGTTGAGGTAGGTCTTAATGAAACTCCCCAAATATGAATCAACTTCAATGCCTTGAAAAACATAAACTAAAACCCAAGAAAACACTAAGAAGAAGATCAACATGCAAAACATACTAAAATAACTAAAAAAAAAAACTAAAGTAGTAAATGGATAGAAATCCTTATTGAACTTGGGTTGCCTCCCAAGAAGTTGCTCCATTTTTAGAGTCCATCTAGACTTTTTAGAGAAGTCCAAGAGCTTTGATTTAACCTATCATCCATTATTGCCAATACTACCTCATCATCCATATCGTGTAAAACGATGAACTCCTCCACCTCCATAATATGTAATATAAGCTCAAATGCCAACTCTTTAGTGGAGAGTGAGTTGGCCCCAATTTCAAATCCTTCAAGAATGTCCTCTTGAAGGAACATAGGTGCATGTTATTCAATGGGTGAAGTAGACTCTAGGTCCTCGCAAAGTCCCCTTCTTCCCCAACCAGAAGAAGGAGTGAGGTCGAATTTTATTTTCCGTACTAAATGGAAAGGTCAAGTTGTGTTTTATTACACTCACACTTGACTTGTGGCATTGGAGGGTCTTCCTATAGACGAGACTTGTTGGTCCTCTTCCATGCCTAAAGTCAAAAAGTCAATGGAGAAATTGATGTTTTCAACCCCAACCAAAACATTTTCTACTTCCCAAATTTTTCTCTCAACTGCATTTCCTTCAATAGTGGTTCTTCCTCAATAACAAAGCTCCTCGTCCTTCTTCTCAACCGAGCTGTGGTTCTCCTCAGCTCAAATTCACAATCTCAAAATCCTATATGTCATTATCCTCATCTTCTATGGTTCGTGAATCCCTCAAGATTGCTCCTTTTGGCAAGGACAAGTCGGCCTAACTGATTTTCTTATTTTTCATAGATGTCGCATATTGTCTTTGAAATTGGCCAATCCGATTCAAGACTTGATATCCCGATGGTCTTAAGCTTCATTCTTCTTTTTGCTTATTCAATAAGAGTAATAACAATTTCCTTAAAGTGTGATGAACACTCTTACTCGATAGTTAGAGTCAGTTCTCCTTCTCCGGTGAATTTTAAAGGTGACATGTTTGGGAAATTTGTCGACCAATTAGATCGAGGATAGAATCAAGCCGAAAGCTGGATGACGGAGAATGTTTACTTTCCTGGATTGTACCATTCATGCCTCAACACCTATAATAAAAATACAAAATAAAAACACGAAGTAAACTAACTACAAATAATAAACAAAGGAAATATGAAAAGAAACACAGGTTTAAAGTAGTGACTTTTTCATCAAAAATATGGATCAATCAGTTATTGGGCTAATCCCTACAATGGTGCCAAAAACATGTTGCATCCCAAATGTGTGCACAGTTTGCCACAAGTATACAAGCCAACAAGTAATATAGTGGACTCTAAGAGTCTGGATATCGACCTTAATGTGGAATGGATCAGAGTGCTTGATTAACTGGTACCTTAACCACCTTAACCCTCACTATTTAAGTAATCAATTTAAATGGTTGATTCAAAGAAAAAAAAACCAACAAAAAGAAATGAAAAGATTGGATGTTTGGGAGGCTTGAAACTGAATGAAACAAACTCTAAAGATTACTCAATGAACATAGGTTCTAGGGTTGGTCTACTTCATTATGCATTTGAGATTTCCTAACCAAAAGGTTATTGGGTGCATAATTTAAGAATTATTGGCCAAAGAGGTGATAAAATATGTGACCTCTACTCTCACATGTCGGTCACACTTTCTCAAACTCATCACCTAGTCTCTGACATCAGTCCATGTAGGCAACAATAATGATAATAAGGCAAATTATCAGTTGCGGGCATTTCATCGATCATCTTCATAGTCTATAATGGAGTGACTCAACTATGTGAACTTATTCACCTATCACAATCCATCTAAGATTCACACAATGTCATGGGCGACCTCACGTTCAAATAATGTTGTCACCCATCATTAAAGCATGTCAATAAGTTATCTTAATCCTAGGAACAATCAAGACAACAAAAATAATACCCAAAATCATCAACAAGTTCATAGAATAAAATCAGATAGTTCAAAGTATCACATAAAGAAATCTTCATATACGAATCCAAACCAACCTTAGATACAAAATTTAGCCTAACATTGAGAGTATATCATACAAATAAGAGGATTTAAATATGATTAAAGAGTGAGGGCTTGTGAGAAAATAATAGAATGGAGAATGATCTTCTTTCTCCTAGCCCTTAAATCTTCAAGCTCCTTTGATTTTCCTTTTATTTGCAAGAAATCTCCTTTGTAAAGCTCTCATGTGGATGTTTTCGCCAATTTTCTCGCCTCTCCAAAAGAAAACCTTTTAGCATTAGGTTTGTTTTCTATAAATACCCCCACTTACGGGCCCTCAAATAGATTAAAAACAAGGAAAAATAAAACAGGCATCTTGGTGATTAGTGGCGTCAAGTGCCATAGACCATGCATTGGCACCGCGACATTGAGCCCCCACATCGGTGGCTTAAGGTCGAGCATGGCGTTAGGTGCCACAATCTTGTTAGTTTCCTCCATTTTCTGACCCTTTTTCTTGTAATGGTCATAACTCCCTCCGAACTCCAAATTTGATTATTCAAGACTTTATGTAGATCTAAGTTTTCTCGAACCATTCGGGGTCCATTAGTATACCGAAAAATCCCAAGTTTTTTAAGGTCATGCATGCGTTGTCTTGAAATCTCCTTCATATTCAGCACATATCTTTTCTTCATTCATGCTCTAAAATGAGCATTCTGCACCCTATATGGACAATGGAAAATGCATAAAATCCAACAATGACACTCTTGAAGCTTTAGAAAGTCTTGGTTCAACCCAGAAATTTGTGATTTTTCTTCAAAGTGTACCTAAGGCCAAAAGGAATTAAAATTATACATTAGGCTCATCAAAACACCATAAAGACATGCAATTCATATGTGAATAATGGTCTAAAAGCATGTATAAAAGTCACCTATCATCCAAATGTAGTAAATTTTTGGGTGATACCAATTGTCAGGATAAGTCGACTTTGCAACACGGCACGTTTGTTCCCTTAACTTACGTGAGATCATTCATCTTATCATCATTGCTTTCATATCTAGTCGACTTTAGATTGATTATCCACTAATGGAGAAGTCACAACTACTGTTATGTCCGTAATATCGAACCACATTCGCTGTTCTGCATTTACTTCATATAAAGGTTAGTGTCAGGTCAATGGGGGTAGCAGTATGTCCTATCCTTTCACTCCATGATGCTGCTGTGATTTTGCTATGTACTATACACTCGTCCCTTAATTGTACAAGTAGATCTTCATCACATAGTCGGGGTTTATACATATTCAATTTCACATAAGTCCTTCAACAAGTAAAGACATTCTTTAGGTTGGATAACCCTAAAATTTGAAAGGAACCACTTCCTAGAACTCTTCCTTTTCTGCCGTCCCTAAAGAGCACCCAGTCCTAGCTGGATGGTTGAAGATCTGTCAAGAAAAAATGTTTCTAGTCATGTGTTATGAGCACCCACTATCAAAATACCACTATTCAATGATCGTATTTCTAGTGGAAGGAAAGATACCAAGGCTAGATGATCTAGTTCTTACATTGGTGCAAATTGTCTTTCTTAATCTAAAGACTTTAGTCTATACGGCCTTCAAGACTACACCTCTTAACTTGATGAGTTCTCTTTGTTCACCGCTACCTTCTTCCTCTATCACTTATCAGATTACCATGTGAGGTTGCTATCAAGTCTGGACGTACATAACAATGAGTCGAGAGGTAGAGATCTGATGAAAGAAGAAAGCAACGAAACCTTGAAAAGGGTTCAATCTTAGGTCCCAAGGGAAAAAGATCATGAAGACCTTAGAAAAATCATTCATCCTAGAGCTCTCATGTCAATAGTCATAACAGAAGGAGCTACTTAACAAAAGGCAAAAGGGATGGAAATAAAATCATCATATCATGCCCGGATCATTACATAATGAGTCCGAACATCCTATCATTCATCCCATAGTGGATAGCATGGAGAGCAGTGAAGTTACTTGTCGTTGCTTTCTTTTCCTTAATGTTCCATTATGATCCAAACGATTCTTGTCCTCTATTTTTCTATTTTAGTTGGGGCCTCCACCTGTCACTATTGATTTCCACACTTCCATTCATAGTGACTTGATAAGGAGTACTCATGTGTACCTTCTATCACCATAGCACTTTGATCATCGAAGGTCTACACTCATGTGTGTATTTGTGTGGGCCTCGGATGGATCCAATGAAGGATGAAATCTAGGATCTCACTTTCAGTAACTAGAGTGACCAACTGATGCAATTGACATAAATAAGTGTGTACCCAGTTAAAGTCCTTGGTGTTTGAATAGTGATTACATTTGGACTTTAAAACAATGCGTCCGAACTCTCCTTATGAATCTTAGAGTGTGCAGAGCATATATATATATATATATATATATATATATATATATATATATATATATATATATATGCAATAAAATAAAGGCACACACAATCTTTTTACGTGTTTAGAGCAACTACCTACGTCTTATGAGGGTCTGTACCCCGAATGCAAAGAATTTCCGGTGATATGATTCGAGGTTTACAATTGGTCGTATATATATTCAGAGTATATATATATATATATATATATATACCTTGAATATATATATGACTAGTATAAACAGATCAAATCGTCGACATCCTTGCATATGGGTAATTTTCGAACCACATAAAAAGATTGTGTGTCTGCTATTTATTACATATATATATATATATATATATATATATATATAATATTATATCTTGATAAAATAAAGGCCTTGCGTAATGCTTATGTGGTTGGCCATTCTGCCATCACGGGTGTGCCTAAATGCAAGAATTTTCACTGATCTGATTCAAGATTTAGAATTAGTCTTATGTTGTACGAAACTCCCTCTCTACCCACGACCCTTCTAGAAACCTAATCACTCATAGTGGAATTTAGAAGGAGCTCCCTCCATTCCCCTCTCAAAAGAATCACACACCTATAATCCACATTACATCAATATAAGATGAAGAAAATAAAGAATATCAACTTTCACACTAGGTGAAAGGATTTTCACGTGCAATACCTCAACTGAATATCTACACTCCACACTCTTCAAAACGTCTGTATTAAGCTTATTCTTCTTCAAGCTCTGCTCCTGAAATCCATGATGAGAACTTCCAAACCCTCGAATTTATAGCCTTATAGATTTGGTCTTGCAAGTCTTGATATGGCTTGATCGTTATCCTAATATGACTCCAGATCCTACCTTCTATTTTCTGTATTTTCTTTTAAGCTATCACAACGGAAATAGGAAACTTGTTGATCAAGTATCCTTTTTAGAATAGAATCCTAATTATTATTTTTCTAATTCTAGTTTGATGGCTTGTCTGGATCTTTTGTGATTTGATCTTTATCCTCTGGCCAAATAGATCTCAGGCCTATCGATTACTTGTTTCCCAAGTTCCTTGGCCTCCAAGCTAGCACTGCCTTGTGTCTGACGTCAGCTTTGCTCCTAGTCCAAACACGCCAAGTTTGGCACGTCCCAGCACCACAAGATTGCCTTCATCCGAACTACTTCTTGGTTCTACCAGAGACTTCACTTCTATTTCATCAAATCTTCATCAACTTTGATCTCTGAAGTAGCTATCTTCTTGTAGAACCCTTGAAACAAAGATATGGATAATCTCAAACCCGACACAAATCAACAAAAACATACCAAATAGAGTTCCAAAATCTTCAAAGATCTCCTCCCAAATATTCAATGGACAAAAATATGTACAACCAAACTAATGTCTTCCAAAATATATTCACTTGCCAAAATAATTTCTAGAAATTTTCTTCCAAAATATTCACTATAGCCCACATATTTTTTTTCCCAAAATCTCTTCTAAAATAATCACCAGATAATTTTTTTTTAAATAAAAGCTACAAAACCAACTGACAAGATCTATGAGATCATTTCTCCAAAATAAGTATTTTCTTTTATGCCTTCTATAAATGTCCTCCATCTTCTTCACATCCTGTTGCACTGCTAATTACTCGACTTAATATATAAGTGTAACCTCTTTATTCCTTCTCTAAGCATGACTCTTGCCTGCTTCATCAGCTTGACGTCTCAGGAAGAAACAGTTAGATGGGTTATGGCTGCGATTCGAGGAGCGGGTGGCAGAGACTATTGGGGGAATTTGGTGGATGAAAACATGATTTTGCTGAGAATCCGCATTCGGGAAATCAAGATGTTGGAGAGGAGGGAATCAGCCCCTTCAAACTGGATGCAGTGGGACTATTATATTCTACATTACAATCAAGATGTATGCCAAGCAGTGGGGTTGCTACAATCTTATTTGATGAATATAAGGCCTAGTTTGGCTCTAGCCTTTTTGGCACTTATCATTGAGTGTGCCCATTGCAATTGTGAGAGCCATGTTTCAGGCTATAGAGATGGCCAAGCAACTCTTTTATTTTCGGGGTTAATTTATAAGATGATGGATTTTTTTGGCAAAATTTAAGAGGGTACCGTCTTTTTTTCATTTTTTATTTTTTGGGTGTATGGAGTCTTTCTTTAGTCCATACCGGATTGAATAAGTAAATCATTTTTTTCTCTTGTACCCGTTCCGAGTACATCCATTGTGTCAAATTTCTACTTCTGTCTTTGTAAAATTAAAGCAGCACCAGTTACCATTTCTGCACTCCCCTCCTTTCTTTTCTATCAATAACCATTTCTGCGTTTAACTTCTCTTGCGTGCTCAGCAGCTGAAAGGCTGTAAAGAATCAGATTTAATGAGTGGATGGCCGGTGGAAGTTGTGTGTTCTTTCGGGTTTGTTCAATGAAGAATAGCAGTATATTCAGAATACAATTCAACAACAAAAGACAAAGAAAGATCAAAGCTAGCTATTGGCTTACGTTACTCAATGATGTATTTGAGACAAGTCTAGTAGATTTGATATGCGTGCTATGATTACATTTGAATTGAACATGATTTACATTTCATGTTTGCAAGTTATGGAATGTGATTGATTTTATTGGAGCATGCATGTTTTGATGTGGTTGGATAGATTTTGGTACGCAGGGGCTTGCCGGGATTTTGGTCAATTATGTTACAACTTTTAACATAATCTTTGGGCTATCGTTGTGATTTATAATGGGGTTTAACTTGTTGATTTGTGATCCAAATTTGATTTTGGAACTATTTTGACTGAAGGTCGAGTGGTGCGACTTTTGGGAAAAGAAAAGTTGAGAAAAAATAGTGATCATTTGTGATAGCAAGAGTATGGGCGTTTACGCTAGCGTATTTTGCAATATATATATATATATATATATATATATATATATCAATATTTTAGGGTTTATTCTCTATTCCGTTGTACTCTGTAATTATTTTGAGATTCATAGTGAAGCTTTCTCCTCTATCCGTTGTTTTTGCCTGCAAGAGTTTCCACGTAAATCTGGTGTTTTTCTTTGTCTTCGTATTTCATTATTGTGCCATTGATTTTAATAGAATCACTTGTTTGAAAATTTATCGGCTCACCCCAATTAGGCTTGACTAACCCATTAAATCATATAGCCCACATATATATACATACATGTTGTCTATGTGTTTATCTAACAAATTCTTGATTTGTTCTTGTTATGGCATGTGGCCCATATTGAGAGCAAAAGAGTTGGCAAGTTTTGGAGCTCTACTCCAGCAATGCTCTTCATACATATCCTCTTTTGTTGGGGGAACAAAACAATAGATTGGGGGAACAAAATAATGGATTGAGGGGGCACGGGGCTTATGAGCATGGTATGCTGTTATGGTATAGAGTGTTTTCGTTGGCTCTATCTAGGTTATTATATTTACCATCATATGCAACATATTCAATGAGTAAATTTTTGACTAGTTTCTCTTGGATGAGTTGCCAGTTTCCCTCTAAAACATGGTTTTATGCATTGTTGCATGAGAAAGACGGAGGAGATCTGGTTCCCCTTCACAGATTATATTACTCTTTGGTGAAGTCTTGGAGCTCAGTAAGAGAAATAAGATCAAAACCGCTGGTGAATGAATTCAATTAGCAAGTGGTATTAGGTAAAGAGGTTTTTCACGACGGCCACCAGCAAAAGATGTGGAAAATACAAAACATGTGTAGGCAAATGAACTTTTAAAAACCCAATTTTCGAAATTTGACATTTCATCAAATTTTGGTATGATTTAGACAAAAATACCCTTTTTTGTTTTCTTATAAAATAACTCATTATATTAAAATAACTCTAAATATGAATCAACTTCAATGCCTTGAAAAACATAAACTAAAACCCAAGAAAACACTAAAGAGAAGATCTAACACAAAACATACTAAAATAACTAAAAAAAAACTAAAAGTAGTAAATGGATAGAAATCCTTATTGAACTTGGGTTGCCTCCCAAGAAGTTGCTCCATTTTTAGAGTCCATCTAGACTTTTTAGAGAAGTCCAAGAGCTTTGATTTAACCTATCATCCATTATTGCCAATACTACCTCATCATCCATATCGTGTAAAACGATGAACTCCTCCACCTCCATAATATGTAATATAAGCTCAAATGCCAACTCTTTAGTGGAGAGTGAGTTGGCCCAATTTCAAATCCTTCAAGAATGTCCTCTTGAAGGAACATAGGTGCATGTTATTCAATGGGTGGAAGTAGACTCTCTATCCTCATGCACATCCTCTTTTCTTCAACTTTAAGTGTTGTGTTTTGTTAGAGGTCGAACTTTACTTTTTCCTCACCAACAAGGAAGGTCATTTCCTCATGTTCGACATTAATCCACACTTGACTTGTGGCAATGGAGGGTCTTCCTATAGATGGGACTTGTTGGTCCTCTTCCATGCCCAAAGACACAAAATCAATGGGGAAATTGATGTTTTCAACCCCAACCAAAACATTTTCATCTTTTATTCCCAAATTTTTCTCTTCAACTTGCATTTCCTTCAATAGTGGTTCTTCCTCAATAACAAGCTCCTTGTCCTTCTTCTCAACCAATGTCGAGCCAGGAAGTTCCTCCTCAAAGCTCAAATTCACAATCTCAAAATCCCATATGTCATTATCCTCATCTTCTATGTAGTTCGGGAATTGCCTTGAAGATTGCTCCTTTGGCAAGGACAAGTTGCCCAATCTGATTTTCAGATTTTTCATAGATGTTGTCATATTGTCTTTGAAATTGGCCAAATCTGATTCAAGACTTGATATCCGATGGTCTTAAGCTTCATTCTTCTTTTTTTGCTTATTCCAATAGAGTAATAACAGTTTCCTTAAAAGTAGATGAACACTCTTACTCTTGATAGTTAGAGCTTGAAGCTCCTTCTCTGTGAATTTTAAAAGGTGAGACATGTTGAGCTTGTTGACTAATTAGATTGGAGATAGAATCAAGTTGAGCTTGGATGACGGAGAATAAGTCATTTTCCGTTGGATTGTACATTCATGCTCAACACCTATAATAAAAATACAAAATAAAAAGAATGAAGTAAACTAACTACAAATAATAAACAAAAGGAAATATGAAAAGAAACACAGTGCTTAAAGTAGCAAGACTTTTTTTCATCAAAATATGGATCAATCAAGTTATTGCCAATCCCCGACAATGGTGCCAAAAACATGTTGCATCCCAAATGTGTGCACAGTTTGCCACAAGTATACAAGCCAACAAGTAATATAGTGGACTCTAAGAGTCTGGATATCGACCCCACAGGGAATGGACTGTAGTGTGATTAACCAAGTACCTTAACTAATCGAACTCCTCACTATTTAAGTAATCAATTTAAATGGTTGATTCAAAAGAAAAAAAACCAACAAAAAGAAATGAAAAGATTGGATGTTTGGGAGGCTTGAAACTGAATGAAACAAACTCTAAAGATTACTCGTGAACATAGGTTCTAGGGTTGGTCTACTTCATTATGCATTTGAGATTTCCTAACCAAAAGGTTATTGGGTGCATAATTTAAGAATTATTGGCCAAAGAGGTGATAAAATATGTGACCTCTACTCTCACATGTCGGTCACACTTTCTCAAACTCATCACCTAGTCTCTGACATCAGTTCATGTAGGCAACAATAATGATAATAAGGCAAATTATCGTTGTGGCATTTCATCGATCATCTTTCATAGTCTATACGAAGAGTGACTCAACTATGTGAACTTATTCACCTATCACAATCCATCTAAGATTCACACAATGTCATGGGCGACCTCACGTTCAAATAATGTTGTCACCCATCATTAAAGCATGTCAATAAGTTATCTTAATCCTAGGAACAATCAAGACAACAAAAATAATACCCAAAATCATCAACAAGTTCATAGAATAAAATCAGATGTAGTTCAAAGTATCACATAAAAGAAATCTTCATATATGAATCCATAAACCAACCTTAGATACAAAATTTAGCCTAACATTGGAGAGTATATCATACAAATAAGAGGATTTAACATGATTAAAGAGTGAGGGTTTAGAGAAATAATAGAATGGAGAATGGATCTTCTTCTCCTAGCCCTTAAATCTTCAAGCTCCTCCTTTGATTTTCCTTTTATTTGCAAGAAATCTCCCCTTTGTAAAGCTCTTTATAGGGATGTTTTCGCCAATTTTCAGTCTCTCCAAAAGAACCCCTTTAGCATTAGGGTTTGTTTTCTATAAATACCCCCACTTATGGGCCCTCAAATAGGATTAAAAACAAGGAAAAGGGCCAAAACAGGGCATCTTGGTGATTAGTGTGGCGTTGGGTGCCATAGACCATGGCTTGGCAGCCTTGTGACATTGAGCCCCCACATTGTGCTTAGTGCTGAGCATGGCGTTAGGTGCCACAATCTTGTTAGTTTCCTCCATTTTCGACCATTTTTCTTGTAATGGTCATAACTCCCTCCTCCGAACTCCAAATTTGATTATTCAAGACTTTATAGAGATCTAAGTTTTTCTTGGAACCATTTGGGTCCATTAGGTATACTGAAAATCCCAAGTTTTTTAAGGTTGTTGCATGCAGTGTCTTGGAAAATCTCCCTTTCATATTCAAAAGGCCATATCTTTTTCATTCATGCTCTAAAATGAGCATTCTCGTACTCTATGGACAATGGAAAATGCATAAAATCCAACAATGACACTCTTGAAGCTTTAGAAAGTCTTGGTTCAACCCAGAAATTTGTGATTTTTCTTCAAAGTGTACCTAAGGCCAAAAGGAATTAATTATACATTAGGCTCATCAAAACACCATAAAGACATGCAATTCATATGTGAATAATGGTCTAAAAGCATGTATAAAAGGCACCTATCATCCAAATGTAGCAATTTTAGTATACCAATTGTTGTATTAAGTTGGACTTTGGTGCAACACGGCAATGTTTGTTCCCTTAACTTACAGAGATCATTCATCTTATCAAATATTGCTTTCATATCTAGTTGACTTTAGATTGATTATCCACTAATGGAGAAGTCACAACTACTGTTATGTCCAGAATATTGGAACCACATTCCTTGCTTTTGCTGCATTTACTTCATATAAAGGTTAGTGTTGGTCAATAGGTAGCAGATGTCTGAAGTCCTTTGCCCTTCCATGATGCTACAGGGATTTTTGCTATGTACTATACACTCGTCCTTCTTTAATTGTACAAGTAGATCTTCATCACATAGTTGGCTTATACATATCAAATTTCACATAAGTCCTTCAACAAGTAGCACATTCTTTAGGTTGGATAACCCTAAAATTTGAAAGGAACCACTTCCTAGAACTCTTCCTTTTCTGCCGTCCCTAAAGAGCACCCAGTCCTAGCTGGATGGTTGAAGATCTGTCAAGAAAAAATGTTTCTAGTCATGTGTTATGAGCACCCACTATCAAAATACCACTATTCAATGATCGTATTTCTAGTGGAAGGAAAGATACCAAGGCTAGATGATCTAGTTCTTACATTGGTGCAAATTGTCTTTCTTAATCTAAAGACTTTGTAGTCTATCTGACCTTGAGCCACCTCTTAACTTGATGGAAGGTTCTCTTGTTTATTGCTACTCTCTTTCACTCTGTGGCCTCGGATTACCATGTGAGGTTGCTATCAAGTCTGGACGTACATAACAATGAGTCGAGAGGTAGAATCGGTGAAAGAAAGCTTAGCGAAACCTTGAAAAGGGTTGATCTTGAATCCCGAGGAAAAAGATCATGAAGACCTTAGAAAAATCATTCATCCTAGAGCTCTCATGTCAATAGTCATAACAGAAGGAGCTACTTAACAAAAGGCAAAAGGGATGGAAATAAAATCATCATATTGTCAGGCCTGGATCATATTACAATGAGTCTGAACATCCTATCATTCATCCCACATTGGATAGGATGGAGAGTAGTGAGTTACTTGTTGCTTTCTTTTCCTTAATGTTCCATTATGATCAAGCTTTGATTACTGTCCTCTATTTTTCTATTTTAGTTGGGGCACTCCACCCTATCACTATTGATTTCCACACTTCCATTCATAGTGACTTGATGAGAGTACTCATGTGTACCTTCCTATCACCATAGCTTTGATCATCAAGAAGGTCTCTACTCATGTGTGTATTTGTGTGAATATCAGATGGATCCAATGAAGGATGAAATCTAGGATCTCACTCAATAACTTAGAGTGACCAACTCTGATACCAATTGACATAAATAAGTGTGTACCCAGTTAAAGTCCTTGGTGTTTGAATAGTGATTACATTTGGACTTTAAAACAATGCGTCCGAACTCTCCTTATGAATCTTAGAGTGTGCAGAGCATATATATATATATATATATACAATAAAATAAAGGCACACACAATCTTTTTACGTGTTTCGACAACTACCTACGTCCACAAGGGTGTACCCAAATGCAAGAATTTCCAGTGATATGATTCAAGGTTTACAATTAGTCATATATATATTCAAGGTATATATATATATATATATATATATATACCTTGAATATATATGATGTAAACAACAGATAAATCGTCGACATCCTTGCATATGGGTAATTCGAACCACATAAAAGATTGTGTGCTGCTATTTATTATATGCTCTTTGCTATATATATATATATATTATATGCAGTAAAATAAAGGCACACATAAACTCTTTTGTATTGGTTGGCAACTACCATCACGGAGGCGTGCCTAAATGCAAATTTTCAACGATGCGATTCAAGATTTAAATTAGTCTTATGTTATGCAAACTCCTCTCTTACGACCCTTCTAGAGCCTAATCACTCATAGTGGAATTTAGAAGGAGCTCCTCCATTCCCCTCTCAAAAGAATCACACACCTATAATCCACATTACATCAATATAGGATGAAGAAAATAAAGAATATCAACTTTCACACTAGGTGAAAGGATTTTCACGTGCAATACCTCCTTCTGAATATCTACATACACTCTTCCAAAGCGTCACATATTATTTATTCTTCTTCAAGCTCTGCTCCTGAAATCCATGATGAGAACTTCCAAACCCTCGAATTTATAGCCTTATAGATTTGGTCTTGCAAGTCTTGATATGGCTTGTCGTTATCTAATATGACTCCAGATCCTACCTTCTATTTTCTGTATTTTCTTTTAAGCTATCACAACGGAAATAGGAAACTTGTTGATCAAGTATCCTTTTTAGAATAGAATCCTAATTATTATTTTTCTAATTCTAGTTTGATAGCTTAGAAGTCTGGATCTTTTGTGATTTGATCTTTATCCTCTGGCCAAATAGATCTCAGGCCTATCGATTACTTGTTTCCCAAGTTCCTTGGCCTCCAAGCTAGCAACGCCTTATTAATCGGCGTCGCTTGCTCCTAGTCCAAGCAGCAGAGTTTGGCCGTCCCAGCACCCTGGTGCCTTAAATCGAACTACTTCTTGGTTCTACCAGGGACTTCACTTCTATTTCATCAAATCTTCATCAACTTTGATCTCTGAAGTAGCTATCTTCTTGTAGAACCCTTGAAACAAAGATATGGATAATCTCAAACCCGACACAAATCAACAAAAACATACCAAATAGAGTTCCAAAATCTTCAAAGATCTCCTCCCAAATATTCAATGGACAAAAATATGTACAACCAAACTAATGTCTTCCAAAATATATTCACTTGCCAAAATAATTTCTAGAAATTTTCTTCCAAAATATTCACTATAGCCCACATATTTTTTTTCCCAAAATCTCTTCTAAAATAATCACCAATTAATTTTTTTTTTAAATAAAAGCTACAAAAAACCAACTGACAAAAGTCCTAACGAGATATTTCTCAAAATAAGTATTTTCTTTTATGCCTTCTATAAATGTCCTCCATCTTCTTCACATCCTGTTGCACTGCTAATTACTCGACTTAATATATAGAGATGGCATCAACCTCTTTATTCCCTTCTCCTAAGCATGACTCTTGCCCTCTTCATCAGCCGGCGTCTCACGGAAGAAGCCGGTTAGATGGGTTGAAACGCGATTCGAGGAACTTGGGTGGCAGAGACTATTGGGGAATTTGGTGGATGAAAACATGATTTGCTACAGAATCCGCATTCAGGAAATCAAAGATGTTGGAGAGGAGGAGTAGCCCCTTCAAACTGGATGCAGTGGGAGAAGCGCTATTATATTCACATTACAATCAAGATGTATGCCAAGCAGTGGGGTTGCTACAATCTTATTTGATGAATATAAGGCCTGGATTTGACTCTAGCCTTTTGGCACTTATCATTGAGTGTGTGCCCATTGCAGTGTGAGAGCCATGTTTCAGGCTATAGAGATGGCCAAACAACTCTTTTATTTTCAGGGTTAATTTATAAGATGATGGATTTTTGGCAAAATTTAAGAGGGTACCGTCTTTTTTTCATTTTTTATTTTTTGGGTGTATGGAGTCTTTCTTTAGTCCATACCGGATTGAATAAGTAAATCATTTTTTTCTCTTGTACCCGTTCCGAGTACATCCATTAGTAATCAAATTTCTACTTCTGTCTTTGTAAAATTAAAGCAGCACCAGTTACCATTTCTGCACTCCCCTCCTTTCTTTTCTATCAATAACCATTTCTGCGTTTAACTTCTCTTGCGTGCTCAGCAGCTGAAAGGCTGTAAAGAATCAGATTTAATGGTGGATGGCCGGTGGAGATTGTGTGTTCTTTCGGGTTTGTTCAATGAAGAATAGCGAGTATATTCAGAATGAATTCAACAACAAAAGACAAAGAAAGATCAAAGCTAGCTATTGGCTTACGTTACTTAATGATGTATTTGAGACAAGTCTAGTAGATTTGATATGCGTGCTATGATTACATTTGAATTGAACATGATTTACATTTCATGTTTGCAAGTTATGGAATGTGATTGATTTTATTGGAGCATGCATGTTTTGATGTGGTTGGATAGATTTTGGTACGCAGGGGCTTGCAGGGATTTTGGTCAATTATGTTACAACTTTTAACATAATCTTTGGGCTATCGTTATGATATATAATGGGGTTTAACTTGTTGATTTGTGATCCAAATTTAATTTTGGGCTTATTTTCGACCTGAAGGTCCGTGGTGCGACTTTTGGGAAAAGAAAAAGTTGAGAAAAAAATAGTGATCTGTTGTGATAGCAAAGGGGTATGGACGTTTCTGCTAGCGTATTTTTGCAATATATATATATATATATATATATATCAATATTTAGGGTTGTCTCTATTCAGATTTGTACTGTAATTATTTTGAGATTCATAGTGAAGCTTTCTCCTCTATCAGATTGTTTTTACTGCAAGTTTCCACGTAAATACGGTGTTTCTTTGTCTTCGTATTTCATTATTGTGCCATTGATTTTAATAAAATCACTTGTTTGAAAATTTATCGGCTCACCCCAATTAGGCTTGACTAACCCATTAAATCATATAGCCCACATATATATACATACATATTTGTCTATGTGTTTTATCCTAACAAATTCTTGATTTGTTCTTGTTATGCATGTGGCCCATATTGAGAGCAAAAGAGTTGGCAAGTTTTGGAGCTCTACTCCAGCAATGCTCTTCATACATATCCTCTTTTGTTGGGGGAACAAAACAATAGATTGGGGGAACAAAATAATGGATTGGGGGCACGGGGCTTCGCGGTATGGTACTGTATGTTCATGGTATAGGAGTAGTTTTATAATTTGGCTACATCTAGGGTTATTATAAATACCATCATATGTAACCATATTTCAATGATAATGAAATTTTGAGCTATCGTTCTCATGGATGAAGACACACCCGTTCCTCTTTTTTTTTTTTTTCTTTGATTTTTATCACCATTGTTGCATGAATCACAACCGTTCCCACTTCTAAGATTCTCTTAACTACTGGTCGAGAATGCCAAAAAGGGCTCAGTAAAGAGAGAGAAATAAGATCAAAACCGCTGGTGAATGAATTCAATTAGCAAGTGGTATTGGTAAAGTTTCACAGCGGCCACAGCCAAAAGATGTGGAAAATACAAAACATGTGTAGGCAAATGAACTTTTAAAAACCCAATTTTCGAAATTTGACATTTCATCAAATTTTGGTATGATTTAGACAAAAATACCCTTTTTTGTTTTCTTATAAAATAACTCATTATATTAAGATACAATGTAAAATGTAAATAAATGAGATGGAGAAAGACATTTTTGTCTAAAATGGGTTATTTTTCAAGGAAAATATGGAAAATATTAAATTCATAAATTTAGGGTTATTTGATATCTTATAACAAAATATTTCTAATTATAATCTGGCCTGAACCTTTATATATCAACGAGTTACTATGAACTCCGATTACTTAATTGTACATGGGAAAGAATGTTTAAGGGAGAGGAGGAGCATCTACCTTCATTCTTTCTTGTCGAGTGCCTTTTCATAACATCATATGATCACATATGACATAAGTTGGAGGAAATTCCAACCTATTTGATGACTCTACAAGTTGGTAGGGTCCGAGGCTTTTAACGTCACTTTCATAGGTGTGTTCATTGAGTGAAAAGCTCAAGGTTATGGACTCATTGACTATTCATTTATTAGCATTTGTGTTTTAACTATTAATATTTTAATTAGGAAGTGCACTTAATAGTATTATTTACTATTAACATAATGTGTGTATTAAAGATATTAATAAAGTTTTTTAGAATGTTATAAAAATTATGAGGTTGAAGAAGACCATAAGTTAAAACATTTGAGATAATTAAATATATGTTAATGTGTGAATTAAACATATATTTATGTTTATAATGTTACAATCTTGAGCGGTTAAGGAAAGGCAAAGAGTCTTCTTATCTTTGTAACCACATTTGCAACCCTATGAGTGTTCTATAATTGTATTTTTCTTCTTTTTGAAATCATTTTCAGAAAAGTGAAAATAGTTGATCAATCTCAAAAGTACTATTTCCATTCCACTTCCCTAAAAATTTCTTGAGGGGAAGGAAATAGTGTATTTTTGAGTCTTCTTGTGTTCTTATTTTTTATATTTTCAAGAGATTGTGAGTGTTTTTATAATTTCAAAAGTTTATTATATAAAACGATATTTGAGTACTATGTTTTTCTTGTATTCCTGTTCTCCATTGTATCCATATTTTACAACTAATAAGAGCAAGTTTGCACAAATGATACCGGTTAATTTGGTGGCTAAAATTAGGTAAAACATGTCAAATTTCTTCGAATGCATTTCATATTTATCCTTATAATGGATTTTTATATTTAATATTTCCACGAAATGTCTTTGATGAATTTCAAAATTTTCATCCGCAAGGAGTTGACAAAATTTTGTTGTGTTATTTTGTCTTACCTTCTATATGACATAAATGACCAATGACAATGTGTGATAGCATAGACGAATTAAACTACCGTGTGGGATAAAGCAGTTAAGTGGCTTGCACGATAATATTGAATAAGATTGAGAATTCTGATCAAACATGGACAAATCAAGAAGAAATGTTGGAAAAGCTGCGGATAAAAATTTCCTTGCACTCATCATTTCTATAGCTTTGACAAATTGGCAAACTGCTATATCTTCATAAACTCTGAAATTTTAATCCCTAATGATAACAAAAGCAGAAAGGTAAGTACTCCGAATATTAGTTGCCATCTTATAACTGACATAGATGACCATATGATTACAAGAGATAAGAGGTGACAAATATTTGAGACCGCACTAGTTTTTAAATATTTCAAAGCATTTTATAAGTACTAAGCTTTCACAAAATTTACCAGTGTTTAGATGCAGTCTTGTAATTGATTCTTGAAAAAGGAAGAACTCTTTTGAAGATTTATAATTACAAATATGTCAGTATTTCCCAAGAACAGACAAAGAAAAATCTTTTTATTTATTTGTCATCGTGAATTTGATCATCGGATCGATATCAGCCTAAATGGCTTGCCCCATCCATAACCTTTTTATAAGACTCCTCGAAGGGAAACCTCTCAAGAATGCTTATTGGATTTTGTGATGTCTTCCTAGCTAGTATAGGTAGGTATTGTTAGATTAAATACACAAGAATAAACACATAGATGTGATTTTTATTACTGTTACACCAAATACAAAATAAAACCACATAACCCTAGAATCATGCATACTAATCAAAGATCAAATAAGCCAATATTGTAGAGACACTGAATCCATTACGATTAGACAATGCCGATGTGAAGCTCTCTCAGTATGGAGCGAGGGTTTGTCTTCTGGATTGTAAAACCTAAGCAATGATACGTTCTCTCTCGATGGGGCTGCAGATAACGTGTTGTAGGTTTTAAACCCAGGGACCCCCGCTCAAATTACTTAATTGCCCCTTAATGTTATTGTCCCATCAAAACAACATTAAAGAGGCAAAAACGAGAAACCACACATTAATTCCATATTTTATAATTAATGAAATAAT
Source organism: Tetrastigma voinierianum (assembly GCA_016808115.1). NCBI lineage: Eukaryota > Viridiplantae > Streptophyta > Magnoliopsida > Vitales > Vitaceae > Tetrastigma > Tetrastigma voinierianum. The sequence continues at coordinate 55,601 of JAEQBH010004335.1, forward strand.
TGTATAATTACACGTGAACCTAATTCAACTAGGAATAGATGCGCTCTTTGTTGGAGTTCTTGAATAGACGAAACTGTCATGTCCAAAATTTAACACTTGTCAGCCCAATAAACGAAAATCTAACAATCTCCCACTTGGACTACAAGTGTTACCGAATATGTACATGATTGAATACTAAAGTTGCGCGCAAATATACACTATCTAATCACAGAAATACTTTAAACAATCTGGTCCATTAATTGTACTAGAATGGGATCAAAGCGGCCTTTATTACATTCATGCGTAACGAGACCTATCTTTGTCGACAAACGTACCAAATCAATGACATAGATCAAATATAGGTGTGTGGCTTGGAGATTACATAAAATGTGATCTATAGTATATGCCTATCTCCAAGGTCCTCTTTATGACTTAAAATGAGTCTAGTATCATATTTTCCAAATACCACATGCTGGCAATGATAGAAAATCATGACATCCGCAACTGAGTAATCGAAGCTTATAACATAAATGCATTAAATAATCCTTAGCGCCTGCGTCCATATAAATGGAATAACTATAGGCGTGTCAATCACATAATTACATAAAACCAAATGAACTCCCACTATCTTCCTATATCGTCTAGACTAAGTACACACCCATCCCCCGAGCAACATGCTCGCCGAAACACTATAGGTGGCAAGCCTTTGGTGAGTGGGTCTGCTGATCATGGAGTTAAGTAATAATATGCTCCAGTGACATGACCACTCTGGACTCTTTCTTTACAACTAGAAACTTAATGTCAATGTGCTTTGATTTTTGATGAACTCCGGTTGTTTTAGAATATAACTCTGACTTTATTATCACAATTAATCTGTGGCTTGTTAATGCCTTGATAATCGAAAGTCTGTGATAAAGTTTGCGCGGCCATATTCCTTGATTAGATGCCCCTCGACGGGCTATAAATTCGAAGCTTCCATGGTTGAAGAGGCTACTAGTGTATGTTTGACACTTTTCCATGAAATAGCCCCTCCTGCCAACATGAAGATGTAGCCTGAGGTCGATTTCCTGCTATCTTGACATCCTGCAAAGTCTGCATCCGAGTACCCAATAACCTCCGGATGATTGGATGTATGATATGTGACATACGATCCTTTGTCTTACGAAGATGCCTCATCACTCGTTTAGAGCACTTTCCAGTGATCCATACTAGGATTCTTGAGATATCGCCCTAACATTCCCTGATATCTTGTATATCTGGATGCGTACACGCTTGTGCGTACATAAGACTCCACTGTGCGGACGAATAAGGTAGTTCTCATTTCTTTTCTCTCAAGTTCAATTATGGAGCATTAACCTAAGGTGAATTTATCACCCTTTGCCACGGGTGTATCACAGTGCACAATTCACATAATTAAACCCTTTTCAAGCACTTTATTGATATAGGCCTTTTGAGATAAGCCAAGTATACATCTTGAACGATCCCTATGGATTTGTATACCCAAAACATATGATGCATCACCAAGGTCTTTCATTTCAAAATGACTGGATAAGAACCTTTTGGTGTCATGCAATAGACCTACATCATTGCTTGCTAGCAGAATGTCATCCACATATAGCACCAATATAACAAACTTGCTCCCACTTGAACTTAAGATATATGCCGCGATCATGATGTTCTCCTTGAAACCATATGAAGAAATCACCTTATCAAATTTCGGGTACCTTGTGGGATGCTGCTGAAACATAAATGGACTTCTTGAGTCTACATACTAGGTGCTTTGGGTTTCCTAACTCAAAGTTCTTTGGTTGCACCATGTATATAGTTTCATCAATGTCTCCATTGAGGAAAGTTGTCTTGACGTCCATTTGGTGCAGATCTGGATCACAATGAGCTAAAAGTGCCATTATAATTCTTAATGAGTCTTTCGTCGAAACTGGCGAAAAGGTCTCCTTATAATCTATGCCTTCCTTTTGGGTAAAGCCCTTGGCGAGCTAAGTACCTTATATCTCTTGACATTGCCTTTTGAATCCGTTTGGTTTGAATATCCATTTCTGACCAATTGGACTTTATCACGCTTTAAATGATTCAGCGAATCCCAAGCGCCGATGCTCTCATAGACTTCATTTCCTCTTGCATATGTTGCGAAATCCACTTTTACGAATTGGTGCATTGTTTGGCTTGATTGAGGCGTAGGATCGTCCTCAATCACATGCTCGAACTCATGCTCTGAAGAAAAGCTACATAGTCATACGAAATTGCTTTTCTCCTTTCTCACAGTGGGCCTTCATGGAACTTGGGTTGAAGCATTTGGGGTTCTTCACACTATTTCTTGATGTGGTTCCTCAAATCTAGTGGGTGGAGCCTCGAATTGTATTAGGTTACTTGCGGGAATGTCATCATTTGCCCTGACACTTGGCCTGATAATAGGAATGGGTACCTAATTGTCACCAATAGCTTCAATAGTAGTTATGGTTGGAGCATTTACATACTCCTCCTCAAAAATGACCTCCTTAACTTGAGTGCTCCCACTATCCTCAATAAACTTGGCATTACCCATCTCAAAGAAGGACTTGCTTGAAGGGTCATAAAACTTATACCTTTAAGTTTCTAGGACATCCTGAAATAACATTCTTGAGTCCTTGAGTGAGTTTTCTTTCATTGGGCCTATAAGGCCCCTTACTTATTGGACAATGACGGATGTGCGAGATCATGTCTAATACTAGGCTTCTTACCCGTCCATAACTCATATGAGGTTTTGTTAACTGCTTTACTGGGAACTCTATTTAGTATATAAGCGTAATTCTTTATTAGCCGCCCATAATGAATTAGGTAGAGAAGAATGACTAATCATACTTCTTACCATGTCTTTAGGGTTCTATTGCGTCTCTCAACTACACCATTTTGACTCGGAGTTCCAGGCATGGTGTATTGAGGTATAATACCGCATTCAGAAAGGTATTTGGCAAAAGTACACAGTGCATTTATTCCTGATCCATCATATCTCTTAGTAATATTCCCTCTACGGTCTGTTGGCGACTTCGTCATTGTTACCCTGGCGGTTTTCCAACCCTCGGCACGAAAATTTTAGACACTTCTAGGGCTTGTGCCTTTTCATGTATTAGGTACAAATAACCATATCGTGAGTAATTGTCTATAAATGTGATAAATTATGTGTGCCCATTCCAAGAAGTTGTAGAGAATGGTCCACATATATCCGTATGTATCAACTCTAAGACGTTACTACACCGATTTGCACCTGTCTTTCTTTTGTTAGTCATTTTTCCTTTAATGCAATCTACACATATGTCAAAATCTGACATGTCAAGGGAATCAAGAATTCCTTGAGTTATTAGCCTTTCAATTCGTTGTTTGGAAATATGTCCCATACGCTTATGCCATAACATCGAGGATTTCTCATTATTTAATTTATGCTTTGATCCAATAAAGGTTGCATTCATTATTAAATTTGTATTAGGACTTTGCATATTTAATTTATATAGCTTATCAATTAGACTACCAGTTCCAATAACTTTAGAATTTTGGAAAAGACTAAATGTTTCATTTTCCAAATGAACAAAGATAACAGTTGTCCAAACATGAAAGCGAGAAATCAAATTCCGTCTAAATAATGATTTTAATAAATGTTTTCCAAATTTAAATAAAACCCGAGTCTAACATAAGTGAAATGTCTGTGCTTGTACTTGAGCTTTCTTGCATTTCAAATATGAATATATCTTTGCATTAAATTTAGTGATAGAACAAATTGTGATATGCATAATGTTGCTTATATGGAAATAGTAAATATATCTATCACCAGTAACTAATTCCGAAACCAGTCAACTGGATAACAGTTATTGAAACTTGGAATGTATAACGATCTGTGTAAATCAACGGTTTATAGTGAATCTTTGAAATAAAGTACCAGTAACCGTTAATATACGTATATATTCAGCACAAAATATCTCCATACATGGGCCTCAATAGATACCCGGCGTTGGTGATCATGGACGTGAAAACGACTACAAGCGAACGCTCTCAGGTATACAGCCACTAATCAGAACCAATATTATCAGCGACCAGAGCATATTGTACCTTTCTTTGGGTGAAATAATGTTTACTGTAAAACTGTTATCCTCCACATTTTGATATTATTACCTATGACATAATATCCTTGGTGACTCTTTGTGACAGAATATGAAAGTTCATTTTATTATAAATTAATTTAATTAAATTAAATGAGTTGCTGATATATATATTAATTTTGAAAATTAATTCTAAATAATAACATAATCTATAATATAAATTGATTGAGCGTTGTGAGCAATGATGTTCAATTGAAGTGAAATAACAATGAATTATAGTTGACATTATGAAATATCAATGTGGATGGATTAATGATGATGATACTTTTTGTGAAAAGACGGTCATGAAATAAATAATAATAAATAATGATAAATCATGATAAGCACTACATCAATAAACTCGCGTTTGGGTAATCTTCAACCTTGACATTGACCAGCCAGTCAACAAATCCAGTTGTTTTCGCGATTCCAGTTGTTAGTTTTTCTCGTCTCTTTATTGAACAAATCCAGTGCCAATTTTGTGAAAAAAATTGAACCAGCGTTCATGAGATTTGTTCCTGTAATATCACCGGGTTCTAACACAATGAATATTAAATCACTCAAACAACCATTTATATTATGTCAAAGCCCGCATCAGATTCCATTGAAAAAACCAAATGATGATTTTATGATGGTTTCAAATCTCTCATCCTCTTTAAAAATAAATATAGATCAGTGCACCAAAATACTACTTATTGTCGTGAGTGATATGATCCACTTTCTTCTCTACTTATTCAAATTCCATGCAAAATAACATAGAATATGTGATTTTATTAACAGTACCAATCACGAATAAACTCACCATATACTAAAATCTTGTACTCAAGATCATCAAACAAATATTGAAGAACATATGAATATTGTAATTCAGACAATGTATGTGAAACTCTCCTGCCTCAGTATGGAGGGGCTAGGGTTTAAATCATATCAGTTATGACTAAATAATGATGTGATTCCTTACCTCCTCTGGATCTAATTCATGAATCATCTTATAGGTTTTAAAGCCAAAAATTTTCTCAGACCTTGTACGCCAATATATTGACCATTAAACAACGACAAGAACTGATGAAACTCACGTCATTCCATAACATAGGTAATGAAACTCGATATATATTATTGCGTGATCTATTGAGGTCAGGAATAGATCTTACTTTGTGTTGATTCTTTGAATGATGACTGATGCGCCAAAATTTAACATATGACCCAAATAACGAAATATGGAATATGTTTCATTTGAACGAAGAAATAAATAAATAATGAGATGCGATCTTTAATTAGTTTGTTGAATCATGGAATTTGTTCACTTCATTATTGGTTATGATTAGGATGGTCGAAAGTTATTAGGTTTGGTGAAACAAAGATATAAATTGTCATGTAGAAGCATGGTGGATAACTTCATTTGGATCATGACCAGGTGTGAGATCATTCTTAATATTCATCATCAGTTAGATAATTTTCATTTAAATATTGGAAAGATTAGTTTTAGTCAAGATTATTGTGATAGATTTTGTTTTCATGAACATCTTAAATAACATGGTTGAGCGTGATAGGAAGTCAAGTGTTTTTTCAGCCAGGTATTAGAAATCAAACTACCAAATCATTAAGCCAGTTCATAGTTCCATCATGGTTTCCCGAATCTGATGAACCAATCCCATAAAAATACATATGATTGCAGAATATAAGCTAAGAAAAGGTTCCTTTTTCAAGATGTGTTCAACATGTGAAATTAGAAAGTGTAACTGAGTATTCAAGTACCAAAAATAATACATTTATGAACCAGTAAATTACCATTCTATAAATACGAGCAGTGATAAGAAATTTTCCAATCTGGATAAATGTTCTCCACGTTACGGATTTGTCACCGTTAAATATAGTTTTAATCGATTTCTTGATTCATTGGGTGATTCGAATTTTAAGTTGATTGACGATTAGAATATAACAAGATTGGAAATATTGATGTAAGTCATTAAAATAATTTGTTGACGGGATAGTCAAAATTATTTTGGAAGAAGTGGAACGGTTGAGGTGAGAAACGTCGTGCAGTCTTGAATAACTCATAACTTTAAGGTTAAAGTTATAACAAAAAAGAAAATTGAGCAAAGATGACAGTTCTTTATTGATCTGTGAGGAAGAGGAGGAAGGCACCAGCTTCTCTTGAATCAGAGATCGTTAGATTGGATTGATTGGACAAGGATAAAAATTCCTACATTTGGCGAGGCCCCCGTCATTTTCAGAGCAGAAGATTTCTTCAAGTTCAGAAGGAAATCTAGGAAATCAAAATTCATTGAAGTTGAAGCTACCTACGCTATCATGAACCCGATTTGTATCAAATCAGTGTTTGAATCATAATTATAACCTGGTTCTCTCTGACGTAGCAAAACTCTTGCCGATATAATCAATCTGAGATTAGACAAAGGATCAGTTTTCTTCTGGAAGAAATGGTATATTGAAAATGTGATGTTTTTCTGTTGGATTTATAAAGTGTGTAAAGCAGTGTGTGATGATTTACAATAAAATATTGATATAAAGATTAAAGAAATCTTTGAGAATCTAAGACCTTGAAACCAGTTTAGTTAATAACATCATACTCTGAGATCTTTATCTGCGTTTGGAACAATACCTCAATCATTTCTGATCGGATCTTCATTTAATACTAAACTCTCTGACCATAGATTTTCTTTGAAAATGCTGGCATTTGGTCGACATAAATGTTGCGTGGCACAATATCAAAACATACCTATAAATAATAATGGAACCTTCATGGTATGGTGGTCTGGTAAATATCAGTGTTAAAAAGCATGAAATATACATTAAGGACGTGTGAAAATTTTGACCTGGTGAAGCGAGCGCAATACCATAATACATACCAGGCAGAACCATGCAATAAACTAAAACCAACACCAAGTGACGCCCTTTAAGGATCAGAGTGTAGCCAGTATCCGCCAGATTGTCATTAATGAGAGTCGTTTGGTGCAAAAGTCTGAAAGTGAAGGAGAAGAAGAATCATATGGGCGAAATTAGAAAACCAGTGTGACTAATTGGATCAGGTAATAAAAGTTGAGTTGATTACAGCATGGTGACTATATGGTGCTTGTGGAGAGTACAAAAGTACTCAGGCAGAAATAATTGATTGACTTGCAAACCACCCAAAGATTGGATCAGCGGTCAACCGTACAGATTTTGCCTGGAGTAAAGTGATGTTATGATTGAAGAATTAACCTTCAAAATTTCCAGGGTTAAAAATTTTCTTCTGTGAAATTAATAACTCATGAGGTATGAGTTATCAAGTCACATGACCTCATTCATGGTTTTGCTCTCCCATTATTCTTAATCAGTTTATCAGTTCTCTGGGTTTAGAATCATAAAATCTTGAATCATTCAGTTTTCTGATCGTTTGGATCGATTGCTGGAAAATGAAATTGACTGTAAACTACTAAATCAACTACGAATCAGCGATCAGTAACAAGTAGGATGCTGTACCTTCATTCCAGTTGAGTGATTACATTGCACAAAGCACTATAAACATACCTTTAAATGGCTGATCATTTTTCTAATGGTTTGCTAATCATCTTAATGACAGGGCATTTGTCAGTCTTAACTTGTGATGAAAGAAAGGATCCAGATACTGGCTTTTGTTTTTTGTTATCTGTTCAACGAATATGTAAATAATATTGCCTTTGTGTGATATTGGATTTCTATTATAAATAGCAGAAGATATAAAATGCCATCTGAGAACAGTTAAGACAAAACAATTATTCTGGAAATCAACTATTAAATTACAAAATAAAAGTGTTTTAAGGTGATCAGTTGCACCGATAATTTTTAGGTCCTTTATAACAAACTAACTAAACCTTTTGGAACATGTTAACAGACTAAATAAGATTGGATTCAAAACCTTTTCGTGCTTATTTATCTTTGGCAAAGATGTGATCTGAAAATATTCATAAGTGTAAGTATGTGGATCTATGACGACTCTTAATAACTAAAGTTTAGACATCAGGTTAAAGGATATTTTTGATACCAAACTCTGGTTTCTTGTGACTTTTGAATAATTTTCTTGAGAATCGACACCTGCTGTAGAAACTCCACCCGATCCCATATGTGACATAAATGGTGACTGACAAGTTGTTTAGACACAGAGCTGAAACTTCTTGATCGTGCCAGTAAAGTGTCAGAATCAACAAATATTTGTAACCTAAATTTCCTCCCCCTCTTGACGTAGCAAAGCCATTGCGATATAGCGGTTCTAGAGTTGAGAACTTAGGGATGGGTTTCTTTGCATAAATGACTGCTTAGTGAAGTCAGCAGTGAATTCACTTTGGATTTTGGGGTTTAGTAAGCGGGGAGTTGATGGTTTTAAATTGAAAATAAGGCGAAATAAAATATAAAAAGAACTCCTTAAACATTGGGCCATTGGGTTTAAGGTCCCTAGGCCTAACCGAGAGGTCCTCGGGTCCCTTTCCTCGCGTTGGGGAGGATGACATATAGTCATTTCCCGAACCGGATCTTCATTTGGCTTTAAAACCTAAACCCTAATAATTTTCCTTTGGATAGAAAGCATTTATTCAGCATTTATGGTTCCTACAGTGAAAATCCATCACCTTGACCCATCCTACAATGATTCGTAAAGGGCAACTAATGAATCTCAGTGAATCTAATAATAAGCATCCACTGAACCCTAAAAGATTACCAAGTATTGATCAATGAGGATGCATCTACAGTGAAAATATAACCTCTTAACCTACCTCCAGTGGCTCGTAAAGAGCAACTAATGAATATTAGTGTATCTAAAGCTAAGAATACAACTGAACCACAAAAGCTTGCTAAGTATTGGCCAAAAAGTACATCAAAAAACTTTAAACTGGGGTTAAAGTGGGAACCAAAATGTCAAAACCTGTTGCGTGAAAAACAGGGGAACCAAAAGTTTACCTTAAAACCGTTGCCCAGTAGCCCTCCTCTTCAAGGAGGAAGAGTCCTTAATAATTCTCTGAGTTGTCATCCTCGGAGGAGTGTTTGGTAATGGCCAGAAAGGGAAAATGGGAGAAAGAAAGAAGAAGCTGGAGATTTGGGCCTTAATTTTATTCACACGAAAAAAAGTCCGCTACAGTTTTTACAAATGACTAAATAATAGCCAAAGACAAGCAAAATTACCAAATTAAATGAAGTATCACTATTACAAAAAGGGGTAATTTGGGAAGCAAATAAAAAATAACAAAGAGTCAAAAGAAGTGCAAGCGGCGGCAAAGCAGTGTGTGAAGTGAGCAATCGGGAGGCATGATGAATAGTGGCGGGCGGGAAGCGATTTCGCCACCTTGCAAGAATTCTGTAGTGCTCCATTTTATTTGCATTTTATGCTCTTCTTTCCTTCGGTCTCGATGCGCAATCTTGAGTTGACTCGAATTCTTCGTGTTTGGATCGACTCAACAATTCTGGCATAATTAGCTTACAAAAACTACAAAATTAGCTACAAAACGTGATCAGTAGAATAGTAGGGACCTTAATGTGCAAATCGGGTTAATTAGAATGATTAGCACACAAAAAGCACTCAAAACCTATAATAAATACGGTTCAAAATAGCACTTTTTGGGCACTAATCACACCCCCTAACCTACACATCGCTAGTCCCTTAGCAATGAAAGAAATAAAGAAAGAGAGAGCATACAAAACGATAACAAAATAATGTTCACAAAAATGGTATTTCAAAAAGGTTGTGAATGAGTAATGCCTAACCCTAGTAATAATCAAATAAAGCCTTGTCCAATAACTATCTTAAAGAGAATAGATGTCATACAAAATTAGTATCAAGGATTTCCTTCTCAATGAATCAGCGAAACTGCAAAATCTAAGTGTTTGTTTGATCGAGTTCTCGACAATAAACTACTAAAGCGCACTCTCCCCCAACCAGAAAGCTCTTTGCAGCCACCTAGGACACTAACCAACCTATTAGATCAGGACCCACTTTTTTATTCCACAGCTCTTTTTGCGTTGTGGTGCAATACTAAGGATTCGACTTCACCAAAGTCCGATGCTTGGATTAACCAAATATTCCTAACAATTAAGGCTTAGGAGCACCAAGTCATAAGGATCTTCGATACAAACTCTTCGAGGTTTCTGCAGGACTTGGAATGATTTCGAGACTCCCGCACTAACTTGCTAAACTCACATATCCACCAGTGTAGCGAGCACTAAGTCGGTGGCTCAACCCGAGTTGACTTAGAGACACTTGGGACTTGAAGGCACCGCCGTATACCCCTCGAGCAGTGCTCGAGTTTCAAGACAAGCGTCGCAATTTTTATTTTTATTTTTATTTTTTTGGAAGACACATTGGCCTTTATTCATACAGAAGATTTCTGTTGGCACTATTAAAGGTGGTCAGAGCTAAATTGGGATTATTGCAAGGCTTAGAGGCTAGAAGCGATTTTCAGATTCATGAAGAACGATGTGCCACGATGTGTGGTTAGCTAAAGGTGGAAGAAAAAGGGTTGAAAGCAATAAGAGTTCAACTGATCATCCACTCAACTAGGCATGGAACCAATCTAACATCAATAGAATTGGACAAAGTTTCAATTTTTCAAACCACAGGTTAGGCAAAACACAAAAAAAAAAAAAAAGGTGCAGTTTTTTGAACAAAATAGGCTAATATAGGATACTTGACTTCACAAAAGAAAACCAGCAAGCCCTTTGAACATCACAAAATGGGCTTGCTCAAATAGTAACAAAAACATAAGTGAAAAGCCACTTCCTTCACTAACTCCCCATGACCAAATATCTGTTAATCATGATAGAACTCAGATTAGAAAGTTAGGGAAGGAAGTGTTACCTCCTTGAAGCGAGATCGCGTCGTTTTGGATATGAGACTTTGCAAGCTTTCCATTGAAACCTTATTCACTCCGTTTGGGTTTCAAATGAACAAGTTAGAAGAAGAAAAGGAAAAAAATTGAATAGTTGGAGCATTTTTGTTCACCTTCTTAAAATTTCAAAGTGTTGCTTTATAGTTAGATTTAGATTCTACACTCTCTAAGCTTTCCCGTGGTGCATACAAACGGAGTTCGGATGAAAAAGTTATGGGCAAAACAAAATTTGGAGGCAAAAGCAGGAGTCTACGTGAAAATTCGGCTGGAGTAGCGAAATTTTTCGTTGTAATAATAATTTTTTTAAATAATAAAATAAATTTAAAAAAAAATTTTTAGAGACAAATTTTTTTTTTTTATAAAAATAAAAATAAAAATAATAAAAAGAAAACAATTTTTTTCAACAAATTTTTTATTTATTTATTTTGATAAAAATAAAAATAAATTTTTTATAAAATAAAAATAAAAATATTTTTTTATTTTTTATTTTTTTATTTTTACTTACCTTACTGTTCCTTTTTTGTCTTTATCTGAGGGGACCATCCGTATATTTCGCTATGTAGCCCATTGCTACTGTTCTCATTGTATTTTTGCTATTATTACTTGAAATTTTAGCTATTATGTGAAATTTTGCTATAATAGCGAAATTGTGTCCACGATACCCTTGCTTGCTCTTACTGCGATCTTCGTTTACGCTTCAAATTCACTCAAGCGCAAAAAGTGATACAAGAAAAATGAAATTGCATAAAAGTGAAAAACAAACTAGAGCGAATTAACTTAAAAAATAAGGAAAATCTAAGAAAAATTAGCAATCAAAATAAATACGATAAAATAAAATAAGACAAGAAAAAAGGAAAACAAAAAAGTGGGAAATTTGTGCTCCCCCAAACCCTCCTTAGGCCTTTGGGAGGCTACTAGGCAGAAGCGGAACTTAGAAATGTCGGGGTTGGTGCTCCCCGAATCGACCGACTTTTTGAATTAGCGATCGTGCCAAAGCCACAGTAGCAGGTAGCTACTTGTCGTCTTTGATGTAGTGGAGCCTAACGGTGGCCACTAATTTCTTGGGCTTTTCAAGGCGGCGGAGTGCAAGGCGGCCTTGGTGGTGGAGTCTTCGGGGTTGGTTGTGGTACGAGTAGGAAGGTGATATGTGGTTAGGTTAGAGCGAGGGAGTAAATTGTTCTGTTCTTCCACTGCTTCCTCAGTCAGCAACAGGGGGATTGCTTCCTTCTTCTCCCATAGGCAAACAGCAGCACCAATGTCTGAGGATTCAAAATTTTCTACTAAGCCTTCTTCCAGCTGTTGTAAACACTACTCCTGTGACGCCCCAAATCCAGGGTGTCCGTTGACTACCCGTCAACCTGCGGAAAATCTATACGTCTCGTATCACGAGACGCATACCTGAGTAAAAATGGCCTCTTGGGCCCATATACCAATGCTCATCAAAATACGCTAACTATATACCATAGTTTCAAGAGTTAATAATTTACTCTTTTACAAGTACATATTAAAATTTACAATTCTAATACATATTATCCAAAAAACCATCAAAGCCACAACCCGGCTTTCTTCAAAATCGGCCTCTAAGAAGAGCCGTTTTCTTGAGTGCCCCCTGTACCTGAAAAAATGTTATCTCGACAGGGTGAGCTTTCGCCCAGTAGTGGAATAACCTTAAATGGGTTACTCTCCACCTAAGTGCATATGCAATGCTCAATTTAAACACACACTCAAGTAAATCGTGATCTACTTTAATGTCTAAATGCCCGTTCCCATGTCTCGAGTCCTCACAGACTCCCTCACACTTGCCTAAGCCATGTATGAAAAATATCATTTTCAAAACAAAACTTGTTCTTGAAAATAAACTATCAGTGTCGGTAAAAATGTAGGACTACCCTACGAGGCAGGTGGTGGTAGGCTTTCAGAAATGATATGTTGGCCCGTCTCTCTGACCCAATTCTCAGGAAAATCATCTGCAAATTCCTTTTTGCAACCATGTTCGTTTTCGAAAATTCATGTCATGCACTCACACCTAAATTCTGTGTTTTAATGAAAGCATATGAAATGCATTATGCCATTTCAAATCATTTTATACAATATATCAATTATGCATATATTCACAAATTACATTCACTCACATGTAATTTAACATGGATCAACCATCACCCAAACTAGCTCACTTTGAGCTATTCAAATACCCATCAACATCACCCAAATTAGCTCATTTGAGCAATTCACAATCTCATCTCCACGCCTACACACAATTATATTCCATATAATTGAGCAAATCACACCATCTCCAAAGGTTTATACACACAATTATATCTCCATAATTGTGACATCATGTTAATATCAAGCTTATGCATTAACCTATTAATTCACACAACTCAAGCCATTCATTTTAAAAAAATATTTAATAAATTTATGAAGCAAACACCCTCAAACAGCCCCTACACGCCAAGGGACTGCCCAAATGGGCTCCAAAGCTCCAAAATTCTACACAATCTGCCTCATGATTTAGACTAATCAAACTGGGCTGTCACTGCCCAACCAACTAAACATTACAAAACACACTTAAACAAAGTAACTTCAAGTAGATAAAACCCTACCTCATGGAGTTTGTCGACTCCAACTTTTTGGTGTCCACACGTAGCTCTCTCACTTAGATCAACTTGCCTTCAAATGGTTTAAACCTACTAGTCCGACTGTAGATCTCAAATGAAATGAAGAGAGAAAAAAATTAAAAATATCTCTCTCTCCTCTCTCTCATTCTCGTCCTCACACCCGTCTTTTGACTTTTATAGTTTTATTTTATTTTATTTTATTATTATTATTATTATTTAGATACATTACTTATATTGCCTCATTCGTGTTCGTTTCCATCTCGAAAATGTTTATTTCTTTTCAGTTCAATTATTTTAAATGAACTTAAATCAAGCCACTTCTTGACTTCCGAGATTTTCGTAAAAATCTCGCCCTTGAAGTCACTAGCGATTTATCACCCAGAAATTCGTAAAATATTCTAACTGTCTCAGAATTCAACGAAACTTTTCTGGGTCACTTGATTTCGCGAGACGAATTTAACGGCACAATCCGTTTCGTCATCCGAGATCTAGAGAATTTTTGGTTTTCAACTGAAATTACCGTTTTACCATTTTTTAGAAAAATTGAATTTTTCTCGGGTTTTACAGCTCCTCCACCATGGTGTCACTCAGGCACTCCCCCTCTAGAATTTCTTCCTCTTGATGAACAAGCTTTGAAATTGATGTTTGCAGATTGTCAAATTTATGATCAGTTCCACTTTGCAGCCCATCTAATTTTTTATCCAGAGAGTTCTCCACAGTGTCAATTTCCTTATTGGCTTGAACATCCACTGCCCTCTGTTCCTCTATGAAGTTATCCACTAATTCGCTCAAATTTAGGATGGCTTGTTCAACAAGGGATGAGGTTGGTGGTTGCCGCCGGCTTTAGAAGTCAGCATAATATGGAGAAGCAAGAGGTATAAAAGTCAGTAACACCGTAGAGGGTGTACTTCATCCATTAGTCTCTATAGTCCCCATGATCCCATACGGGTTTGATTTCCTCTCCACAGTTGTCGCCATGGAAGGTTTCTATAGTCCTCATTGGACATGTATACTCTAGGGTTTTTCTCCATAGTGTGTTGACTGTGATGAATTTCCTCTAGGTGTTCCATTCGATCACAGTCAATTTTCCTACTGCATGTACTCGAATCGGCTTCCTTCGTAATTTTGACCCACTCGAAAATGGATTCATGCAAAGAAAAGGCAGCAACCCAAAAACAGTCCCGAAACAATTTTTTTTTTTTTAAATGAAACCCAAAGAAATGAGAGCAAATATAAAAGCAATTCACCAAGATTGCGGATGAGGATCATATGTTCACAGCTTGTCAAATGCACTTAGGCACCATCCCCTGCGAATGTACCGCCATTTTGATCTTATTTATGCCATAGGTATTCGGAATCAACAAAATTTATAACCTAGGATTCCTACATCGATGTAGCAAAGCTAATAATATAAATAAATTTTGTGGTCGAACACAGGATGGGTTTTCTTCGTAGAGAGAGGAGTTACAAGGCATTGAAAATGGTGTTTCTGACGAGTAGGTGTAGAAAACAAGGTGTGTGGGAATGGTTGCAACTAAAATATTGATGTAAAAAGCTAAAGAAGAGGAAATCTTGAATTCCTCAGCCATCGGGCTTAGTGGTTCTAAAGCCAACCAACATGTACTCGTGTCTTTATCCTCGCTTGGAGAGCATGACATATAGTCATTTCCGAATCGGATCTTCATTTAGCTTTAAACCATAAATTTTAGAAGTTTTCCTTTTGAAATATGTCATTTGATTAGGCATAAATGTCCCTAGTAGTGAAAACACATCTAAAAAACACTACCCTACGATAACTAATAGGAGAAAACTAACTGGGCCTTAGTGGATCTAGTGAAAGTATCCACTGAACCCAAAAAGCTTACAACACATTAGAGAGCATGCTTGAGAGATTTTAACCTAAGGTGAGAAGCAGGGGCACAAATACCCTTAAATACATACATGAAGAACATGAGAACATGCAGCTAAGCCTAAAAACAACACCCAGTGGCCTTCCCATTCAAGGATCAAGTGGTATTAGCCAAACATCCCTTGATTTGTCATCATCAAGGGGTGTTTGGTTACCAAGAAAGTGCAAGAAAGTGAAGGGAGAAGAAGAGAAAATCACCAACAGCAGAGAGGAGGAAGCTTCGTGCCTGACTGATTGATTGAGTGATAAAAAGATGATTTGATTACAAGCATGGCCGATCTTATATAGGTGCTCAGTAAGAAGAAATTACAAAAGTGTTCTAAAGAACCAAAAATACAAGAGGGCAAACTTGTATAAAACCACCAAAAAGGTGGGTCAAAAAGCAGTCAACAAGCACTGTGTGCACA
The DNA here is from genome assembly GCA_016808115.1 of Tetrastigma voinierianum. Taxonomy (NCBI): domain Eukaryota; kingdom Viridiplantae; phylum Streptophyta; class Magnoliopsida; order Vitales; family Vitaceae; genus Tetrastigma; species Tetrastigma voinierianum. The sequence goes on from JAEQBH010004335.1 coordinate 71,489, forward strand.
AAGGAAGCAAAGGTTCTCCGCAGGTTACAAAATTGGCAACCTCGCGACGGCCTTTACAAAGTTGCCAAATTTTGCAACCTCCAAAATTTCCTACGCTTATTCTCCCTTCTTCACACCGTTCGAATTTCCTCTCGATTTGATCATGCATCTTCGAATTAGCCAGTTCATCGGCTCGAGTCAAATTGAAGAAATAGAAGGCATTCGACCTACAAAACTACTAAAATAGCTACAAAATGTGATCGCAGTGTGCCTGATCCCAATGTACACTGAGTTGTTAAAGTCGATTAGTACACAAGAGGGCATAAAACCTGCTATAAACAAGGCTCAATATTGCACTATTTGGGTGCTAATCATATATGCTCCAAGAGGTAGGGATTCTTCCTACTTTGTTTTATTTTCCACTTTTGGGTGGATTGAGGGGCTTACAATGGCTAAGAAAACTGGAACTTTTGAGTTCTAGTTCGTCGTTCGTCGCCTATGTGAAATGAGCTTCGCCTAGGCGGAGACACGATTACCCTTGGAAATGTGGCCTTTTGCCTAGGCGAAGGTGGGCTTCACCTAGACGAACGAACCCCTTCGCCAAGGTGAGGATTTGCTAGCCTAGGTGAGCCAAAGGGTGGTTTCGGGGTGGACACAAGAGCGTGTCTGGGGGCGAGCAGAATCCCCTCGCTACAAAATTGTCAAGCACCGTTTGAAGCCCGCTGCGGTGGTTTGCTCTCAGTTTGTTATATAGCTTGCTTTGGGGGCTATTATGGACTATTTTTTAGGCATATCATGTGCCACATTTTTCCTTAAGGACGTTATTACTTGACTTGGTAGTAACATGTGTGTTTGAGTTGATGTGATGAAATGTTTATATGTGAGTGCTAATGTATTGACATTGATGTGTTGGTCCATGATGCATGGTGAAATGCATGGTTTAATTTGTCCATATGGCATGCATTGCATATGGAACATGGTATTAACATGCAATGGCACATTGCATTGCATATGCACGAAAAAGCACGTATTTCACGGGTGTGAGTGCATGATTGAAAATCAACACAAATGCTCGTGATTGACTCGATGCAAATGCATCATGGATGAAGTCCAACAGAGTCACATGGTTGCATGAGAAGGTAAAGAATACTTGTGTTAGGTAATAGAAAGAAGGGATAGATTCTCCTTCGGGTGAAAGACCCGGACTGGTTCAAACACTCCTACGATTAAATTCCAAAAAGTGTAGGAAGGCGCGTGAAGCCTACGGTGGGACCACGAGAGTTCGTTGGCCACAAAAAAACACATGAGTTTTGTAAATGAAATGATCATTTGAGGTTTAGCGTCCAAAAATGTTTTGGTTTATAAACAAATGAATTTCGTTTGAAAATGATCATTCGATGTAATCCATCAATGGCGGATTTTATCACACATGGGCACGTGATGGTGGTAGGAGTCGGTAAAGACTCGAAAAGACGAGGGAGTCAATAAGGACTCGAGGCATGGTACATGGAGTGAGTCTTCATTTCATTTCATTTTATGGAATGGATTTAGACTCGCCAATACTGCATTGCATTGTGGTGGGAGTCGGTAAATACTCTGTATGGTGCATGGATGTCTCACCTCATTCCATAGCATGGCATGTGGATTCAAATCTAGAGTCTGCATTCTACTTTACTGTTGTCGATAATATAAATTGCCAATGGTAAACATTGGCATTATCAGGTGGTGAGAGTCGCAAAGACTCGATGTATGGTGCATGGATGAGTTCCCACCTCATTCCATAACATACTGGGTGATGGGCATATGTACATCATTCCCTAAGGCTTATATGTCTGATACCAGAGTCATAGCTTAATGTCATGAATTGTTAAGAGTAAGTATTTTCTGCATGCACTTAGCGGAGTAGCCCATAGGAATTCTTCTCAGATCGGTATGACCACCCCTATATGGGAAAACATTTCAAGTGCGTAAGTAGTCGGTGGGCTTACTTTCATCCAAGACTACGAGTATGAATAAAAGCCAACATGTGGCTTGTAGAAGACCTTCTTGTAAAAATGTTTGGAATTAACTAGTTCAAGCATGTAAATGATGTAATAGAGTTGTAATTAAACTCTTATGGATTATTGTATAATAACCTTGTATGTTAAATCATGGGACTTAACAGGATGGTGTCGGGTTATGCCACATCCACGGATATTTCCGTGGGTTGATGGTGGATTAATGCACTGAGTTTTAGGGTGTCACAAATTATATCGAGCCTAAGCATATGATTACCTAGCTAGTTGGGTATACGACCATGTATCTATTGTGCATTTTCCTATTTGGTGCTTAATTTGCTGGATGATTGTGTGTTTTATGTTGTGTGATTAATATGGTAGACTGTATATGGAAAAAAGGAACACTAGGGTTAGAACATGTAACCTTGGAGGTTCGGGAAAGGGAACAAACGGGATAGTTCGAGTTGTTGAGGTCTATTAGTAGTTGGAACATGCACTACTAGTTAGACAAGGAGAAAAATCTCAAAGTTTATAATTGATCGCTATTTCTTTGGGATACTGTGTATGACTGAATAGCTATCTGACATATGTAGATGGCTAATCGAGGAAGAGAACACCGAGGCATTGGGAGGAGCAACAACCCACTACCACCGTTTTTGACCAATAAGCCTCATAGAGGTTTGTGTTATGGCTACCACCATTGCACAAGCTTAGTGAAATTAGGACTGTGTGGAGGCTATAACCTCTTGAGGTTCAAGGCACACCATCCTCATACCTTTATGTGGGAGGAGGGACCCGAATAAAAGATGATCATTAGTTCCAACAAGTCAACAGACTGAGGCTATGAAGATCTCCTCCGATGCCACAAAGGATAAGGTTAGTCAGATTCCAAAGCAGAGGTTGAATTCATGTATATGGATTGGCCAAAGCCTTAAGGAACTTAGAGGCAATGACATGGAAGAGTTCTCAGGAGTTCTTCATGGCAACATTAAGGCTCGTCGACATGCAAAATATTTGGATTTCCTAAAATTGAAGCAAGGAATGATGAAAGTGCTCAAATACGTGGCTAAGTTCACTAAATTAGCCTATTTCACGGATGATTATGTGGCCACAAACATGGCCAAAGTGAGAAAGTTTGAGGATGGTCTGAAATTGTCCATATAGGGTAAAATTGTGTGCTTCTCCTACAAGACATCGACTTGATGGTCAAGATAGCTATGGCCATTGAGAGAGAGGTGGACGACGTACGGAGCATCCAAGATGCGGGCGTCTATGAAGGCTTATAGGCAAGAGTGTTGTTTGATTCTAGTGCATCTCATTCATTCATTGCTACATCATGTGTGATAGATTTGGGCTTAGAGGTTGAAACCTTGGAAGAGCCGTAGATGTAATTTTCCCCTAGGAACTGTGGGATGAACGTTGTCTCAGATATAATGAGATTGTGAGCAGATCTCTGTGAATCTACTCTACGCTGACCCTAGAGTCTTAGACATGTCGAAGTTTGATGTCATTCTTGGGATGGACTAGCTTACGCACACCGAGTCGCCATTGATTATGTTCGTAGGAGGGTTACTGGCTACACATAAGATGATGTTTGTATTATGTTTCAGGGGGATAAGCACGATGCTTTACCTCAAGCCGTGTACAACTCTAAATGGCTTTGGGTTGATGTGTTACTAGCAAGCCTTACCTCGGAGGACGAGGTGCACAGAGTTAGGTCTACCTCAAGTATTTGCGCAGTGCGGAGGACGTTCTTAACGAACTATTGGATTACCTCCGCATAGGATGTAGACTTTACTAATGAGTTGAACCTTGGTACATCGCCTATTTCTATGACTCCACATAAAATGGCGCCTGTTGAAATGTAGGAACTCAAGGTCCAAGTACAAGAATTGTTGGACAGGGGTTTTATTAGATCGAGCACTTCACCTTGGGGTGCTCCGATTTAGTTTTCCAAGAAAAAGGACAATACTCTTTTGCTATGTGTAGACTATCAGCAGTTGAATAGGGTTACTATTAAGAATAGGTACCCTTTACCGAGGATCAATGATTTATTTGATCAACTGAGAGGGGTGCGAGTTCATTCCAAGATAGATCTCCGCACTAGTTACCATCAATTAAGGGTTAGAGAGGCAAATATCCCTAAGACGACATTTATAAAGTGATATGTGCATTTCGAGTTCACAATAATGCTTATTCGGATTACCAACGCTCTAGCAAAGATTCATGGATTCGATGCATAGGTGTTCTGGAACCCTACCGATCAATTGCATGGCTTTCGTAGACAACATCTTGATCTACTCCAAGTCTAAGGAGGATTATGAGGGTCATTTGAGGATTGTTCTCCAAGCCATGAGAGAACATCAATTATATGCTAAATTCAAAGAAGTGTGAATTCCCGCTTATCGATGAGATTCCCAAAGTAACGTGGTATCGACTGGGGCATTTGCGGGATCTCGAGAAGGTTGAGCAATTATGAGCTGGGAGAGACCAAGTCACTGAGATAAGCGCTTTCTTGGGATTAAGTGCAGGGTGACAAGAGGTCTACACTTCTTCTCGACAGGTCGAGACCAGGCGACCGTGATTGACCCTAATGAGGTCAAGCTCGAGCGAATGACTGTGTAGAGGGCATTACAGGAATTGAAGAGGAGGATTACTACAGCTTATATTCTGATAGTTCCGGAACGGGGACAGAGATACACAGTGTATTGTGATGCCTCTAAGGATGAACTGGGATGTGTTTTGATTTAGTCTGGGAGGGTAGTGTCTTATGGTTCTCGACAGTTAAAGTACCACAAGCGAGCACCTCACAGATGGATATGGAGTTGGCGGCCATTGTCTTTGCCTTAAAGTTGTGTGTCAACCATTCATAATGAGAGCGCCTCGAGGTTTTTCTGAATTGCGATCTGAAATACATTTTTATGCGCTGAGACCTCAATAAGAGGCGTCAAGAAGTGGATGGAACATATGGAGGACTATGACTTCGCATACATTACCATCCCTGCAGAAGGGCAAATGGCGGCTGATACACTCATCCAGAAGTCACGGGGAGTATTAGCTAGTGTGGCTTCTGGAGAGTGGCGGATGCTCGAGGCTGTAGGACAGTTCGGGTTGCATTACAAGGATCAGGCTCAGGGTACTTTAGGGTATTTAGTGGCTACACCATCCCTACTGAGCAGAGTGATTGAGTCCTAGGGATAGGACACTGAGATATTATCCATTAGGGACCGAGTTATACAGGTGACGAAGGCTAGGCCATGCACAAGAATGGTAGTCTTCGGTATAGGGGACGAGTTGTGGTTCCCTAATCGAAATATCTGAGAGAGAAGATCCTCAAAGAGTTCCATTACTCTCGTTTTGCGGTGCATCCAGGTGGCACGATGATGTACCATGATCTTCATCGCCAATATTACTAGAACAGGATGGCGAATACTGGGATTTCATTCGCCTATGTCTCACGGTCAACAGTAAAGGCTGATGAGGTTGACGGATTACTCTAGCCCTCGAGTAGTGATGGAATGCAAAGATACTGATGGATTTTGTGACTCACTTTCCATGAAAATCAAGGGGGCAAGACACGGTGTGGGTGATAGTGGACAAACTTACTAAGTCGGCACACTTTTTGGCTGTGTATATGACCTTCACACTAGAGGAATTCTGCAGGTTGTACATATGAGAGATTGTTCGATTACATGGAGTACCAATATCTGTAGCATTTAATTAGGATCCCAGGTTTATGACTCATTTCTAGAAGAGTTTCCAATGAGTCATGGGGACACAGTTGATGATGAGCACTACTTTTCATCCCCAGATGGACAGTCAGTTAGAGAGGACCATCCAGATGTTAGAAGAAATGCTACGGGCATACGTCCTTGATCTTAAGGGTGGCTAGGAAAAGCATTTACCCTTAGTGGAATTCGTCTACAATAATAGTTATTAAGCGAGCATACAGATGGCACCTTATGAGGCATTATATAGGAGGCCATGTTGATCACTGGTTTGTTGGACGGAGGTAGGAGAGAGATCCACCACTTGTTTGGATTTAGTTAGAGACACTTTTGAGAAGGTGGATTTAATACGAAAATGCCTTCTCATGACTCAAAGCCGATAGAAGAGCAAAGCCGACAGGTGGTGACGACCTCTAGAATTCGAGGTGAGTGATCACATATTCTTGAAGGTGATACCTAAGAGAGGAATTGTCAGGTTCAGCAAGCGGGGGAAGCTATAGTCGAGGTATATTGGGCTCTTCGAGGTACTCAAGAGGGTAGGTACGGTTTCTTACTAGTTGGCTTTACCGCCAAGCTTATCAAGTGTTCATGTGGTATTCCATGTCTCCATGCTTTGGAAATACACTCTAGATCCGACTCATGTAGTGGATTGGGGCGAGCTTGTTGTTGAGGTGGATGGAAACTTTGAGGAGGGACTAGTGTGTATCAAGGATAGTTGGGAAAAGGTTTTGTGAGGCAAGACTGTGAGGCTAGTAAAGGTATTATGGTAGAACAAAAGGAGTGAAGGAGGCAACATAGGAATGCAAAGACACTGTGTGTGCCAATTATCCTTTCTTATTTGAGGATGAAGGTATGTTCTTAGTCATTTGGTGATTAAATTACTATTGCATATGCATGTGATTTGAATGTGTATGCATGAGTGAATTTTGGGGACAAAATTATTTTAAGGAGGGGAGAATGTAAAACCAGGATAAATTTTAAAATTTTCGAAAATGGCAACCAGAATTGCCGCTATAGTATAGGCCATGCACCTTGAGTTTTTCGACCCAGATGATGAAGCTTTACCTCACCTTGGATTCGCCTCACAAAATCGACTTAATGACAAATTTCGTTTGAACGACAATCTGATTTTCACGATTTTCAGTGGCTGTCCAATGAACTAAAAACTAGAATTTATGAAATAATCAAATTTCATTTAAATTAATTTGAACTTAGATCATGATGAATTAAATCATTTTGGGATAGAAGCAGACCTGGACGGGTTAGGGACACGTGGTGCGACGTGGGCCACTCCCTTAACTAAAAGTTAAGTTAGAAAAAAAAAAAGAAAAGAAATGAGGGCAAAGGGAACTCATTTTCCTATTATATTCGGTGGGAGAGAAAGAGAGGAGGAGAGAGCACCAAGCTTCTCTCTTCGATCTACAAAGCTTTGTTAGTCATATTTCGTTGGGCCAAGGACAAAAGTTTATCGCATCGACAAGGGGTACATGTGGGTACCTAGAATGAGAGATTTTGTCGAGGACCCAAGGAAGGAAACTTGGGAAATCGAAGTTGTCGGGTTAAGGAGGCTTCTTACCCATCCATCTATGCTCCAAGAGGTAGGGATTCTTCCTACTTTGGTTTATTTTCCACATTTTGGGCGAATTGATGGGGCTTATGATGGCTAAGAAAACTGGAACTTTCGACTTCCATTTCATCGTTCCTCGCCTAGGCGAACTGACCTTCGCCTAGGCGAAGATACGAGTACCCATGGAAATGTGGCCCTTAGCCTAGGCGAAGGTGGGCTTCGCCTAGATGAACCCCTTCGCCAAGGTGAGGGTTTGCTCACCTAGGCGAGGCCGAAGGGTGGTTTTGGGTGGACACACTAGTCCACCTTAGAAGTAGCTTGAGAGTCCCCCGCGGCATAATTGTCAGACCACTCAGCCTGTGTGGCTTGTTTGGGGCCTATTATATAGCTTGCTTTGGGGGTTATTGTGGATTGTTTTGTGGGCATGTCATGTGCTACATTTTTCCTTGAGGCCTAAGGGCTTAAGGATGTTATTACTTGTCTTTGTAGTAACATGTGTGATTGTGTTAATGTGATGAAATGTTGATATGTGAGTGCTAATGTATTGATAATTATGTGTGTTTATTTAGAAATTATATGCATGTTGATATATACTTGTCCATGATGGCATGTGGTGAAATGCATGGTTTAATTATTCATATATGGCATGCATTGCATATGGAACATGGTATTCACATGTAATGGCACATTGCATTGCATATGCATAGAAGCATCACATTTCATGGGTGTGAGCGCATGGTTGAAAATGTGATTGATTAGGTAGGCTCGATACCATTGGACGAAGTCCAACAGAGTAGCCCGGTTGCATGAAAAGGTAAAGAAAACTTGTGTTAGGTAATAGCAAGAAGGACTAGATTCTCTCTTGGGTGAAAGACCCAGACTAGGTCAGACACTCCTACGGTGAAAGTCTAGAAAGTGTTGGAAGGCATTCGAAGCTTGCGGTGGGACCCCGAGAATTCGCTGCCCACAAAAAGATACATGAGTTTTGTAAATGAAATGATCATTTAAGGTTTAGAATCCAAAAAGCTTTTGGTTTATAAACAAATGAATTTTGTTTGAAAATGATCATTGGATGTAATTCATCAATGACGGATTTTATCAAACATGGGCATCACATGGTGTCATAGGAGTCGATAAAGACTCGGGGCATGGTACTTGAGTGAGTCTTCATTTCATTTCATTTTATGGCATGGATTTAGATCACACATTGGCATTGCATTGTGTGGTGGGAGTCGGTAAAGACTCAGTGTATGGTGCATGGATGAGTCTCACCTCATTCCATAGCATGGCATGTCGGATTCCAAATCTAGAATTTCAAATTCTACTTGGAATTGTTGTCGATAATGTAAATCGACAAAGTTGAACATTGGTATTACATTGTATGGTGAGAGTCAGTAAGTGTATGGTGCATGGATGTGTAGCATCCCGAAATATACCCTAGCAGTTTTTGACAAGTTTAGTGTATTTTGTAAGCGTAATTTGAATGTTTCGTGAGTTAAATATGAAACGTGGAAACGAGAGACCCGAAAATTTACAAGATTTAAGGATAACATTGTAATTTATCCAAAGAGGGGCTTAAAAGTCATAAGTTGACAATATTTGAGGCCAAAGTGGAAAGAACATAAGCTAAGTTGCAAAAATAAGAGAGTTGGAGGACAAAAAAGCAAATAAAGAGATTTAACCCAAAAATGGGTTTTATTTGAAGGCCAAACATGGCCTTAACTTGAGCACATATTTACATCAAATCACTTCCAAGGAGAACAAAACGAAGGAGAAGGAGAAGAGAAGAGGAAGAAGAAGAAGAGAAGAAAAGGAAGAGGAGATCAAGCAAGCTAAGGTATGGAACTTTGGATTTTTGTATGGAAACTAACCTTGATTATGGATTCTATGAGATTATGTATGAATTTCCATACTTGGTTGGTTAGTAGCTTGTCCCCAAACTTGGGGTTTTGCTAGGGTTTCATCTTAACCCGAAAATTATGGAAAGTAAGGTGGGTAAAACCCCATATGGCACAAGATGGTTATGGAATCCTTCCTTTGAGGATGGATTCATGGTTAATTGTGGTAATGATTTAGGTTTAGAACAAACCCCACCAACCTTCATATTTGGTATGTGTATGGTTATAACCCATATTAGAATGGTATTGGGAGAAATTCATGGAAAATTTTGGAAGATACACTTGTAATGAAAGAGGAAATGAGTAGAAAAGAAGTTACGAGAGAAATATGGAATGATTTTGATGTGTGTTTGAAGTATAGAATTGAATTAGGTAGCAAAGTATGGAAAAAGGTGAGAAAACACACACTGGGCATTTTCTGGACATGTACCGGTATTAATCTGAATGGGTACCCGTACACCCTAACTAAACAGGCAAATTTACACGTTAGTACCGGCACACCCCGTCCCATTTTCCCGCTCGACCAATTTTCGTATTTTGACCATAACTTTCATTTCTAACCGACTGAGGATTCAAGTTATGAGCAAACAGACTCAGAAAAACCAAAATATAGAAATAGGCATCGCTGTACCAACTATAAGTGGCAGTCCCAAATTCACTCAAAGTGGGGCCACAAAAGCTAACTCTTATCCATGGAACACAGAGTAGTCCTAGTTGTTACTGACGTGATTCGAGTTTCAAGATCTAATTAGTGATTCCGTTGAATAGAAACCCAGAACTCAGATTAAAAGGAGTACAAAGATCCAAGTCAAATATTGAGACAAGGCACTCTGAAAACAAGAGTTAAAAATCTGTCTTTAGTAAAATCGGTAAACCGACTAGTTGGCATGAAAATGCCATAATTTGAGTTTAAATGATCCAATTGGAATGATTCCAATTTATAAGTGAAATAAATTCATAGAGGGACAAGAAAACTTGAATGATGTGTGGATAGGCATCACCGCATAAGTGAGTCCAATGTTATAGGAATAGGTATGAAACTCGAAACTAACTGAAACTGAATACGAACATGAATTACAGTGGCGATAGGGAATGTCATGACTGCAGAGCGTGATTAAGAAAGGTTATAAGTTCCGGAAGATTACATATCACTCAGACCGGCAAGAATGGAATGAGGATCTTTCGTGCTTCTCAAGACCCGACGGTGTCTCAAGACTCTACCGTGCACATACCGCTGCATGGGCACACCTGGTGAGGAGCACAAGACCCAAGTACCGTATCGTGCATCTTCGGATACTTATTGTACTGCGGTCCTACCATTTCTTACGATTGGTCTAGGTAGTCAAACGTACATAAGGATAAGACACTCAATAAAGAATAAGAGTAAAGATCTAAATGTACCAGATTCGTCCCGTAGTACCACTTAAAATTCCCATATCCGACATCTTTTCGCAGTACCCCACAGTACTCCCGCATCTAAGAAAAACAAGTATAAGTCCAAAAGAGTACCTATGGGTACTCTCCTAACAAGAAAATAAAGGTGCTCGGTAGCACCATGGTACTCTCAGACGGGTGCAATAAGTACAAAGTTCGTGAAATAAGTATAAGTCCAAACAGAACTACTACACGATAATGAATATGTGATCCGTAATCTACGAAAGACTAATGTCTGTGATCCTCAGAGAAGTCTAATATGACCTTTTATGTGATATGATCCTGATCTGTTCCGACTCATCGTACCTACGGGTACCTTCGCACAAGAATAAGATCCGTAAGACCCGTATAAGTTCTGCAAGACAAGTATAAGCTCCTGCATACATGTATAAGATTCAAATACATATGGGTTCTGTAACATACGTATAAGATCCGAAATACAAGATAGTCTTAAATACCAAGATAAGTTCTGTGAAGATCCGTGATAAAGTCTGCATAAGAAAAGAATAGACTCTGTAGTACAAGTACAAGATACAAATTATCTCGTATAAACATAAGTTCTAAGTACCCACGGCACTTTACTATCCGACACTGTGAGTACCCCGCGGGTATCTCCGTGGTGTTCGAATATGATAAACCCTGTAGTGCACCTACGGGGTACTCCCGTATGAGCATAGTATACTTTAACCTGGGTGGTTTGAGCTGATATGGTACCAAATAATGTTAAAATGCAGCAGACATTTGATTAAGTAGTACTTACGGTACCCCGTAAAGATTAAGCTCCGCGAAACCGCAGTACGCCCGTGAATTTCGTAGATACCCACTGCACTTCCAAATATATGTAATTCTCGAGGATAAGTATGAGCTTCAGAACTCCTACTGAGATTCAAATAGATATAAATACCAATAATGCGGCTTAAGTACTCGATGCTGATAAGTTCAGAATCCTAATGAGATCCTGGGATACATCACTGATAGAAGTTCAAGTAGATGTCCTTTGGGAGGTCTAAATAATTATAAGTTTGAGACAAGTAACAGTATAAGTCCGCAATATATGTCCTTTGGGAGATTTGAATAAGTATACTTCTAATACAAGCATAAGTATGTGTCCTTGATGAGCGAAACACTTTTTAGTCCATTTTTCTCGTTTGATTTTAGTTAAAATTTAATATTTAATATACGTAATTAAGAAGAAACTCACCAATTTGTCATTAGCGGTGAAGGAAGCAAGAAAGATGGAAAATGCAAAGAATAAGTGGAATAAAAAGTGCAGTTGAATCGACGCAGCGTAAATGACAAAAAAAAAAAAAAAAAAAAAAAAAAACGCGAGTCACCCATGCATTTGGGATCTACACGCCCGGGCTCAAGTCGTGACCTCGTGGAAGATCAGACATCGAGGCATAGCCCGTGACAGGAACACAAGATGCCAGCCAGAAGGTGATGTCGCTGACAAGAAGACTGATGTCGCTGACATCAGAAACCACCGGGTTGTTACAAAGTGTAGACTTAATGTCAAGTCGCGGATATCAAGAGGAGATCAACTAAAGGCTTCAAACTACGTAGGTTGAAGTCACGACATCGACAATCTGCTCGCTGAAACAAGACGCGGGAAAGGGTGCGGAGACTTATTTCCATGTCGCGACAACATCCCTCGATGTCGCGACATCAAACAACCGCATTGAAGACCTAAGGAACTAGAAATGGATGTCACTGACAAGGCCATGATGTCGCCACATCACAACGATCATCCAATCGTGCAGGTCAACTCGGCGTCGGACATCAAGAACGTGACCGCGGAGACTGCGGAAGGCATGATGTGATGTCGCTTATTAAAGATAGCCGATGTCGTGACATCGTGGAACACAGATCAAAGCCGCAGAGTCATAGCAAGGTCGCGACTAACCGATACCATACATCAAGAGCAACCAGCTTGAAAGCCCCAAAGAAGTAAATTGATGTCGCTGGCACCGACCGCCGCTTGAAACAGAAGCTTCGCGGCGCACGATATCAAATGATGTCGCGACGTGAAGACTCAAGTCGCACACCGGTAGAAAACAACGAGGAGTCTCAAAGGATAGCCCAGTTGATGTCGCTGGATGAGATCAAGTCGCTGACATCGACCGCACCGATCAAAGATGCGTAGCCATAAGGGATGTCGCTGACAAGACATTACGTCGCTGGCCAACATGAGCGACCGCTGAAGCCTACGCTCTACTGAAGATGATGTCGCGCGACATGAGATCGGGTCGCGACATCCGGGCACATCGCTTGAAGACCGCGAAAGGCTCTTGGCCGAGGCTGACAAGATGTCGAACGCCGCGACATCGTGAGAGAAGAACTAAACCTCGCGAAGACGTGAGAAGATGTCGCGACAAGATGATGATGTCGCACATCAAGAATGACTAAATCAAGGCTATATAGTACGCCGTCGCGATTGATCGTGGTCGCGACTCGATGATGTCACGACAAGGAAATCAAGTCGCGACGTGAATGTGCGAACTCGGGCCTCGATACTCTACATTCACGCTGTGCTACATTGGGATTAGGCCCAATTTAGGAACCCTACAAACATACTATCCAGCTCAAGAAAGTAGCTTACGGCTACGCACGAGAGGTCCGATTGTCGAAGCCTATTTTTTTCTTTTTCTTTTTTTCTTTTATTTTTATTTTGTTGCTCGTCGCTTGCAGCGTATTATGTTTTTCGATTTTCTACTTGTATTTCGAACTGATGTTATCGTTTTTAGTCAAGCCGACGCATTTCATTTCTTTCAAATTACTACCTGAATGTTTGAAGTTCGTACACCTTCGGAATTATTTGCTGAGTTTCAACTCATAGCTTTTTCTATGATCGTGAGGAATGTCGATCGTAATTTAGTAATTGAGGAATCCAAATTTTTTCCATTAATTGAACGATATAGTCGACTTCTTATCTTTCCTCGAATGCTCTAGCGCTTGTTAATTTTGGCTTACGAATTTATTTATTTGGTTTTATTGATTTGATCCGTCAGCTTACACTGTTAAGAATTGCGCCATTACCCCGATTTCATGGAAGTCCTCTCGTGACAATAAAAAGGGAAGACAATCCGGGGTAACGCCGAATTTTGAAGGTATACTAACCTCGCTTATTAGGGATCCTTTCTTTGCGCTTTGCAAGTTCACTGATAAATCCTCTTCTCACTCAAGTCAAGAATGAGTCGAATGAGCATCCACTTAAACAAGTTAGAGTTCACCTCAATTCTGATAAAGGAGACCAATCCTGCGGTTAGCCGAGATCTAATCAAGGAAAGGTTGATCTATCCTAATTTCAGAGAGAAATCAAGTCAGATATCCTTGCTTAACACAACTTGGGAGTTAAGGTTTACAAATTCATAAAATGGGTATGAAGTATTGTAAAAGAAAAAATACCCGCATTAAAGGAAGTCCTTTTAAATATAAGATCTAATTCCCGTATTCGAGAATCAAATACAATAGATAATAAATGGAGTGTGGAGAGATCCACGCACTACAATCGCCGACGCATTTTGAAACTTGAGACCAAGAAATTCTATCGATTTAACTACGTGAATTGATAGTTCACTATAATCGTTTTTATTGATGTGTCTTGTGATAACTATTCAAGATTCATTTCTTTATTAGAAATTCATTATTCTTTATTCTTTATCTCCCGCTGTTGCTACTTCAAGTATTTCCTTTTGTTCTTCAATTTTTCCAAGATTCGAATGCTGGACTCCACTATCATTTTATCGTCCAAATAGTATGGAGCTTGAGTAGTCGTAGTTGATTTAAAATTTCGAGATCTCTCGTGGATCGACATTCGACTTAAATCCATTTTACTACTTGTTGACTCGCAAACTTGCACAGCAAATCAAAACAAAGCTTCGAAAAATGACTTATTTTAAGAGATTGCTCTACCTATTAGTAGTTTCCACCCGCTTATGGCAAGGTTGTCAGGATTAGACAATAGTCCTTTTGGTAATAGTGTCATAAATTTGTACATGTGTTTTGATTTTGTCAACAAGTTTTAAATGCGCTGTCGGGGATCGTGCCACTAACAAATCAATATTCAGATGAAAGAAGGAAATACTAATTTGGACATTTAAAGAAAAAGAACAAAAATAGTTTTTAAAGCAGTGGTTCATTTTGTCACTGACCTTTAACAAACCATATTGAAAATGTTTACACTAGGCTAACTTATTGATCTCGAGTGTATTTTTGATTTCGTGAAGGCCTTAGTATGCCCATGATAGATAAAGGATCGGACGGAAGGGCCAACCAGGAATGTGCAGAGGCAGTCCTCAAGGAGCAGGATACCATGGAAAATTTATGGAATACATTCATTCACAATAAATATTCAGCAATAAAACAACCAAGAATGAGCAAGCACTGACGCGAGCCGAAAGATTGATAACTATGGTCCAACGTAACTCAATTACTGGATACCCACCTAAAATCCCAATGAACACTGGGACGATTTCTCGAGAATAGCGAATTCAACTCAATTTAATGGAGGAAGCCAAGTTATCTAAATATTAGCTTATTCCCATTCTCCTTGCGAGACATGGCTATAACTTGGTTTAACTCCCTACCTCAAGAATCTGTTAACACTTGGGAGGAGCTGATGAGAGCTTATTTCAACAAATTCTTTATCCCATCCCTTCAGTCGAAACAAGGAAAAGAAATCATTAATTCCAAACTGGGGCGATAGTGGATAGGCATATCGCTCGAGGGATTTTGGCTTAATACAACATAAGGTCATCTCGATCTTCAGAGAGAAATGGCGGAGCTGAAGGGAACAAAATGAATGTGATGGACAAACTGCCACCCATGTAGGCCAAGTCAATGAATTGATTTATTCGATGAATACGTGGAAGCTCCAATCGGCTAACAACGGCGCACTGCGGAAAGAATGAAGAGTGGGATGATGGAAGAACCTCCTTAAGCAGAGTTGAAGACAGCTGAGATTATATGGCTGGAAACAAAAAGGGGAGTTCTCACTCTTTTTCCTAATTTTTATTTAATTGCATTCGAAATAAATAATCATTAGATATTAACCAGTAGCAAGATTGCAAGTTTGGGGGAATTTATTTTTATCTTATGCGGAATGCTTAACTATTAAATAGGAGGAAGTGTCTAATTCCTGCATGATAAAAATAAATTGAACTGTAGTTGTTTTGAGAGATATCAGATAACTGGTGAAAATGTCATAATTGGTTTGTCTCGTTATTCGGGATATAACACTCCAAGCTTAAGGAGTGACAACTGTGGAATGGTGGAGTATGAAGAATAGTAAAGGGAAAAGAAAACCAAATGAATGAAACTTAGTCATCACCCCCAAATAAAGAACATTCCATGTCGTGACTCCAATTTTCATGTCACAACATAAAAATCTGAAGTCAGGACATCCATAAATAATCCCATTAAGTTAATGACCCAATAATGAATATACTGTCTTTAAGGGATGATTCCCTTACCTTTGAACCTGTCAAATCTCACTATCCGCATCAAATTACAAGTCACCCAAACTTGTCAAATTGGAAGAAATAATTGTCATGAATGCGTAAAACAGAATTTACATCTTGATCTAACCAAATGGTAGAATAGTTTCGCCTAAGAAGAATAATTAGAAGAGAATAAAGACTTGAAGGGAAACGATCCAATTCTCCTCTACTCAAAAGCCAAAATCTGAAAGGAAACGTGAGCAAGAGCATGAAACGAGAGTCTACTGACACTTCCCAGAAATTGAAGTGAGTAATAACATTCCCATTTCTTCCAAGGGACGCAATGCACTATAAAAGGAGGGAAGAACAAAGGAACTGACTCAAGCAATAAGAATGGAGGTAAGGAAGACCGAGAACAAAAGAAGTCATCCGGCTGATGAAAACACTATTTTGAATGAGAGGAATCTAAACAAACCAGTTCCACACATCGATAAAACGTGGTTTTTAATCCGGAGAGCTGATGGCAGGAATATGGATCAATTAGAATCCATCAACCAAGAAGCTCCCAAGAAAAAAAAAAAAAAAAAAAAAAAGTGTGGAGGCTAACCCCAATTTGTTGAACCACCTTATTATCAACCGAATCAAGCCACTAGGAGCTCAAGGTCCTGGGTGAGCCAAATTTTTGAAGCGGGAGTCGCAAATTAATCGAAGAAGATATAGGTTTTTGTGGATAGAAAGAAAGTTTTTCTCAAGTCGGTGCTACCGTAACATTGTAAATCAATAGTCATTGCATTATCGAATCGTTTTGGATATTTGAATAAAGCCGTTGATTTCGCTTTCATGGATCATGATGTATGTGGATTAGCTTTATAATAGCTTATTTTCAAGTATCAAATAACATTTTGGATGGTTCGGCCACCCCGAAATGAATAGAGAGCATGAATAATGAAACCGTGAACATAGAATATGCACTTGTTGTTCAGTTCGCCAAGGATAAATGAAGAAACTGCTATTTATATAACAAAACTTTTAAGTTTAAATGTATTTATAATAAATAAGCACAAGTCTTGAAGGAAATAATACACTCCCGGCCAACAAAGCACTTTGAATCTTTGTCCAATTAGGGAAAATTTTCTCGGGAATTCAGAATTATAATCCATAGTCCTGAACTTGTTTGAATATTGATTAAGGCGAAATCCTAGTTGAAAAACAACCGACAAGAAATGATATTGCGCCATTCTTGAACAATGAGCCATTCTATTATCCCTATTCATATGCCGCGATGCATATACGTATTCCAAAGAATCGAAGCCAACAAGCCTATTCTTCAATGAAAAAATAAACCAATGGAAACCCCGACTCATCCTAAGACACCAATTCTTCAGTAAAAAAACCTATGATTACCCAGGAATTCAAAAGAGGAAGAAAGAAATGAAGTTTGGGGGAGTATATATTTTGAGAAACTCAAAAGGGAATGAAAAGAAAAAGGCAAAGAGCGTAAAAGGCAACGTAAAAGAAGGTTTCTAGGGATAAGTTTTATCTGTGGCTCTAACTCTTCAACAATTAAGTTCTTAGGGGTGTTTCAAACACCTAGTACCCTAATGCTATCTCGGGTATGGGAGCTACTAACCCAAAGTTCGCTTTAGAGTGTTAGAAAGCCTAAAAAGTTAAAAAACATTGCACTATCCTTAAATGGTGATGAAAGAAAAAATCCTCAGTTGAAATTACAAGTGAAAATGGCATACAGCTCAATTGAAGAAATCAAAGAGATGTCCCAAACATGAAGTCGAGGGGAGATATTTAGAGAAACTATAAGGAAGAAAGGGCGTAAGAAGAGAGAAAAGGATCGTGGGCAATTTCACCTAAAATTCTTCCATCCTACCCATTACCCAAATTTTTAACATTACAAGCCCAAAAGACCCGATTGATTTCATTGGAATCACCTACATTAGTGGAGACTGGACATGAAAACCAAAGATATGGGACTTGAATAAAGTTTGAGAAAACCTCCTGTGAGATCACCAAATCTAATACAAGATTGAGAAGGATTGTCGACCCACACACACACACACAAACAAGACTTGAATAATGAACTGTTTACATACATTAGTTTATCAGGTGATTTTGTAATAGAAGTATACCATGCTCTATTCCTGCATTTTAAACTGAATTTTGAAATAATAGTGATATTTTTAATTCCAGATTCGAAAATGTCCTTTTAAGTTTAAATTGAATAATACTTCTAAACAAAACGTAAAATGTCCTTCTTGTTTGAGGACAAACAATTTTTTTCTTTTTCTTTGCTTCGAGGACAAGCAAAACTTTAAGTTCGGGGGGGGGAGTTTGATGAGCTTAAAAGTCATCTCTTTTTAGTCCATTTTTCTGTTTGATTTTTAGTTAAAATTTAATATTTAATATACAGAATTATGAAGAAACTCACCAATTTGTCATTAGCAGGAAGGAAGCAAGAAAGATGGAAAATGCAAAGAATAAGTGGAATAAAAGGCAAAGTGAATCGACAGAGCGTAAATGACAAAAAAAAAAAAAAAAAAAAACTGGCGGAGTCACTGATGCAAATTTTAGATCTACACACCCGCCTAAGTCGCAACTCGAAGATTGAAGAGACATTGAGGCATGTCAGACAAATGACAAAGATACACAGGTGATGTCGCCGACAAGAAGATCGATGTCGCTGACATCGAGAACCACATCAAGCGTTACAGTGTAGACTGAATGCTAAGTCGTGACATCAAGAGTGAGATCAAACTAAAGGCTTCAAACTATGAGGTTGAAGTCACGACATCGTGGGACACCCGCTCAAGGAAAATGCATCATGAAAGGGTGCAGAGACTTGAGCCCATGTCGCGACATAACATCCGGAGGTCGCTACATCGTGGAACAACCATTGAAGACCGCGTAAGGAACTAGAATGGATGTCACGACAAGGCCATGATGTCGCGACATCACAACGATCATCTGAAACAGGCAAGGGGTCAACTCGATGTCGTGACATCAAGAACAGACCGTGGAGACTTGTGAAGGCATGATGTGATGTCGCGACAAGATAGCGATGTCGTGACATCAGGAACGAATAGATCAAAGCTGCAGAGTCATAAAGCAAGGTCGCGACCTCAATCTGATGTCGCGACATCAAGAGCAACCAGTTGAAAGCCCCGCAGAGTAAATTGATGTCGCCGGCCACCCAGACTCCGCCGCTTGAAAGGTAAAGCTTCATGAAGTGTCACGACAGCCGATGTCGCTACGTAGCACCTAAGTCGCCATTAATTCTAAACAACGAGAGAGTCTCTGCGGACGGTTGACGCCGCGACATGAGATCAAGTCGGCATCGTGAACGCACCAAATCAAAGATGCAGAGCTAAGGGGATGTCATGACAAGACATTGATGTCGCTGGCAACATGGAGCTGACCGCTTGAAGCCACAGCTTCATAAGACGATGTCGCTGACATGAGATCGGCGTCGCTACATCCGCACACGCTTGAAGACCGCAAAGACCTTTAAGTCGAGGTCGTGTGACAAGATATCGACGCCGCGACATCGAGAACAATTGAAACCCGCTAAGACGCGGAGAAGATGTCGCTGATGAAGATGATGATGTCGCTGACATCAAGAATGACTAAATCAGCGCTATATAGCTGGTACGCCGTCGCTGACGCGGATCGAGGTCGTGACCCGATGATGTCACGACAAGGAAACTCGGGTTGACGAACAGTGAATTTGGGCCTGATAATTTCTACAAATTCACACAAAGAAAGTTACATTGGGATTAGGGCCCAACTAGGAACCCTATAAATACAACTTATCCGAATTTCGCAAAGAAGTTTGGGCGGCCACGCACGAGAGGTCCGGATTGCCGAAAGTTTCATTTTTCTTTTTTTCTTTTTTTTTCTTTATTTTATTTTGTTACTTCCCGCTGCTAGAGCAGATTATGCTTTCGCATTTTCATTTTCGTTGTATTTTCCTCGAATCCGGATGTTATCGTTTAGCCGGTCGAATGCATTTCTATTTCTTTCTAAATTACTACCTGGAATGTTTAAAGTTCAGACAAATTTCTGGAATTCGATTGTTTCAGCTTTCAACTTGCGCTTTTCTATGATCGAGGAATGTCGTATCGTAATTTAGGCAATTGAGGAATCCAGCCTTCCCATTAATTGAACGATATAGTCGAACTTTCGCATTCCTTCCCCGTAGGTCGTCTAGCGCTTGTTAATTTCGGGCCAATGAATTTACTCAGATTTTGGTTTTATCGATTGATCCGAATACCGCTTATACCCAAGAATTGCGCTATTACCCTGATACTTCATTTCAAGGAAGTCCTCGCGTGACAATGTGGAAGACAATCTCGGGGTAACGTCTAGTTCTTTGAAGGTATACTAACTCGCTATTAGGGATCCTTTGCGCTTTGTAAGTTCACTTGATAAATCCTTCACTTGAAGTCAAGAATGGCTTGAGTCGAGTTATCCACTTAAACAAGCAAAGAGTTTCACCTCACTCCGATAGTGAGACCAATCCCGTGTTAGCTGAGATCTAACAAGTGAAAGGTTGATCTATCCTCTACTTCGAGGAGGAGAAATTCGAAGTTGTATATCCTCGCTTGACCAATAACTGGGAGTTAAGGTTTACCCATAAAATGGGTATGAAGTATTGTAAAATGAAAAATACCCGTGATTAAGAAGTCCAAATATAGTTATCTAATTCCCTGTATTCGAGAGAATCAAACATAAATTATAATGAAATGTGAGTGCAGATCCAAATAAGCACTACAATTGTTTCCTGACAGATTTTGAAAACTCAGCAATCAAGAAATTCTATCAGATTTAACACAGGAATTGATAGTTCACTATAACTGTTTTTATTGATGTCTTTGAGGATAACTATTCAAGATTCATTTCTTTATTATTAGAAATTCATTATTCTTTACTTTATCCCGCCTGTTGGTTATTTCCTCGTTATTTCCTTTTTGTTCTTTCAATTCTTCCAAAGACTAACGCCGGACTCCACTATCATTTTATCGCCCAAATAGTATGGAGCTTGATAGGTCAGGGTAGTTGGATTTAAAATTTTGAGATCTCTGTGATCTATGATTCTCGACTTAAATCCATTTTACTACTTGACTCGTGCACTTAATAGCAAATCAAAACAAAGCTCAAAATGACTTATTTTAAGAGATTTCGTTTCTACCTATTATAATTTCCACTCAGTTTATGGCAGGTTGTTGAGGATTAGACACAAATTTTGCATGCAAGTGTCATAAATTTGTACATGTGTTTTGATTTTGTCAAATGTTTATGAAAATAAAAATAAAAGAAAATAAAAGAGGTCCGGATTGTCGAAGCTCATTTTTCTTTTTTTTTTTTTCTTTTATTTTTATTTGTTGTTTCCATTGCTTGGAGCACATTATGCTTTCGTATTTTCATTTTCGTTGTATTTTCCGAACTGGATGTTATCGCTAGTCGGCCGAATGCATTTCATTTCTTTTCAAATTACTACCCGAATGGTCGGAAGTTCGCACAAATTTCGGAATTCGATTACTTAGCCAACTTGCGCTTTTCTTATGATCGAGGAATGTCGATCGTGGTAATTTAGTAATCGAGAACTAAATTTTCCATTAATCGAACGATATAGTCGAACTTATCTTTCCCGTAGTCGCTCTAGTGCTTTGTTAATTTCCGCCATTTAACTTACTCGATTTTTGTTTTATTGATTTTGATCCTACCCACGAGTAATTAAGAATTAAGGCCATTACTCCTCAATTTCAAGGGAAGTCCTCACAAGGACACAGTGGAAGACAATCCTGGGGTACGCCTAGCCTGAATGTATACTCAACTCCTCGCGATTAGGGATCCTTTCGCGCTTGCAAGTTCATCGATAAATCCTCTTCTCACTTGAAGTCAAGAATGAGCTGGAATGAGTTATCCACTTAAACAAGCAAAGAGTCTGATCTCAATTCTATAGTGAGACCAATCCCGTGTTAGCTGAGATCTAATCAAGGAAAGGTTGATCTATCCTAATTTCGAGGAGAAACTCGAAGTTGTATATCCTTGCTTGATAATAACTCGGGAGTTAAGGTTTACAAATTCATAAAATGGGTGCGAAAGTATTGTAAATGAAAATAAATGTATTAAGGAAGTTCTTAAATATAGTGTTATCTAATTCCTCGTATTCGAGAATCGTGTCATAAATTAGATAATGAAATGTGGAGTATGGAGAGATCCAACAGACCATTAAATTGCCTTGGACAGATTTTTGAACTCGAAAGTTAATCAAGAAATTTGTATCAGATTTAACTACAGAATTGGTTAGTTCACTATAACCTGCTTTTATTGATGTGTCTTTGAGGATAACTATTCCAAGATTCACTTTATTAGAAATTCATTATTCTTATTCTTTATCTCCCGCTTGTTGGTTATTTCGTTATTTCCCTTTGTTCTTCAATTTTTCCAATATCCAATGCTTGACTCCACTATCATTTTATCGTCCAAATAGTATGGAGCTTGAGTAAATGTGTGGTAGTTGATTTAAAATTTTGAGACCTCTGTGGGATCGACATCCGGACTTAAATCCATTTTACTACTTGTTGACCTGTGGCACTTATGTAACAGCAAATCAAAACAAAGCTTCGAAAATGACTTATTTTAAGAGATTTCGTTTCACCTGCGCTGGTTCAAATTGTTCGCTTATGGTTGTTGAGGATTAGACAATAGTCCTTTGGTAATAGTGTCATAAATTTGTACATGTGTTTTGATTTTGTCAACAGTCCTACGGGAGATCCGAATAAGAATAAGCCTACTATAAGTATGAGACCCGAATAAGAATAAGTCTGCTATAAGTGTAAGACCCAAGTAAGTATAAGATTGTTATAAGTATAAGTTCAGTACCGTTTATAAGGAATCTGAATAAGTATATATATGTGTCCTACGGGAGATAAGTATAAATATGTATCCTATTGGGAGATATCGCGATTCCGTTAAAAGTCACAAGGCAAGTAGACAGTAATTATGTCGGGCAACACCTAACAGGAACCCGCTCAAATCCCAAGAAAGTCATGGTTCCTCATGTAAAAGAGATGAATTGGATGCCTTACCATTGTATATGCTCCGTTGCTCAATATGATCGAACCCGTTATACAATTGATTTATGAATTCATGAAGATTTTATTATCTCGTCATATATGTTTACTCGCGATTCGCCTAAATGCATGTATCGCATAAGTTATAAGATATGTTTCCCACTCTCAAGCGTAGTTTAGCACGGGTTTTGAACCGCGGTAGGTAAATGGAGAAGACATCTCAAGACATCCGTGATACACCAACACTTGTGGTGGTTCATCACATGTAGGTTCCTGCTCGAGTTGTGTAAATGTAAAAGCATAGTTTTTGTATTTGTAAATGGGACTTTAATGTGTATAGATTTGATGGACACCACTCCCGTGCAAGGTTCTTTGATATGTAAATGATATTTTTGACTTCGCAGGCGTGATGTGGGCCATACCCATAGGTACTAGTTCGGCTTAAAAAAAAAAAATCAAGTAAAGAGTCCCAGTCCTGAGTCTCACACCCCGAACTCGGTTTGGATCCGCCAATCGGGTCGGACCTGGATTCGGGGTGTGACAAGTTGGTATCAGAGCCTAGGTTTAGGCTTTTCTGGATAAGTCTCAGATTAAGGAAGTACCTACATAGTAATGTGTTGGCCTAATGCGGATGTCCGGTCCTGTATATTGACTAGAATGAATAAGTACCACTTCAGCTCTGAAAGATTAAGACAGGAGATTTAGTTCTGATGGAGCTTTGATGGCTCAAGTGAGAGTCACGCTTCAGCTTCTGTAAAAGACATGAAAAGAAAGGATCTAACATAGAACATGAACATGCTAGAGTATGAATTTCGAGGACGAAATTCTTATAAGGAGGGGAGAATTGTAACATCCCGAAATATACCCTAGCAGTTTTTGACATGTTTAGTGTATTTTGTAAGCGTTATTTGAATGTTTCGTGAGTTAAACATGTAAACATGGAAACAAGAGACCTAAAATTTACAAGATTTGCTGACAAAATTGTAATTTATCCAAAGAGGGGCTTAAAAGTCATAAGTTGACAAGATTTGAGGCCGGCAAATAACATGCTGTTGCAAAAATAAGAGAGTTGGAGGACCAAAAAGCAATAAAGAGATTTAACCCAAAAATGGGTTTTATTTGAAGGCCAAACATGGCCTTAACTTGAAAATATGATTTAAGACCAAATAGGTCTCCAAGGAGAACAAAACGTGAAGGAGAAGGAGAAGAGAAGAGGAAGAAGAAGAAGAGAAGAAGAGAAAGAGGAGATCAAGCAAGCCAAGGTATGGAACTTTGGATTTTTGTATGGAAACTAACCTTGATTATGGATTCTATGAGATTATGTATGAATTTCCATGCTTGGTTGGTTAGTAGCTTGTCCCCAAACTCAGTTTTTGCTAGGGTTTCGATCTTAACCCAAAATTATGGAAAGTAAGGTGGGTAAAACCCCATATGCACAAGATGGTTAAGTGAATCCTTCCCTTCTTCGAGGATGAATTCATGGTTAATTGTGGGCAAATTATTTAGGTTTAGAACAACCCTACTAACCTTCATATTTGGTTTGTGTATGGGTTGAGGAACTATATGAAAATGGTGTATTGGGAGAAATTCATGGAAAATTTTGGAAGATACACTTGTAATGAAAGAGGAATTGAGTAGAAAAGAAGTTACAAGAGAAATATGGAATGATTTTGATGTGTGTTTGAAGTATAGAATTGAATTGGGTAGCAAAGTATGGAAAAAGGTGAGAAAAACACACATTCTGGGCATTTTCGGGGGACATGTACCGGTACACCTTGAGTGTGTACCGGTACACCCTTCCAGAACCAAATGTAATCGGGTATTATGCTAGGTGTACCCCAGACACCCTGCTTCCATTTTCCGCTTCGACCAATTTTCATATTTTGACCATAACTTTCTCATTTCTGATCCGATTTGAGTGATTCAAGTTACTGGTTAAAATAGACTTCATGGAAAACCAAACTATAGAAATAGGCATTGTCAAATTCTTACTCTAAGTGGTCCTAAAATTCACTCAAAGTGGGGACATGTAAGCTAATCCCCGTATCCGTTTGGTTACAGAGTAGTCCGAAGTTGTTTCGTGACGTATCTCGAGTTTCTTGTGATCTAATCATGATTCCAGTTGGAATAGAACCCTTAGAACCTTAGCTTAAAAGGAGTACAAATATCCAATGTCAAATATTGAGACAAGGCACTGGAAAATAAATATTACAAACTGTCCTCGCAAATTCCAGAATCACTAGTTGGCATATGAAAATGCCATAACTTGAGTTTGAATGATCCAATTGGAATTATTCCACTTTAAGGAAACAAATTCAAGTGAGGGACAATAAAACTTTGAATGATGTGTGGATAGGCATCATACCGTACAAGTATCCGAAATGCCATAGGAAATAGGCATGAAACCTGAGTTTAAGATGTAACCTGAAAACGAACTGAGATCTGAACATGAACATGAACATGAAAAGATAGAATGTCATGATCATAGAATTTGATTAAGAAAGGTTATAAGTTCTGAAAGACATATGACAGTATCACTACCTAGGACCGAAGAATGAATGAGCTGACGTCCTTTTGGTGCTTCGGCACTCTTGATAGGTGCTCCAAGACTCCAAAAGTTACGACACTCCCTACAGTGGGCGGTGCACGTCCTCGTATAAAGCCAGGTTACCGCACCGAAAGTACCGTGATCTTTTACCTTCGGGTACTTATATTGTACCGCGTGGATTAGTACCCAAAAAGTGCTATTTTGAACCCTATTTTAGATAGGTTTTGAGTGCTTTTTGTGCACTAATCATGTCATTAATACAATTGAAGGTTCAAGTCTTCTTAGTATCACTTATTATGCCGCTTAGAGGTTATTTTCGGGCTGTTTCATGTGCTCACTTTGGGGAGTTCAGTAGACAGTATGACGAATCATGAAGTTTGAACTCAAGTGTCGCCCATCAACCCACCCCAAGAACTTACCAGAAAACCGAAGGCAAAGTGAAGAAAAAATTGATGCATGAAGACGTGATGAAATGCAAAGTGAGATCAACAAAGCCCGAATTTTTGCTAGAGTTGCGGGGGCTCTCGGCTAGATTGCGAAAATTTCGCTAGTCCCATTAAAAAATTTCGCAACCCAGCTTTAAAATTGCCAATTTTGCTAGACCAAAACCGCCAGGCACCGTTCTAGCTTAAAATTTTACTCTTCGCTACTCACAGAAATTTCAAGTATCATTTTAAAAAATTTCGTTAGTTAGTGAAATTTCGCTTAGGTGAGCGAATTTAACAGGTTTTAGCTAATTCTTCTCAGGTTTTGTTATACCGTGATTTCGCTACCTAGTTTAAAATCTTCAAATTTAATAAATTAATCGCCATGCTTTTTGTATTTAATAAGAATCGACTTCAAATTTGCATACTCTTTGTCCTTAACTTAGCCAAATTTGTAGGTTTTTTGGTATTTTCATGTATTGAGGTGGCCTATATAAACCCCTCTCTTTTTGTAATAAACATGGAGAATTTTGGATGGAGAATTTTTGGGGAGAGAAGGATTGGTAAGTTTTTATTTTTGTCTCGTATTTTTTAATTAGGTTTTTCTTTTCTCTTTCCTTCTTCTCTTACTCTCTCTTTCTTGGTCGCTAAACACTCCTCTCGAGGATGACAACTCAAGAGATGCTTGGCTAAACCTTTTCTTTTAGCGATAAGGAAGCTAGCTTGAGCGGGGCATATGCATGTTGGGTCTCTTTGCATAAAAGCCATAGATACTCGTGTTTATGACCCTGTATCTTCTAATTAGGTTGAATAGGCATTGAATGTTATTGATTTGGCTAATACTCTCCATGCTTTAGGATACAAGGTATACTTAATGCTAGATGCAATCGTGGTTCTTTAGATGGTCTTTACGAAATTTCGAAATGATATTTAAAATGTTAGGGTTTCAAATAGTAAAGGGGCCATGTATGCATGCTACCGTGTTGACTCAAATAGGAGTTGATTTCAAGGGTGAGGTTTGCTAGTTAAACATAGATCCGGTTATGCCTTGGACTATAGGTTGCATGTCATAACGCGAGGATAAAACCCGAGGACACTTGTTTGCCCTAACTTACCAAGTTAGTGACCTAAATCTTCAAAGTTAACTTTTCACACTTCATTTTCGCTTTACAATTTCTCCGTTCAACCTACTCCCACTGCTTTTGGAAGCAACCAAAGAGTCCAAATAGAAAGCCTTACCTTCGTGCACTTATGCAAATCATTTTTGGTGATGAAAACCCATCCCCGTGTTCGACTTAGACCACTATACTGCAAAGAGCTTGACCACGGCAAATAGTAGGAACTTAGGTGTATATAAATTTCATGATTTTAGCTCAAATTTCACCGTGGGCATGAATCAAATGGCGCCGCTGTCGATGGTGCCAAACTACTAATGGTAAGTCAAGTGTACTATGATCAACATCACAGCGGAGGTAACCTTTTTTACCCCTTTTGTCATTCAGCAGGAACTCGCTTTTCTCTTCACTTTGGCAAAGAATTTTGCTTCTGATCGGTTTAATTCTTGTAGCTAATCTTAACCTTTTTGCAAGCTCTGTAGTTGCTCTTTGTTGTCTCTAAATTTTGTAATAGGTGTTTATGCAACAGTGGGATAGAGACACATCAGGTAGACTGCATAGAATCAGTACACAACCTGACCCAGTCAGTGAAGTCAGTGTACATACTGATACCATGGATCCCATACGAAGACAACCGAGAGTCAACCGGGAACCCCATGAATCCAAATGCCTGCGAACCATGAGGATCCACATCCACCCTCCCTAGAGTTAGTGCCTCTTGTATCATTCCTCTGGCGAAGATGGCGGTGAGGTAATATTTAATACCTACTCCCCACATATCATGGTATGGAAAATGAAAATCCATCGCTCATATTAGGGATTTGAGGAGTTTGCACAACCTTTAAGGAAGGTATGATGGACATGGATTTGCTAAGCTAAAGTAATTTCCATTGACTCTAAAGGACAAAGGCCAAGATAGCTCAACTCATTGAGGCCTAGAACCATTAGAAATTGAAATTTGAGGCATAGTAAATTCTGAAGAAGTTCTTCAGTGCTCATAAGACCAACAATTTGAAGAGACAAATTTATACTTTTGCAGCTCATGATGGTGAGAGATTTTACCAGTGTTGGGAAAGATTTATGGAAACCATCAGTGCCTGTCCACACCATGGGTTTGATACATGGATGTTGGTGAACCACTTCTATGGTGGTATGTCTCCTGCCATGAAACAATTGTTGGAAACTATGTGTGGGGGTAACTTTTTGAGTAAACATCCTGATGAAGCTATGGATTTTGAACTGGCAAAACCTCCAAAGCTTAGGATGAACCTAGTCTTAGGGGAAGTTGAAAGATTGGGGCCATTGAACCACCCGAGGGAACAAATGCGTAATTTACGAAGACACCGGGGATAAAAGCAAAATTGATCGGTTTAACTCAAGATTTGGATGATGCGGAGTAAGAAAAGCCAGCAAAAATACAAACGGTAAATGAGTTATCTTCATTCAGGGCTGCTTCTTTTCAATTTTGAGTCAAATAGTACCACTGAGAACCTTGCGAGCATGCCCATGTCTAAATCAAATAAACCACCCATATATGCTCCATGTAGTAACACCTATATTCCAATTGGAGGAATCACTAACCTCATGGAGACCCCACCGCATGTACCCCGGGGGCCAGCCTCATTTTGGTTCCCCTCCACCAATCCCTGCATGACCACCATGTCATCTCCTGTAGAACGAAGCCATTTTAAATTTGAGTAAGGTAGTAGGCAACTTTTTGTGGAAGAGCAAAAAGGAATCAATGCAAAGTTGGCACAAAGGACGATACGTAGAGAATTACCTTTGAATAAGAGAATAGATGGGCTTGAGAGCAATCTAAACAAAAAATTTGATATCACAGGTATTCCATCACCAAGGTGACAAGTTGCTAGAGTGCAGAAGAGGAAGGTTCCGCTTCCCCAAACAGTGCCAAACCAGAAGGGAATCCATGAGGTGGGATCATCCAACAATTCAGGAATGGATGAGGTTAAGGCTATAATTACCCTAAGAAGTGGAAAGAGGTTGATGGCCATGCCGGCACATTGAAAAATCCAATCAGGGAGAAGAATTGCAGTCTGAGCATATTCTCCTGAGGAAGATTCAGTAAATCTGGCATACCATCTCCATTTCCTAGCCTTAGAGGTAAGAAGAGGCATCTCATGACAGGCATTTTAGAGGTCTTAAGGCAAGTGAAGGTTAACATACCTCTTTGGACATAATCAAACAAGTCCACCTTGCAAAAATTTTTGAAGGATCTTTGCCGCGATCGAAGGGATTAGGCATTGAGAAGAAGGCATTTCTCAGCTGAACAAGTGGTGCCATAATCAACAAATACCACATCAAATACAAGGATCGGGATCTCCACAATTTTAGTCAATATTGGTGGGAATTGCATAGACAAGTCATTGCTTGATTTAGGAGCAGTGTGAACCTAATGGCCGTGTCGGTATCTGACAGGTTAGGTTGGAGTGAACTTAAACCTACCAACATCACACTATCATTGGCCGATAGATCGGTTAAAATCCCTAAGAGAGTTGAGGGATGTCTTGGTGAAAATAGACAAATTCTACTACCCGGTAGATTTTGTAGTGCTTAATCTTGAGTAGTTACAGAGTGAACCAATCATGTTGAAGTCATCCTAGGAAGACCATTTCGGCCCCAGCACCCAGTCACCGATCATCAATTCTTAGAAATGGAGTCATGCAACCATTTGGCAATATGACATTGGAACTGAACATATTTCACTTGAACAACTGATGTGAAACTGAAAATCAAGTGACTAATGATGTGTGCTTTCGGTGTGTCGAGGATCTGAGGAAGCGAATGTCGAGAATTGCGAATCACAGCTCAGCGAGGTGAAGCGGGTGTTTGGTTTTGCCTTCGGTGCCCTCCGGGGCCAATTACCTGGGTTCAAATTCAATCAGTGAGCAAGTCAACAATGGGAAGTCAACACCATGGAGTCGGCTCGAGACCCGCTGCGGGGTTGAAAAGGAAGTCATTCTCTTTGATCCTCCTTGAGTAATGTTTCTATATGGAACTGGTTCGGTGTTCCCCAAAACCAACTTTTTGTGCCCCACTTAGTGTATCTAATTTTTGTTTTCAATTGGACAATTGAATTTCTTCAATTGAACAATTGAATTGCTTCAATTGGACAATTGAATTGCTTCAAATTGGACAATTGAATTGCCTTTTGTTGGAGAATAGAATCCCTGTTTGTCACCTATATGCTAGAACAAATTCCCTGCTTTAGTCAATTTTTGATCAGTCACAGTTCCAGCATGCTAAACTTGAAAATTTCCCCCTTTATGCTAATTCACACACAGCACTCCAGATCGTTTCAATAGGCTGTGAATTTGTTTTCCTCCTTTCGCTTTGCAAAGCCGGCCTTAGGTATGTTGGCAACCTAAGATAGTTTTGAGTTACCCACATATGAAGAACCAATGTTGTCTTCCAAAAAGAAAAAAAAAAGAAAAGAAAAAGAAAAGAAGAAAAAGAAAAATAAAGTCGTGAAGTTTTGCCTTGAAACCCGAGCACTTGATGCGAGGGTGTATGGCGAAAGCCTTTGAAGCAGATGCCCTAAGCTAAGGTGGTTGGGAGTCATCGATTTTGTGTTGATACATGGGTGGATAGGTAGAGTCTAGCAATTGTAGGTGCTTGATTTTAGTCATACGGAGTCGAAGGGTGAAGCACAGTAGAGTTTGTGATGAGTGGTCTTTTGGCTTGGTGCCCTAAACCTTAGTGGTTGCAGTCATCGGTGAATCCACTGTACGGACTTTGGTGGTCGAATTTTAAGCATTACGTCTGGTGTAGTTGAATAAAGAAAGAAGTGCGTAACTATCCTTATCTGGGATTTGATTCGACAGCTTAAGGCCATGTCGGTGCCCCAGGTTGGGGGAGGGACAAATTTTGCGATTTATTGGCGTAAATACGGTTATATAAAGAACCAAGTAGACTTAGGTGGAAATTCCAAGTTGAGAGATGTGGAACCAATATTGACCTAAAATTGATTCTTGTAGCTGGTTTTGGCTCTTTATGTTGGTTTCAAACTTGGTGTCCATTTTCAATTTAAGTGTGGTACATATGTTTATATACACCTTTTTGAATCATAAACTTTTGAAAATCACTACATGCATCTCCTTTTGTTTTTGCATTCTTTAGGGACTAGCAGCGTTTGAGGTTGGGGGTGTGATTAGTACCCAAAAGTGCTATTTTGAACCTATTTTTAGATAGGTTTTGAGTGCTTTGTGCGCAATCATGTCATTAATACCAATTGAAGTGTTTCAAAGTCTTCTTAGTATCCCCTTATCGTTTAGAGGTTATTTTCTTTGTTTGCGCGGGTTTTAGCACTTTGGGAGTTCAATATCGAAGTGTATGACGAATCATAGGAAGTTTGAACTCAAGTGCCGACCATCAACCCGGCCCAAGAATCAATGAAAAACTGAAGGCAAAGTGAAGAAAAATTGATCTGCGGTTGACGGGATGAAATGCGGTGGAGATCTGACAAAGCTGGAATTTAGCTAGAGTTGCGAAAATTTTAATAGGATTCTTGAAATTTTGCAATATGTAAAAAATTCATAACACTGTGAAAATTGCCAATTTTAGCTAGACCAAACAGTTCGCAAACCTTGTTCTAAGCGAGGTACATATTTTAGCTACTCACGACAATTTCGCTAAGCTAGCGAAATTACCGGGCTTTAAGCGAATTTGTTTTAATATGCACAGTGATTTCGCTACCTGGCGAAATCTTGACCTAAGAGAAATTCACTTTGCCTCGTCATGCTTTTGTATTTAATGCTAACCGACTTCAAATTTGGTGTATTACTCTTGTCCTTTAACCTTGAATTTGTAGGTTTTGGTATTACATGTATTGAGGTGGCCTATATAAACCCCTCTCTTTTTGTAATAAACATGGAGAATTTTGGATGGAGAATTTTTGGGGAGAGAAGGATTGGTAAGTTTTTATTTTTGTCTCGTATTTTTTAATTAGGTTTTGCTTTTCTCTCTTCTCTCTCCTCTTTCTCTTACTTTCTTGGCTGCCAAACACCCCTCTTGAGGATGACAACTCAAGAGATGCTAGCTAAACCTCTTTCTTTGAAGAGGAAGAGGCTAGCTTGGTAGTGGGGCATATGCATGTTGTCCTCTTGTATTAAAAGCCATAGATACTGTGTTTATGACCCCATCTTCTCTCAAATTAGGGTTGAATAGCATTGGGTGTTATTGATTTGGCGATACTCTCCATGCTTTGGGATCTGATGTGCAATGCTAGATGCCTTTGTGGTTCTTTAGATGGTCTTCTGAGCCTACGAAATGATATTTAAATGTTAGGGTTTCAAATAGTAAGGGAGCCATAGATGCATACTACTGTGTTGACTCAAATAGGAGTTGATTTCAAAGGGTGAGGTTTGCTATTAGAAACATAGATCCGGTTATGCCTTGGACTATAGGTTGCATATCATAGCGAGGATAAAACCAGAGGACACTTGTTTGCCTAACACCAAGTTAGTGACCTAAATCTTCAAGTTAACTTTTCACACTTCATTTTCAGTTTTTACAATTTCTCAGTTTTCAACCTACTTCCCTTTGTTTTGAAGCAAATCAAGAGTCCAAATGAAAGCATATGATGCCTTATAAACCATTTTATGATGAGAAAACCCATCCCCGTGTTCGACCACAGACCACTATGCAGTAGCTTGACTCTGGCGATGTAGGAAGACACAGGTGTATATAAATTTTGTTGATTTTAGCTCAGCCTACTATGGCACGAATCACTGCGTCCTACTCATTTCTTATGATTGGTCTAGGTAGTCAAACAGACATATGATAAGACACTGAATAAAGAATAAGAGTAAAGATCTGAATGTACCTCTGTATCTGTCCTGTAGTACCTACGGGTACTCCTGTATCTGATTAATTCCAGTAGTACCTATAGGTACTCCCGTATCGGTAAAACAAGTATAAGTCCAGTAGTACCTAAGGGTACTCTCGTATCAGTAAAATAAGTATAAGCTCGGTAGTACCTACGGGTACTCGTGTCGATAAAATAATTTTCATTGTGAAATAAGTATAAGTCCGAGTTGTAACTACGAGTTTTATCAGTATAATGAATCTGTGATCTGTTACCTACAGACTAATGTCGTATACGTAGGAAGTCTAATGAGCCTTATATGATATGATCATGATGTATTCGGAGCCCATCATTACCTAAGGGTACCTTCGCACAGAAATAAGATCCGTAAGACATTATAAGTTCTATAAGACAAGTATAAGTTACTATCCATTATGTATAAGATTTGAAATACATGCATAAGTTACGTAATACAAGTATAGATCCGAAATACATTATGTGCTCAATAAAGTATAATTCGTAGATCCGTATAAGTTCCGTAAGACAAGAATAGACTCTGTAGTACAAGTACAAGATACAAATTATCTCTGTATAAATATAAGTTCTGAAGTACCTACGGGTACTCCTATATATGATTAATTTCTGTAGTACCTACGGGTATCTCCGTATAAGTTCCG
Organism: Tetrastigma voinierianum; assembly: GCA_016808115.1. Taxonomy (NCBI): domain Eukaryota; kingdom Viridiplantae; phylum Streptophyta; class Magnoliopsida; order Vitales; family Vitaceae; genus Tetrastigma; species Tetrastigma voinierianum. Next base: position 105,207 of record JAEQBH010004335.1, read on the forward strand.
AATAAGGATAAACTCCGTAGTACCTACGGACACTCCGTATGAGTCGGTATACTTTAACTTTAGGGCTTGTTAGGATATGGTACCAACACAAGTTTGTACCGGGCCCGGACATTTGGTCGTAGTACCCAAGTGCTCAGGTAAAGATTAAGCTCCATAAAAACCGATTATCACGTTCGTAATCTACGCGATACCTCTGGGTACCTGACATATGTAAATTTCGGAGGATAGAAACATGAGATCCATAAGCTCCCTACGAGAGATATGAAATAGATATAAATACCAATATGTGTTTGATACCTCGTATAAGCATAAGTTACATGCTCCTACAGATACGGATAAAATGTCAGTGCGATAGAAGTTCAAGTAGATGTCCTTTGGGAGATCTGAATAATTATAAGTTTGAGACAAGTAACAGTATAAGTCTGCAATATATGTCCTTTGGGAGATTTGAATAAGTATACTTCTGATACAAGCATAAGTATGTGTCCTACGGGAGATCCCGAATAAGAATAAGCCCTCTTATAAGTGGCAAGGATCGAATAAGAATAAGTCTGCTATAAGTGTAAGACCCAAGTAAGTATAAGATTATTATAAGTATAAGTTTAGTACCGTTTATAAGGAATCTGAATAAGTATAAATATGTGTCCTACGGGAGATAAGTATAAATATGTATCCTATGGGAGATATCGAAATTGTAAAGTCTGAGAATTAAGTGAAGCGGAATTATGTTGGTAACACGAATAGGATACATATAAAAGAGATGAATTGGATTCCTTTCCATTGTATATGTCTAAGTTGCTCTGAATATGATCGAACCTGTTATACAATTGGATTATATGAATTCATGAAGATTTTGATATCTGTCTACGTATATGTTTATCGTGATTGATTCTAAATGCATGTGTGTCGGTATAAGTTATAAGATATGTTTCCTGGCTAGCGTAAAGCTTAACACGGGTTTCATCCGGAGTGCAGTCACGGGAAGGCGATGCGAACATCCGCGCTCTGGTGGGCCAACGCCTTAGGGTTCTTTATGTAGGTTCCGTGCTCTGATTTGTAAATGTAAAAGTACTGTTTTGTATTTGTAAATGGGACTCGGTAAATGTGTATAGATTTTGATGGACACCACTCTGGTGGTAGTTCTTTTAATATGTAAATGATATTTTAATTCTGTTATATGATGTGGGCCATACCCACAGGTACTAGTTCGGCTTTAAAAAAAAAAAAATCAGGTAAAGAGTCCCAGTCTTGAGTCTCACACCCCGAACTCGGTTCGGATCCGCTTATCGAGTCGGACCGAGGTTCGGGGTGTGACAGGATGAGTCTGACCTCATTCCATAGGACAGCTTGGTATTAGAGCATAGGTACATGATTACCTATGGCTTATACGTCTGATACCAGAGTCATAGCTTGTTGTCGTGAATTGTTAAGCGTAAGCATTGCATGTGCACTTAGGTGGGGAGTAGCCTCTTTAGGAATTTTACTGTATTGGGCATGGCTCACCCTATACAGAAAATCATTTCGGGTGCAAGGCAAGCACCTATGGGTGGCTCTCATCTGGGACCGCAAATATGAAGAAAAGCCGACATGTGGCTTATAGAAGACCTTCTTGTAAAAATGTTTGGAACAAACTAGTTGAAGCATGTAAATGATGTAATAGAGTTATAATTAAACTCTTATGGATTATTGTATAATAACCTTGTTTGTTAAATCATAGATCAAATCGGTTTGCCCAGTTATTACAGTTATAGATCATGGATATTTTATGTTGGTTGATGGCAGATCAAAGGACGCCCGGGTTTTGGGGTGTCATAGAAAGAAACTTGACTAGAACTCGAAGATAAATTGTTGCAATGTGCTGAAGAATTGAAAGATACTTTACTAGAGCTTGAAAATAGAATGTTGGAATTGATGAAAGCTAAGAAATGCTGAAGTAGATTGTCATTGTTTGTTGAGTTGATTGATTCATTGTTTTGTTGATTGTTCTCCTCCTTTTATAGGAGTCCTTGAATAAACTACCCAAGTCTTGCATTTTCTTCACTATCCCACTTCCTCAAGTAACTACCCACGTCTCCATTAGGGAGGCTTGTTCCTTAAGTAATTTCCCCACTACCTCAAGAAACTGCCCACATTCTTTTGTCACTTCTAATATTGGTAAAAAGTCTCATTTCACTTCATAAAAATTTTAATTGTTTTCAAAAATACCCCTAGACTTTTATATGAGTTTAATCAAATGGATTTAGGCCCATATCACTTGGATTTTTAATCATAGGCTTGGGCTCAAGCCTAAATACACTTTGTGGATCAGGCCAAATTTAATTTTGGTGCTAAAAATTGCCCCCCGCATACATTACGACCTAAGGGTTGTATCATATGTATAAAAGCCTCAAAAATATTTTTCTGAGGCCTATCTCCAACATGAGACCTCATAGGCACGAATGTGTGCATAAAAAATAATACGCCTATGTGCGTAAGTGCATGCGTCGCCTCAAGTAATATAATGACAGTAAGAGTACCGTCCCACAAGGATTAGCTATTTACTACTTATTCTAATTTAGCTTATGCTCTATTTGGATAATGGATTTGATTGTAGAAATAAGAAAAAGGCGAAAATCCTAATCTATAATGCAAATATATGAAATTAAATGGGAAAAGCCTAGGGTTTAGATTTCATTTAAGTAATACTTATATTATTATGGACCAATTTGTGTAATTAATATTCTAATCTACTATTAATGGTAAACCTAACTATTACATATTAAGGAATCTCTCTCTCAATGACCCTGTTTTACTCCTAGGACTTAGCTATTGTGCATCTCTATTCCTTTGAGAAGTCCTAAGAGTGATAAACCCAAGAGATCTAATCTACCACACAAGACCCATGAATATTTCTAACCTAAATTGAAATATGGTGTTCTGCTATGTCTAATCCAACTCACTTCTTAGATCTTGAATTGAGCACATCACATCAATGTGGTAGCTAATCATTAATAGGCATTAGAGCGAGATAGAACAATTAATAAAAAATGCCTCGAATATCAATTAGAATATAAGTCCATGTTCAAATACATAAATCATAATCCAAACTACATCTAAAACCTTAGAAAATAAAATCAAAACATGAAATTGAAGAAACATAACCAAAAAGAAGAACTAGAAAACCACGACCTAAACTTCTTCTTCTTCAATCTTCTTCCCCTAAGAGCCTTGCCTTAGGGTTATGAACCTTAAGGAGTACAAATCATCCTCTTAACACCTAGATAGTATTTCTCTTTCTTAGGCCTCCCGATAATAAGCTAAAAGGGTGTTAGGCAAGACAGCGTCTTGACGTCGTGGCTCAACCCCTTGTGATTTCTAACGAGGAGTAGTGTCTTCTTTGAATGCTTATGAGCTGTCTCGCGTTAAGCTGCTACTCTGACTTTCATGCTCTCTATTACGTCGATGTGAAATTTATTATTACTACAACTTTCATGCTCATGCTTTATGTAAAGCTATGTTAGTTGTAATTGACCATAGCGCAACTACATATTTCTTCATTGTGTCAAATTTCTTAGTTCTTGATTGTTTCTTCTATTTTTCCCAAAGAGGATGACCTACACAAAAGATAAGCATTTAGAACATTAAAACGATTTATAACTAAAAACTACAAAAATAACACAAAAACATAAGGATAAAATGGATATATTTAATACTCATCACCACGAACTTAAATCTTTGCTTGTCCCCAATCAAATGAAACACAAACAAAAAAACAAACATTAAGATAGATAATATGACTATGAGTATGTTTCGGTACAAATTTAAGAAAACAAGGAAAAGTTCTAAGAAAACATGTTAGCCAAAATGGGATCCCAAAACATTTATGATCTCTAAAGGACAAGGCATCTAAAGGCATGGTGATCAAGGCAAGTTTGCCACCAAGTTATCAATAAACCTTTCCTAAAGTAACTCAGTGAAAATGATGTTTTAGGTCTCAAATTTATATAATAATTCTAAAACACTCTTCAACCAAACTCAACTCACACTTTTGAAAGAAAATTAACTAAAACAAGCTGAGAACACACCTTTTATTCAACAACTAAATTAGGTAGTAGGATGCAATGCTAAGGAGTTCTAGAAAAGTGTTCATGTAACGGGGATTCATTGGCGACTCCTCACCAGTTGGTTAAAGGAACCGGGCATTAAGTTCCCTTCAAACTTCAACTAGAAAACCCTAGCACCTACTTGTGAGTAAATCACTTATTTCTTTATTTTTGACATTTTTGCTTTTTTTTTTCTTTTTCATTTTCTATTTTTCGTTAATTTCCTCTTTTTCTCTTGTTTTCTTTTGCTTTGTTTTGTTTTGTTAAGGCACATTGGCAATCCTCTTTATTGAGGTGTCCCACTAAAAGGTAAGTTCAATTTGAGAAAAAGTGTCCAGAACCAAGGTATATAAATGATTTCTAGTGTGTGTGTACAAGTTCCTTTAAGAAATGATTTCTTAAAAGAGAAGGGGGTTATTCAATCCAGTCTCCCCTGACCAAAGATGCCTCAGATCCTAAAATGGGATAAATGCAAGGTATCCTAAATTTTGACTAAGAAAAACAATTTGAGCATAATACCAAAGCATTCTCAAAAACATTACTAGTCACCAACCTAACTCATATGAGACCAAAAACAAAGAAAAGAAAGAAAGAAAAGCACATGCAATTAATAACCAAACAAGCGAAAATAAATAACTAAAATGAGTAGGAGAGATACAAAAGTTGGATTTTTGAAAAAAAATTTGAATTCTTGAATTCAACAACCCCTAACCAAGCCTCAACTCACACTTTTGAAAGAAAATTAACTAAAACAAGTTGAGAACACACCTTTTATTCAACAACTAAACTAGGCAGTAGGATGCAATGCTAAGGAGTTCTATAAAAGTGTCCGTAATGAGATTCAATTGCGACTCCTATTTAGTTGGTTAAAGTATTTGGGCATTAAGTTCCCTTCAAACTTCAGCAGAGACAATCAACTAGAAAACCCTAGCACTACTTGTGGTATCTTATTTATATCTTTTACATTTTTGTTTCTTTTTCATTTTCTATTTTGTTAATTTTCTCTTTTTCTTTTATTTTCTTTTGCTTTCTTTTGTTTTGTTAAGGTACATTGGCAATCCTCTTTATTGAGGTGTCCCACTAAAAGGTAAGTTCAATTTGAGAAAAAGGGTCCAGAACCAAGGTATATAAATGAGATCTAATGTGTGTCTACAAGTTCCATTAAGAAATGATTTCTTGAAATACAGGGGGTTTATTCAAGCCAAGTCTCCCACAACCAAAAGATACCTCAGAGTCTAAATCAGATAAATGCAAGAGTATCCTAAATTTTGACTAAGAAAAACAATTTGAGCATAATACCAAAGAGCATTCTCAAAACCATTACTAGGCACCAAAGCCTAACTCATATAAGACCCCAGAAACAACAAAAGAAAGAAAGAAAAAAGCACATACAATTAATAACCAAACAATTGAAAATAAATAACTAGAATGAGTGAGATACAAAAATTGGATTTTGAAAAAAAATTGAATTCTTGAATTCAACAACTGACCCACTTCCGCCCACCTACCCACACACGCACACAAAATTGGGTCAACATTGTCCTCAATGTGAAACAAAAGCAAGAATGGATAATGAGTACTCCCCTGAGGGTGGTCAAGCCTTTTGAAGCAACTCTAATACATATGACTTGCTTATGAAATGCAAGTTGCGTCTTCTTCTCCATAAAGCTTGAAATGTGCAATGAATGCACAACTTGGAAACAAAGAGAGGCAAAGGTGTTTGGAGAGGCTAGGTCTTAGTTCCAAATGAGGGGAGGCTTGAAAATAGGAAAATATAAGGAACTTAAGTAAGGGAAGATGCCGAAAATTATTTTCTTGTTCAAATTTTTGTTCTTTCAGCCTCCAAGATGGTATAAACCTTCAATTTTCCGATTCTCCACCTCCATAGCAAACTTTGGGTCTTCAAAAACCTGAAAATTAACACTAAAACAGGGAAAAAAAAATATCAAACATGAAAATTTATTCAAAATCAAACTCAAAGGTGACTAAAAAAATAGAAAGGGATAAGGAAACTTGTTGATCTTGGGTTGCCTCCCAAGAAGCTGCTTTGTTGTTCGAGTCTAGCTTGACTCTACCAACTACGGATTAGTTGGTGATTCTTGCCTCCATCCTTCTTTAAAAGGTGGAAAATGTGCTCAATTAGCAACTTGAATACCTTGACTTCAAATGATTTGATCATTTTGTTAGCAATGGAGGCTTCCTTGATCTCATGAAATGAGACTATGGGCTTTTCCATCCAAATGTATTATGTCTTCCGCCCGGCAACTCCTCTTTTAAATGCAGGAGTCATCTGGGCCCCAATTCGCTTCTTCATTCTTCTTTTCCGGTTCCGGAGAAGTTGACTCTTCTTCATTCTTCACTTTCTCAACTAACTTTTCATCACCCTCTTCAACTTTCTCTTCTTCATTTTGTTCTTCAACTTCTTCCCCACTTCTGAAGGTGATATCCTCATGATTTTCCATCTCATCACCTCCCAGATTCCCGCCAAATGTGCCAAGAAAATTTTCTTGTTGTTCTTATAAGAGTAGCTTGTTGTCATTTTTCTTAGCATCATCCATAAATCGGGTATAGGCACTAGCCATTTCTGCAATACTTAAATTTTCTCCTTATGAAGCATGGCTTCTCTCATCCATTAACTGAGTATAAGCATTAGCCATATATAGGGGGTGTGTGGTAGCCATCTTTGCTATACTTAGTGTCTCCTCTTGTGGAAGTTGGGGTGGATGATCTTATGCGATTTGATCCTCCATTTTACAATACCTACAAAAGATAGGGTATATTTGAACATCATTAGCCTTAAACTATATCTAAAACCCTAGAAAATAAAATCAAAACATGAAGTGAAGAAATAAAATAGAAAAAGAACTAAAAAACATGAAATAAACTTCTTCTTCTTCAATATTTTCCTCCAAGAGCCTTGCCCTAGGGTTAGGAACCTTAGGGAACTCTCAGATCGTCCTTCTAATACCTAGATCATGTTCTCTTTTATAGGCCTCCCAATAATGGGCCAAAAATAGGCTAAGATTAGTGCTGGCCGAACATGACGTTGCGACGTTAAGGCTCCATGTTATGACGCTAACTGATACTACAACTTTCATGTTCTCTGTTGTTACTGATTTTCCACAAGCGCACGAGTCACACCGTGTCACGTTAGTTCTGGGTCGAGATATTGATCCCGTAAGAAGGTGTGGTTTTAAGCGAGTTGAGTACCCGCTGTGAAGTCTTTCACTGTTGAAGCGTCGTTTGGGTGAAAGGGGTTTCCTAAACTAAACTAAAACGAAAACAAAACAAAAGAAACAGGGTGTGATCAATGGCCACTCACAAGGAATGGAGCAATATCGGGAATATAACTCAAGGAAAGATTCATGGGTTGATTGTCTCCATTAATGCATTTATGATTTATATTCATTAAGCATTGATTAAGTGAACGTACACTTGTGCATGTCCAAGGAATCTGACATGAGGTTTACACTTTTGCGTCTTGATTATGACCATTTCTAAGACCCAAATTTTCAACACAGCCACTAATAACTTATTCAATCCCTAGTTGAAATGCAAAAAACTTGTTTAATTTAAGATGTAAAGACTTGTTTTCTACTGATGTAATAATTTGCAATTAAAATTGGTTTTGGTCTAAATTACTGAAAGTGCATCGGTCATACAAGTAATAAAGTGTATTATAAGTCTAGATATCATTCCCATAGGGATTGATTAGAAAGTTTAAAGATTAACTACCCTCACTACTCAAGATCATAACTATTTGAACCATAATTTTGAAGATTTGAATATCTAGGATGAATCTAATGAAAGAATGTATATCAAATTCTCTTAAAGTAAATAAATCTAATTTAATAGAATCCAAAGATGTTTCTAAGTAGAAATAACATTGGAATGAAATTAGTGTTATGATTATCAATTTGTAGTAGTTTCTTGAAAAAATACTAAATGAGGATATCAATCCTGAATTTGTCCAAGAGTAAAATAGTATAGCCTTGGAAAGCCTCCTGATACTATAGATTTCACTATTTGAAGACCATATTCCTAAACTAAATTAATGGGTCAAATAACTACTTTGAGGATTTTACTCTTTAACGCTTAGTTGTTTTCAACTCAGTGCCATAGCCATTTTCTTAGGACTGAAAATTGCTTGTCCCTATAGATGGTGTCTGGCCCTTTTCAATGTGGTATCTCAACTATCAATTTAAATAAAATGCTCTCTCCTTGATTAGAATCTCAAGGCCTTTTGCAGATCTAGACCATTCCTACCAAATTGTGAGGTGAAACCTCCTAATGGGGAAAATTGATGTATCAACAAATGGTTTTTATTCCTCAGGAACACACCTCTGTTGTCACTCAGAAAGGAACCTTGATATCAAAGATTAGAACTTCACTTGTGAAACTATCAAAATTAATCTTAGAGTACATTAGGTCATTGAATATCAGTACAATATACCCCTAGGTGACTGCTCTTTACTCTCAGGTAGTCCATCTTTGTGTCTCTCAGAGGGATCCTAGAAATCAGAATACTGATACTGTTATTTTTTGGGTATAGGACAATGATATTCATAACAGCTCAATAAAAGAGCAATACCAATTAGATCAACTCAGATTTCATACCCACAAAATCATCTATTACTACAAGTAATACTCAAACACCAAACTCTTTCTCAGAAGGAGCTCATTTTTCCATAACTGGCTCACAATAAGCAATGACTAGTTGATCAAACAAATTCATTGCTATTATAATTGACTAAATATAATAAATTCAAAAAATAATTTAGATTCCATTTAGATTCAAATAGAAATTAAATTTCATATACAATGATCCCGACTTAGAGTTACTGCTGATAATTACTGCAATTCAAGAATAAGAAAAATAAAGAAATATATATGCAAGAAACTTCAGTCCTCCTCAAGAGCTCAAGGATTGCTGAAAGTTGAGCAAAAGTTGTGCACATTATCCTTGGGACTTTATATTAATGTTGGGCCGGAATTCAAGGTTGATATGGATTCTATTGCATACCCAGTTGATGTATGTTTCGCGACATTGTTAGGAACATGTCTTAACCACGGTATCTTCTTTGGCTTATGGCTTTATTGTGGCTTTGTCGCAACATTTCTACCTGGCCTTCCTTTTGATTTATTATCGCGACATAAGTTTTTGATGTCACGACATAAGTTTATTGACTTAATCTATAATTATCGCGACATAAGTTTCCCGATGTCGCGACGCAAAACCCCATGCCTTGCGGTTTTAGTCCTCGAGATAGTGCATGCGTGACATAAGACCTCTCGCGACAAATATTATCTAACTCTTGTCATTTTGTCATGACTAAGTTTTCTATTTTGCAACAAACTTTCTTCCTTCTACTCTCTTCATTATGTCGCGACAAACGATTTCTAATAATAAATGTATTGTTCGATGAAGTGTTCGGTGATTCCTCTTTTCTTTTGTCATGACAAAGATTAGAATGTCTTGGCAAAGTTTTTCTACCATTTTCCTTGTAGAGTTATCATATATCGTGATAATACTTCTGCCTCCAAACTTGCATTATGTCGTGACATTAGTCTAGAATGTCACGACATACTCTTCTTGAATTCTTCATAAATTATGTCGTGACATAGCTATGAAACATCGCGACATTCTTTCCATTTGTTCCTTTAGTGTTACGCTTCATCTTTAATCAGACCGTGTTCAATTATTGCGACACTTTTCTGCTAGTTACCTCGAGCTTATGTCGTGACAATACTGAGATTATGTCTCGACAATCTGCATCTACTTCCTTAGCCATTTTTTTTTTTTGTTGCTTTTCTTGTTGGTTTTTGGTTCTTTTGCAATAAAACCCTACAAATCTAAATACGGCAAGATTCCATAATTTGTATTGAACATTAAACTCTCAAAAATACAAGAAAAAATTGAAGCCCCAAAAGCATAAGTTTGGATATTCAAAGTCCCCAGGCATGAAGTTTTGCTTGTCCTAAAATAAGAAAAATAAATTTTGCTTGTCCTCAAGCAATTCCGCTTTTTAAGGCCATTTTGATTTTGCTCCAGACCTTTTTTTTTTCCTTTAAATCCATAGATTAGCTCAGTCTGAGGTGTTCATGTATTACTTTTGAACCAGTTTCCTATCAAGAGTGAAGATTTTCAATTAAGTTCACTAAACAAATAAATAATTCTTATAGTGTTAACATAGTGTGCCTGAATAAATGGTATGTGATGGTCTTCCCCCGCTTTATCAATTTTGGCCAAATTAGTTAATCTTTTGAGTACTATTAAGATATTATACTTCTCCTGATTTTTCTGGTCTAGCTTGTTGATCCATATTAATCCACTAATGAGGCCAAATACACAACCTTCAAGATCAAATAGGTCTTTTAGGCTTGTATTATGTGGCTTGGGTACTTGGGTAGATAAATGGACATTAAAAGTTCAAGTTTACCCAAATTGCACATAAAATTCAGCATATTTTCCTTCATTCTTCACCCTCTTGTTCTCTACTGATGTTAACTTTTAAGCACCCCCAAACTTGGTTTGGTACATCTTTTTATATACTCTCCATTGTGGTATTTCTCTTGACCACTTTCATAATTCAAGTTCAGTTCCTCATACTAAAGCTTTTTACCTTTCATTTCTTTTCAAGGTTTATGGAATGGATCAATGTTTTGCCTTTTTAAGCTTTCTACCACCCTTAGAGAGCTTTGAGTTAGCAGCTCCCATACTAGTTGGCATTAGGGTACTAGGTGTTCAAACACCCTTAAGAACTTAATTGCTCAAGGGGGGAAGGCAATAAGATAAAACTCATTCCACCTTAATACTTGGTATTTCTAAAGCTTCTTTTGTTTGTTTCTTTTCTTCTTTCTTCATCTCAAATGATATTTCACCTTTATATTCTCATCCTTCTTCTCATTAAAAAATTCTTACTCCCCTAAACTTGCTCCACATTATCACTTCTTTTGTTCTCATAATGCAATTTTGAGCAAGCCATAAGTCATTACTGTAAATTAAAATTAAGAAAAGAGTTTAGGATTTTCATTTCTTGATGATGTTGAAATTAGCATTAAGCTCAGAAATAAGTGACTAGGGTGTATGCATAAGCATATTAAAGGGTAGGTTTGAGAAGGTTCAAACTTCGAAGGATGCTTTACATCGTTTCATATTGGATTTGTGTTGCCTAAGATTTCACCTTGAATAATAATCTAACAAGTTCTAGGACCCTAGGAAGACTAAAACTATGATGGATCTCAAAAGATTTCCCTAATTTTAGCATAATTAGTTGCAAAGGTACTTTTGACCATTGCAAGTTTTCAAGGTTTACAAGAACTGAACTGTTTACAAGAATATAATTATAAGTCTTATTTGTTCCATCATTTGTTTAAATCTTCCCGAGTCTTGAAATTCACCTTATTCATTAATAATATCACAACTTCCAATTTTTTAGTTAAGCTCATCCTTCCCCAATTTCATCTAACCATTTCTTGTTTGGTTTCTAAACATAATGATGTGCTACATCTTATTTCGCGGATTCCTTACCATTTATAATTTCAACTCAATTATCATGCACAACCACTCAACAATGATCATCTCAATTCAACCAAACAAACAACTCAATACTCATTCTTCAAATTATAAACTAAAAAAAATTTTACAAAAATTTTCATGCAGTAATTACATATCTTTTCTAAAGGGTACATTTCTGTTCTGTGCCAATAATTACAAGAGGGCGCAATATTTTATCTTTGCCCTAAGGCTCTATAGAGAATTTTTGTACTATTTCATTTTATAGACTTCAATTCAACAAGGTTCTCATTGACATTCTAGTATATGCTGTCTTTGAGGCATTGTTTTAAAAGGGACAAAAAGGTATTTCTCTAGGTTCCTTAGGGTTGGTAAATGGTATGGAAGGGTTTGTTATATCGTTTAGCACTATGGAATAGGGCATATAATCTAAAATTTAGATGTTTGGTAGTGACACTTTCTTCTTGTCTAATACTGCCTTCATAACCCAATCTAAGATTTAAATTCCCTACGAGGCTCTGTGCCTCTTGCCTATTAGGGTTTGATGTGCATCTATTGGTGATCCAATTCTTGAGTGTAAGCCTCAAGCTATACTACAACTCATTCATCTATCCTTGATCTCTCTTGAAGTAAAGTAATTAAGTTGCTTAATCTCTTTCTCTAAAATCCCTTGACAAGCTATCATCTCTGCCTTTCTCAAATATTCTTCATCCCTTTCTTCCAATTCAGTTCTCACATTTGCATCTATCTCTTTTTCCATTCTTAAATACTTTTGTTTGAGTGCCTCTTCAGTGTCTATTATTTTCAGCTCAACATCCAAGTGTTTCATCTCATGGATTTGCATTTCAGTTTCAACTTTGTCTCTCTTTCATCCCTTGCTCCATTCTAACAGCCTTAATATCTCTGCATTATTATTTGTTGTCCTGAACTGGCTTGCTCCTGGTAATTCCCTTACATATGAGGATAAATTCCGATTTGAACCACCCTATCTTTCTTCTATTTCCTTAAACACCCTGTTGGCACTGATGTGTTTTCCTGCTGCCTTCTTCTTTAATTCCTTTATTTTCTTTTTCTTTGTTAGATGACTGGTTATACAAGTAAGGATCGAGGAGAATCATTGGTTATCTTCTTTAAGTTCCCTCCTAATTAACCATAGCTAGTGATGGTTGATGGTGTAAGGTAAATATTTCCATATTTTCTTTGATGGCTGGTTCATGGTGATTCATAATAGAATTTTCCCATAATCTGTGCCCCTTGATATTCTTGATAAGTATTGCACTCTTTTCCTTCTTGCTATGGTGTTTGAAGGAAGGCTAGATATAAATAAACCCTTGCCTTTTCTTCTCATGTAATGATCCTCTGCAATCAATTCGAATGGGTTCTTAACTTTGTAGAATTCTACCCTTTTATGATTCATAACATGTTTAAGTATTCTGGCTCTTTCCACAACTTTTGAATTTAGATCCATCTTTTTGCTCTATGTCTTTGTTTTATAATTTCCTGTCTCAAAGCAGATCAAATTTGCCTCGGCGCCAGACAAATCTTTTCTTTCTACCATGTTTACATAGAACTCTTGAACCTATCTGTAAACCAAATTATTTATGTTTGCAAAACAAACTACATCCTCTCTTCTCAATCACCTCTTTTCGTGGTGATAAACGCTCAAAGCGTGAAACTCTTTAACTATCAATGGCTGTACTCATGATAATGTAATACAGTATCAACCATCATTCTAAATCTTCTTCTTCCCCTTTTTCCTTCTTTACCTCTTACGTATTTCTCTTCCTCTTTCCCTTTAAACTATTGCTCCATCTCTCTGCCAGCTGGTTCTTTCTTGCTTGAGCGCCTACTACTTAAAAATTTCCAAAGTACCTCAAATTTTGATACTCTTCCCACAATCATTTTAGATTGGGAAATCATAATCCGTTCCATTCAGACCTTGGTTGTTAGTGGTTGGGATTACAGGTTTTGATGAAGATGGAAGAACGTTTAGTAGTGATGAAAGATTAAGGCTTTACAGATGAAATGGATTTTCCATTTTGAATATTAATGACCAAAGTTCTCATTTTATAGACGATAATTTCTTGCAACATTTCATTTGTCGTGACGACCATTTTCCATATTACGACATTTTTAAGCTAGACCCGAAAAAATTTCATGGTAACCACAAATTTCTTAGCGACCTACAAACTTTTGATACAATTGAAATTAGCAACATACATTCTATATTAAAAATTGGTATCAGGAGAACAATAAATAATGTCGCGACATATGATTTTAAATGATATGTCTAATAACAAATATATCATCGATAAAATTGTGAGGTAGCAAGAGTAATATTTGTGCAACAAAAAATCGTATCGCAACAAATATACCATACCAAAAAAGATTTTACTAAGTTCTAAAACCCGCCCTTATAACTGCCGATTCATCAAACCACTCCCCAATGGCTGCCTTGAATCTAGTTATCTTCTAAAGCTATCTGGTTCATTTTCCTCAGGTTCTAGGTTTATGCACTTTATCTGAAACTAAGTGTTAAAACATCATGAAAGCTGGCGAGATTTTCTCACAGGTTGTTGGTAAACTTCGCACCTCTAGACCAGCCATTATCTCAAATCACACCTTCATTTGCTCCTTATGCTTCTCTTAATGAGTGTAGCTTTCGCTAAATAGTACAATCAACTAATAAAATTTTATAAATTCATGACTTCATTGCAAAATTTAATAAAAATCAATTTAGAAAATAAACTTCTTGGGTTTTCTCTAAGCTCATTTATCATGGCCCAAACAATCTTATAGTGAGCTTTCTTTTCCTTTATTAATTCACCTAATTTAAAATTCTTTCAGTTGCTTTAGAATAATGCTAGTCTTTATTTGTCACTGAACTCATTCCTTGAATCTGTCTTCAGTGTTACTCCCCCAAGGTATAAGCTATGAGTCACTATATTGGGACCATCATCTTAGGCAAGGTTCGGAAGAATTCGATCTGGGTGTATGGTATAAATCTCCCACTTTGGAACTCTATCATACTTAATTCTCCGGTCTTGCCACTTCTTAGTCTTATCTTGTGGTCTTGATCATTATCATAATTTTCCGTTTATAGGCTGTTAGTTCTTTCATGTCGAGGTAGTCTCTTTTCTTTAGTAGCTTAAATCCTGATTCAATTTCTTGATTCCACATAACTCTTCGCTCGAGGTAGATGACGATTAACCAAATACGATCTACTCCCATTAATAGTTTATAAGCAGTTCTCAGTCAGAAGGTTTTCAGCCAACTGCGCGGTCTTTTCTGCTTGCATTCTATTTTCCATTATATTCTTTATCTCTGTTCTGGATATTTCTACTTGCCCATTTGATTAAGGATGATAAATGATCATTACAGTATCTTCCTGTCTTTTAAAAACTTGTTTTAAAAATGACCTCATGCCTAATGATTGTGGCCGGGACTTTCAGATCACTTTCAGAATGTTTGCTTTGGATAAACCTATAGTGTTGGCATGTTATGGGACAATCTATGGCTTCTACTATTTAGTACATAATCACGACAAGAAATTTATAATTATAACACCCCGAAATATACCCTAGTTATTCTAACTGTCTAAGGTATTTTGTGAGGCATAAATTGAATTTCGTAATCAAAATATTGAAAGTTAGAAACCATTTTATAAGACTTAGGACAAGGAAATCGTAATTTGTCCAAAAGGAATCAAAGGCATGGATGTATCAGTTAAGAATGAAATAAGAAATAATACTAAAATTAGAACCTATTAATTAAAAAGTTGGAGGGGACTAAAGGCAATAAAAATGAAAATAAAACTTTAATTATAAATAAGGAGGGAGACCAAAATGTCATTTGGTCTCCAAATCTTCTGGAAGGAAAGGATGAAGGAGAGGAAGATAGAAGTCAAAGCCAAGGTATGGATACATGACTTTGTGGATTTTGGTAAGATTTTGTCAAAATCTTGGAGTATGAATCTGGTTTTTCTTGGATATTTCGGACCCTTATCACGGGTTTTATTTAGGAATAATGTCTAACTCAGATTTAAGGAAGTTGGGTTCGAAAAATTCCCTAGTTAACTTCAATCAATGAATATCTGAATCTCCAGCGATTTCAAGGTTTGATGAAAGTTGGTGAACTTTTTGGTAAAATCCTTGGATTCTTGATAAATTAAAAATTGTTGGGTTTGTTTTTGAGGTTCATGTTGGTTTTGATGAAGGATGTCATAAGTGATCTATGAAAGAAGTAGGATGATAAATGGTGCATTGTTTGGGGAAAAAGTACGGAGGCAGATTACCGATACACTTCCGGAGGTAATTTTGGCCCACTAGAAATGATCGTGCGCTGGTCATTCATGAAACAATACGATACATCAATGGTGCAGTGCCTCATTGACAGAATCAAACACATGTACAAATTTATGACACTATTGCGAAGGACTCATGCTCTAATCATAATATACTTTACTTATTGTTGAAATTCTCATGGGTAGAGCAAATCTCTTAAAATAAGTCATTTTCAAACTTTCTTTGGTTATCATTCTGCAAGTGCAGGTCATAAGTAGTAAATGGTTGAGTCAGAATAGCAAGTGAGATCAAAGATTTTCAAATCAACACCTATAAACTCCTCTGCCCAAACGATCAAATAATTGGAGTCCGGCATTGAATCTTTGAAGTGAAAAACAAAATGCGAAATAACCTTAAGCTGGAGATAAGAATAAGAATAAGGAATTTCTAATAAAGGAAATGAATCACGAATAGTTATCCTCAAAGACATCAATAAACTTGGTTATAGTGATTACATCGAATCCAGCTAGTTAAATGTTAAATTTCTTGAAGCTAACTCAGTTTTCGAAATGTCTAGAGCCCAATTGTAGTGCGGTGGATCTCTCCACCTCACATTTCAGCTATCTAATTCATTTAGTTCACTGAATCGGGAAATTAGATACTCTTCTTTTAAAAACTTTAACAAGTAAGGTATTTTCTTTTGCAATACTTCTTGCTGTAGACAGCAAGCCTTAGCTCGATTCTTGGGTAAACCGCTCTGCTTCAGTTGTCTCCTCGAGTGGGAATGAGTCAACCTTTGTGATTAGATTCTTCAGCTGCCAAGGTTGGCTCTCATCAGTTCAAATTAGAACTCTTGCCCATTAAGTAGATATCTTGAAACAATTACCGATTCGTGGGATGAGGTTTATCTGGTGAACTTACCAGCTCAAGATCCCTAATAGCGGAGTTAGTATACCTTCAAGAAATGCACATCCAGGAGATGTAGCCCATATGTCGCACCGGGAGGATATCTGCGGAAATCGAACGTACGAATCTTGGCGGGTGTAAAGGCGATGTCGGATCCGCGAGAAAATAAACCCTCGTGAAGTAAATTCCAAATTAGCAAGCTCTGGAGCGACTGGGGAAAGATAAATTCGTATAACGTTCAGTGTGGAAGGCTGGTTCTCGATTACCTAGAATTACCGTCAGTTCTCAGTCATAGAATAGCTGATTTCGGCCAAACAATGAATTCCATTGGCACCCAGACTGAAACATTCAGGTAATGGTGAAAAAGCCAATCGAGTCAAACCAGGCTCAAGCGATAACATCCGGATTAAATGCAAGCGAAAATGAAATACGAAAACATAATCACGCCAGCCGGCGAACGGCAAAAATAAAAATGAAAGAAAAGAAAGAAAAAATGAAACTTTTGACGTCAGGACTCTGCGTCACGTGGCGTAAACTATGGATCTGGATATTTGCCTGTTTACCGGTTTTTCGTTGAATTTCTAATCTGATGTAACGTGGTTTAATGCGGCGGGCCGATTCTTTTCGATCAAACGGTTCATGTCGTGACATCGCCAGTCAACGATCTCGCGTCGCGACCGATTATTTTCCGCCGCCATTTTTTGTTGATCATTCCGATGTCGGCGTATCCATTTACCACCGGGTTACGGTAGTTCCTGATGCCGCGGCTTGATCCACAAATCGCGACATCGCTGATCTGCGATTGGATTTCTGCCGGATGCCGGCATCAGCCTCTTATCATGACTGACGGGATGCGGTTCGCGCTGGATTTAAAGCCGATGCCAACGTATCAAGCTGATATCTTGACATTCGCGCATGACTCTGGGGTTTTGATATGGGTTCGTTGTGGCGACGATCTTTGCGACCCATGCATCGTCTCTCGCGATTCAAACGCGTTCAAACTTTGGTCAACGGTGACCGCGATCTCAGTGCTCCGACGTAAGTTGTTGCCCTGTTCCGGTGATCGTTGTGGTGAGCGCCAGCGGCCTTAATAGTGACATCATTCGGATTTCGCCGGTCTTGACGGTTTGTTCCGGTCGCTTCGTGACATCGGGGATGTTCAACGCGACGGGCTCAAGTCTCCTGCACCCTTTCGCGATGCGTTTCGGCGAGCGGGTGTCCGATCTTCAGTAACTTTAGCCTATTAGTTTAAACCTTTGTTTGATCCTCTTGTCTCCGACTTATTATTAAGTCTGCATGATGGTTCTTGATCATCGCGACCTTGAATTCTTCTTCAATCGCGACATCACGCCCACCGGCGCTGCCGGGTTGCAATGGTTGATTATTTAATGCCAGCGACCTCATTCTATCGCATTATCTATTCCTTTAATTTACACTCCAGCCACTTGCTTTGCCTATCTGTGTTCTGTCCGGCCTTGCGCCTGGTATAACTACAGTTAAACTTGAAGCCCGGGTATATCGTCGCATATCATTTACTCTTATCAGTTCATACTTTATTCATATTCTTGCATTTCTACACTTCATTCACCTTAAATTGGTGGGTTCTTCATATTCAGTATATTCATTATTAATTTTAACTAAAATCAGCCGGAAAAGTGGATACTAAAGAGATGTTACCTCAAACTCTGACTTCAAATTTTGCGCTTATCCTCCGCCAAGGAAAATGTTTGATATAATAAAAGGACATTGTTTGTTTGTTCAGGTATCAAATTTAATTACAATTCAAAATTATGCAAAATTTTCTCATTTTAACTGATCGGAAAAACGAGGTGTTTTCACAGAAATCAAATAATGAAATTGTTTACAAACAATATACCCATTGGATCAGGTTGAATAATGGTGTTTCCCTTATTTTCCTTACTGTCTGTTTCAACTCCCAAAGTCTTTCCACAATTTTGATTGTTTCAATCTTTAGTTCATAAACTTATTTTCCTTATTATTGGTCTCATAATGAATTGATTTCATTTGCCCAAAAATCAATGGTCTTTTGGGCTTGTAATATTGAAACGATGATGGTAGAGTGAAAGAATTGTTAGAATCTACCGATCATTTCCTCTTCTCTTCTGCCCTTTTACTATATAACTACTCTAATAAACTCCCCAAACTTCATGTTTGGGACATCTGTTTCTTTAATTCAGACTACTCCTTTGTTTCTTGTAATTTCATTGGGAATTCTCTCTTTAGTTTCTTTCACCATCAGGATAGTACTATCTTTTTAGGCTTTCTAACACCCTTGCGAACTTTGGGTTAGTAACCATACCAATGGCATTAGATTTTCGTGTGCAAACACCCCTCAGAACTTAATTGTTCAAAGAAGAGTTAGGCCCACCAAATAAAACTTATCTTAAAGCCTTCTTTTATTTTATTTCTACTTTTGCCTTTTTCTTTTCATTCCTTGCGAGTTCTTCAAAATATAAACTCCCAAACTTCATTTTTCTTCTTTAACTAAATTCATTAATCATTGGTTTCTATTGAAAGATTAATTTTCTAGATAGGTTGAGTTTTAAACTATTTTGTTTATGGGATATCTTAGCTGAGTCGGGGACTGATCAACATGCAAAGGCATATTAATAGGATAAGTAAGATAGCTCAAACTATCCAAAAATTTGACTGCATCATTTTCTTGTCAGGTATCACCTGGGATTCGCCTCAATCAATAATCTAACAAGTTCGACCTAGATTGAGCAGTGCAGTGGCTAACTTCTAAAGTCTCATTTCATTTTATTGGTAGGTAGTTAAGTTAATTGATATTCAATGGATCTCAGTTTCTTGTTCGTATCTAAACTCAAAATCTGCTGAACTAATACATTTGTATCACTTCTTCTTTGGACTTATCGGGTTAAATATAAGTAGATTCACACCTTGTATTTCAAATTTAAACTATAATACGTTTTGTCATGTTGCAATTTTCCTTGTTCAGCCTACTCCTACTCTAGCTGCTTCCTTTGATCAAGCTATTACTCTCAGTTTTATTTTGAAACTATTCACAGTTTCCTAGTATTTTAACCACAAGCAACATATTAGACGATACCGTCAAAATAACAACAATCATTAATTTTAAGTTTAAGTTATTCCTGGTTATTTTACCATTTGTTGGATATCTGATGGATTGATAGGCGTGAGGAAGGTTGACCGAGAAGGTCTATTTTTCTGTGAGGTGCCGTATTTAGGGGATCAGGTCTAGAGTCATTGATCAGGCTGGGAATGGAGGGAATTTCACATTCTTCTTTCTTTTCTTGTTTCCTCTCGATCACATTGTTCTTGTTGTGAAATCTCATTAATCCCGACCTTCTTGAACTCTTCTTTGCTCTCTTTCCCAGTCGTTCATTGTCCTCTCCATTTCAGTCATGGCCCCAAAAATTTAGAAAGATTGTTGTTAATCAAATCTAAATTTCCGATACTCCTTCCACAACCAGTCTCCCATTGCATCTCTCATTGTTTTCCGGTTCTCGCTGAGATTTGAATAGCAACCGACGCGATTTGCTCCCCAAATTTGATGTATTACTCTTTCCATACTTTTCTCCAACAGTGCTAGTAGTTGAGAATCCACAGTCAAACTGCTTGTTGCCATTCGCGACTTAACGGATTTCGATATGGATAAGTGATCTCTTTCCTTCATTTCTTCATGGCGATTCTTCTCCTTGCTTCTTGGCCCTATCTCATCATTCATCTTCTTATTCGGCTCTTCCTTCCACTTTGTTGTTCTCTTTGTATCTCCCACCTCGTGCTCTCTTTCTTTAATTTTAGCTCTTCTTCCCCTTTGTTGGTCTCTCTTTTGAGTTCTTTTCATGTGACCTAGAGATTCACATTTTTTAAGTTCATTCCTTCTCTCTTTCTTCTATTCTCTGCATGGCGTTTGGGCCTCCGATTATCAAATGGATGGTGCTCCTCTAGAGCTTCTTTGTTTAGAATTGTTTCTTACGGAGGAGAACTGGCCAAGAGATGGAAAAATCTATAGGAGCTGTTATCTGCCATGGTATCTGCAAACTGTTTTCATGATCGTTGTTGCAGGTGGGTTCACTAGGTGCTCTGCTCCTTGATCGGTCCTACGATTCCTTATTTCCTTGACTTGAGCTTCTCTGTTTTCTGATTACTCCACTTTTCTCGATTTCTTGGTCCCTTACTAACTCAGAAGGAGGGATTTAGGCTCTTCCTCTGTCTCTCCTAAACTCCTTTTACTCCATTCAAGCAAAGGAAATAATTGTTCTTCCAGGTGAAATGAGACCTCTTTTATTTCCTTCATGATATCAGAGCTCTCTATGATGGCTCTATATTGATCCTTGTATCCACTTTCAGTATGGCATACTGATGCAAACTACTTTGATACTCTCAGCGTGCGTAAGTGTCTTGTTGGAACCTAAACGGATGCAAAAATAAAACCATACCTTTAGCTAATTAAGGCTTCCTGATACCGAGGAGTTCTTGGCTCCATCTTCCGATCCAGCTGGCCCTTCCATGATGACTTCTGAGCAATCTTTTAAATTCGGCTTTTCAAAAGTGCACCCGAATTTGGAGCCATTAACATGAATTATCCTTCCATGACTGATTGATGCCTTAGCCGTGGAGACCAATGGACTCTCCCCAACAAAACAGCTCCATCCTTTCTTCCTACCATATTTGGAATAAAACTCTCACGGTCTGCATTATATCACGCACCGGTGCGCGAGACTCCATCCTCTGTTCCTATCATCTCCTTGGGAAAGGAATGCAGGGTTTAGATCTCATCTCATGAGCCATGATGTGTCAATACTTCTTCGCGAGAATAGCTTCTATGCGGAAGTGAAATCTTCTTCTTGCTACTACTCTCCTTTTTTCCCTCCTCTACTGCCCCTTTCTTGAAAGTCCGGAACGGTAGCTTAGATGGTGTCTCTGCTTGTTCTTGGCGACTCTCATCTCACCTTCTTCTCATCAGTAGATTTCTTTGCCCAGTATTATCATTTCCTCATTTATCTCCTTATAAGTTTAGGGACCGTGTGGAATTTCATTATTGGAAGCAGAACGCGTTTGGAGTTGGGTCGGAGGGAATATGGCGAATGGATTGTAGTTGAATAGACTAGGATAGTTCAACAGTTGCAGTCGTCAATGTTTGTGACTTTGATTAATGTCATTTTTATGGCGTCTCCTTCCGCCCTCCTTTAATTTGAGATCATAAAATTTAGGGCTTTTGGAATGAGTATGGCGTGACCAGTTTATCTTGGCGCCATAACGGGATCATCGCGACATACATTCACGAGGAGTGTGGATGTGGCGCGAATTCAGCCTCGCGAATTGAAGACCTGGTCGCCTTCTGACATCACGTGTCTGCGACGCCGGCTACTAGCTGACTATGGCCCGGTCACGACGTAATCTTATGCCATGGACATTGCACACTTTTGCCGAAAGTTCGCGTGTTGTGACCAGCCTTGATTCGATGATTTGAAACTTTGGATTTTGTTCTTTGTTTCTTACGCCGGAACGACATCGGTGCGTTTGATGACATTGCTTAATTGGTTTTAATCATACATGCGGTTGGTTAAAGAAGGTTCTTACTTTTTCTCATATTTCTGACTCTCACAATTTCTTGGAATCGTTCCATAATTGCCGCGCTATTATGTCTGAACCCTTGCGAATCAACGCAGCCATCTGAAGATTCTGGTTAAAAACCGATCAAATTCTAATAAAAATTTAAATCTATTCTGCGAGAAAAGCGAATTGACTTAATTCGCCGACCTTTAAAA
The DNA here is from genome assembly GCA_016808115.1 of Tetrastigma voinierianum. NCBI lineage: Eukaryota > Viridiplantae > Streptophyta > Magnoliopsida > Vitales > Vitaceae > Tetrastigma > Tetrastigma voinierianum. The sequence goes on from JAEQBH010004335.1 coordinate 127,771, forward strand.
GAAAAGTAATTCAAGTGCAAATAAATCCTCCTGGGTTTGCATTAAATTTACTCGATTTTGAATTATTAGGACTTAACACGTGTGGTACTTCTTCAGAGAACCCGGTTGGAGTTCTTTAACCTCCTCCCACAGATAATCACTTTGGCATCATTGACCTTTGAATTCTTCACGGTAGCGATCTTATGGTCTTCACAACCCCGTCTTTGTGCTTTGCCCTCAGCGCAGCCAGCTCGATTGGTTTTGTTCCGCAGAATGGTTTCAGTCTAGAGTTCAAACAACCACAATTTGAACTCTTTCTCTACGATCATACCCATTTCTTTGTCTTATCTTTGTATATTGAGCATTATCATAGAAAGCTATTTTCAGTTCTTCAGGCCAGTTGACGATCTTTCTTCCTTTACATTTATAAAATGAAGTTTAACTTCTTGATGGCCCACATTGCCTTGTATTCTAATTCAAAGGTAGATAAACATAGTTTACAAAAACAACTCATTGCGCACATTGTCTTCTTCATCACTGTTCTCTGGGCGGGTGGTGGCTATCACATTGTCCCATCCTTTTTATCCTTTGTTCCAAATCAAACTCTTACCTTGTGACACCATATCCGTCTTGGCTTGGCTTCCTTTTCCTTCTTTATCATTTCTCCATCTCTTCATACGGCATTTTACTGCTTCTTTGTTCTTTGTCCTTTACTCCCTTTCCTCTCTTAACTCCTTACTCCTAAATTTACTTACGATATAGATCTTAGGGTTCTTCCTTGTATGAAGCATCTCTTAGCTGAGGTTAGACCATTTGCCCCCTACTTATTGTCTCAGTTCTTCAAGTTATTGGTAGTGATACGAAAATTTGAGAATTAGTGCGTGCTGGTCTCAATTTTGTTCCTATTCATTAGAGCATGGGACAACATTTACACAAGCGTGGTTCGCGGCATGTCCCCATGCAGCTGAAGCGTATTCTCGAAAGTTGGACCTCTGGCCATGGTATTCATTCCTGAGCTCATTTCCTGTCTGCTGTTGCTGCTGGAACCTTGGTGGCTGGACCACCCTTGATATAAGATTCTGTCCACCCTTTGGCCTTGGGAAGCCCCTCTGTGAGGAAATTCTCTCTGGTTTCAAAGTCTGTTGATAATGTATCTTGGAAGGTTGGATTAGGTTAAATGATAAGCTGTGCCATTTAACCCCCCTCACGGCCTCATGAATTCTTGATTCCCTCGGCCACTTCCGTCATCTAACTCATTGCTCCTATTTATGGCGTTGTCTTTCTTTCTTGCTTGTCTCTTTGCTTATAATAGCTCCAGCTTGGCCTCCGCCGATAAACCACTCAGCTATAGTGCCTTTCCTCTGACTTGTTTCACCTGCCCAGAAAGCTCAGAAGGAGTTTTCATGTTACATTGGCGGATCTTGATGACTCCATACCTCTTGACACTTTTCTTTGGATGCTCCAGCATGCGACGCCGATGAATCCCTTTTGATATATCATTCGCAGCATGATGCCTACAATGTCCATTTTAATTTAGATCGATCCCATCATTTGGACATCTTCTCAGCAACCGTTGGTTTCCCAGCCCTACCTCTGAGGCTTTCATCTTCCCCCTCTTTGGCTCCTGATAGTTTCTCTCCCCTTCAACTACAGCTTGATTTGGGCGGAAAGAATCTGCTAGTAAGACTCAACTAACTCTTCCCAAGTATGTGGACCATATAGTATGATTCATACCATGTAGCTGCTGTATCTCTCAAGGAGAATGAATAGGGTGCAGTTTGCGACACGGTGGTCTCGCACCCCATTCAAAGCATGATATTAATAATACAGGGGGAGATGTTTAGGGTGCTCGTTTAGTTATCTGATTGGATGTGATGGCGATCTTTCTTTGGATCTTCTTGTCGATCTTTGCTTCAATTCAATTAAACATGTTGTAGTGTGATATTCTTCTTATTATAATTGATGTCCTCCATTGTATGAGTGTTGGAGCGCACAGCTTCCTCATATCTTCAACTAGTCTGCCTTTTCTTCTTCCTTGGATTATGTTTTACCACATCATTCTTAGATCTTTTCAGCTTAAGTCTTTCTATTCTGTGTAATTTGGGTAGATCAGTCTGTTTCCTATGCATCAAAGTTTTTAAAGCAGCACACATTCATTAATAGGATTATCAAATCATCAAACATTTTCAATTTGGTTTATTAAAGATCAATGCTTAATGAACCCTTTAGCGAAAAACTATTTTAATTTTCTTTCATCTCCAATTAAATAATATTCTTTCCCTCGAATAATGATTTATTTAGTCTTACTTTTGATCAAGCCAATGGCCTTAGCTGACTTTTAATTGACAGACGAAACACATATAAAATTTATGGCACTATTACCAAAGGACTGTATCTAATCTACCAGCCTTACCCATAAGCTGGTATTATATGATTAATGAAAATCTTAAAAATAAATTTTCAAAGCTTTGTTTGATTTGCTCTTACAATTACCACAGTCATAAGTAGTAAATGGATTTAAGTTGGAATGTCAGATGATCTGGGTCTCAAAATTCTACTGTCTCAAGCTCCATACTATTTGAACGATAAAATGATAAAGTGGGTCAGTGATTGGATCACAGGAAAAGTGAAAGACTGGGAATATTTGACTATTATTTTTGTGGAGATAAGACAAATTGAGTTTGTGAAGTGAATGAGATGGTTGTCTCGAGGGCCATCAACAAAACTTAGTTTACTAATTGAGCTGCTGGATCTTTAATATTAAAATCAATTGAGATTTTGCCGGTAACAGGTTTCTGATCTTCCAGACGGTGTATAGATCTTGTTTGGATCTCTCCACACACTCCACATTTCATTTATCATTTCTGACTGATTCTCTCGAATCGGGGTCGTCTTCACCTAAGGGACTTGTAATCGGGTGTTTTTCTTGCAATGCTTAGCCACCTTTTATGGTGTGACCTTGGCTCATGAGTTATTGGTCATGAGGATATCAGCCTTCAGTGCTCCTCTCAATTGAATCGATCAGCCTTTCTTGATTTTGATCTATTAACTTACCAGGTTAATGCCTCCACTATCAAGTTAGGGTGGACTCTTATTGCAATGAATACTCATTCAACTCATTCTTGATTTCTAAATTAGGATGAGGATTTATCAAAAGTGGACTTACAGAAGCTGAAAAGATCCCTAATAGCAGGTTAGTATACAGCTGAAGAAATGCATTTACCAAAGTCTCTTCTGTCTCTGGGAGGCCTCAAGATGAACGTACGATACCATGGTACAAGAAGCGATATTAGGATCAAACCCTAAACGAAATATGAATTCATTAACAAATTATGAATTTCTTTGGGACATTCGGAAAGATAAGGTCTGGCTATAACGATTAATTGTGATGGATTCCTCGATTACTGATTCGATCGGCATTCCTCGATCCTTACAGAATAAGCTGATTTGAAAACAATCGAAATTCGAAGTTATCTGAACTGCATTCGAGTGGTAATTTGAAAGAAATGAAATCTGCATTGACATTTCAGCGATGTATCAGTTGGAAAATGCGAAAGTAATCACGAAAACATAATCTACCAGCGTGGAGCAAATAAATGAAAGAAAGAAAAGAAAAGAAAAATGAAAACACAATAATCGGATATAAATGCGTTGGGCGCTGACTCGCCGGGTAATTTTGGATACGTATTCCTCTGAGGGTTTCTCGTTGGGGCCTAATCGATGCCAGCTCGTAGTTAATACGGGTGATTCTGTCGTTCGCGAAGCTGGTTTTATGTCGTGGTATCGCCGGTCGGCGGCCGATCGATCGCGACTTGATTATCACTATATAGCTTTTGTTTAGTCATTCTTGGTGCGCGTATCACCATCTTATCGCGACATCGCCGTTTCGCCACGGTTCGCGGTAGTTCACGGTGCGGCAATCCTGCGTCGCGACTATCGCTGAAGTCTTGCGGTTTCATTTCTCTTGGATAACCAGCGTTATCAGCCTCTTATCGCGGCCTGCGGCGGGATCTGCGAGTTTTATTTGGTTGCCGATGCCGCGACGTCGCTGATGTCTTGACCGCGCTTTTATGACTCTGCGAGATTTAATCCATGGTTCTGATGCCAGCGACCGATCTTTAGCCGACATCGCATCTCATTGTCGCTGTCGCCGTGACGCCCGCCGGTCCACGATTACATTCTTGATGTCACGACGTCTCCGGTTGACCTACCTGGCCGGATGGTCGGTGCGATGCCAGCGACCATCGCTGTCGTGACATCCATTCTGGTTATGCGGTCTTGATGATTTGTTCGATGCCGGCGACATCTTCGGAGATGGCTATCATGACATGAGCTCAGTCTCACGCACTCACGTCTGTTTCGCCAGGCGGGTCTGATGTCGTGACTTCAACCTCATGTTTCGACCTTCATGGTTGATCTCTCTTGATCCGCGACCCGGTGACAAGTCTGCACGCCATGCCAGTGCCGGTTCGCCCGATGGCAGCGACATCGGTCTTCATAATCAGCGATCACCCAGCCCTAACTGGCGTAAGGTTGCAATGGTTTATTGATGATGGCCAGCGACCTCGATTTGCTCAGCGACATCATTCCTTTACACTCCTTCTTCCTTTGCACTATCGTTTGTGGCGTACACCGATGTCTCTTGATCTTCCACGGTCGCGACGAAGCCGGGCGCGTAGATCTAAAATGTTACGCCAGGTGGCTCGCGATTTTTGTCATTTATCGTGATTCCGCACCTTTTATTTCACTTATTGCATTTCCATCTTTCTTGCTTCCCTTCCCTGCTAATGACTTAAATTGGTAGGTTTTGCTTCATAATTACGTATATTAAATATTAAATTTAACTAAAAATCAAAGCAGGAAAAATGGACTAAAGAAGAGATGACTTTAAGCTCATGCCTCAAGCCGGTCAGTACGTTACGGTCGAAGCGGTAAGGCTTTTAGTAGGATTTTGTTTTTTCTTTTCACGTGGCTAAATCGAATTAGTATCTTTGAGATCGAGAAGGATTAAAGTCAGTAGAAAATATGCGTACCTGTACGCCTCGGTGACGAAGTTGATAGAACAAAGTTCTTAAATAGCCACAGATAAGTATTTGAATACGCTATCATCATTAAGAATCACTAGAGATCATGAAGCCGTACGACACCTACATTCGTCTTGAGGCAAGTATAGTACTTAGTACTCTGTTTAGTAACGGGCTCTGCGACTTGTCGTGCTCTACGGCGTGCTTGGGCTAGTATAGGCCCTCGATTAGTACTTGATGATCTGATTAGTGTGATGGCACTCTCTGCGTGCTTGAACACAATTGCTTGATTACTATCTAATTGGTGTGGCGACCTCTGGTCTTTGGCACTCTGCTTAGTCTTCTGACGCCAGTGTGTATAGTCTTCGGATGCCAATGTCGTAATCTTACTTTATTTATTCTTGGTCTGAACCTTCCCTTAGTTATATGAAACAACACGAATGAATAAAGTAAATAGATAACCTTCTTGTTCGACCAACCAATACCTACGGGTATCTCTGGATAATAACTCCCTCAGGATATAGAATAAACTGTGCAAGCATAAGTAATTGTATGAAGTCATTATATGAATGCATAGGTGTAAGACAGTATAAACCACCTCTGATCGATGCGTACCAAATGTATGGTTTTTGGATATGCCCGTGGGACTCGATCGCGTACCTTAACACTACTAAAGCACCGCTACGGTGTTGTTAGTTTTATTTGGAATTTATGATGTGGATATAATTATAATGCTTGGATACTAAAGTCGATAAATGATTAAGGGTCCTAGTTCAGTCTACTTTTGAACTCTTGGATCCATATCAATTCGACTGAATCAGGCGTGACAATAGAGTTAAATAGGGATGGAAAGGTCCATGAGTCTATCCCCATCTTGCCAAAAATTGTACCTGATAATTCCTTATAGAGGCATCGTAACACATTTATATTTGCCCATTCATCTATCCTGATTTAACCATTCAAAACAATATTTGGATAAAATTGTCATAGTATATAAATTTTTACGTCATCTCTGAGTGTCCCTCCCATATGGGTAAACATAGCGTTATCCATAATTCCGACGTATTGCACTTTGGCACACGCTTTTAATGATACGATCTGCTCTTTGGTTGAGGTCATCCCATATAAAGTCGGCATCGATTCTCAACTTCAGCACTACGCTGTATTTGGATTCTGGTGGCACTCACAGCCTAAGTAATTAACAATGTCAATATACGGTGGCTGGGTGACACGAAATATCTGGTCATCAGGGAAATTTTCTTCTATTTCAGTCCCTATTTCTTATTTAGTAGGCTTTTTCTAATCTTGACCAGTGATCTGCTATCACATTGTCACTCCCTTCATTCTTAATTTCCAAATCAAATTCCCATAAATAAAAATACCCACCTTATCAATCTGGGTTTGGCATCTTTCTTTGCCATCAAATATTTAATTGCTGCATGATCAATGTGTATGATGACATGGGACCCCAATATGTATGGCCGAAACTTTTCACAAGCACATACCATTGCATTGTCAACATCTCATTTTCTATAGTTGAGTAGTTCTCTTGTGCCTCATTAAAGGTTTTGCTGGCATAGTATATTTCTCTAATTTTTTTTTCTATTCTTTGTCCCAACATTGTTCCCATTGCATAGTCACTAGCATCACACATGATTTTAAATTCTTTGTTCCAGTCTGGTGTTGCCATGATAGGAGCTATAACCAATACGGATTTTATTTCTTCAAATGCAAACCTACATGATACATCAAAATCAAATTTGGCATCCTTCTCCAATAGTCTGCATAATGGTCTTGAAGAGTCTTTTATAAATCTTTATAGAATCCGAAGATGTCCTAAAAAAAAATTCTAATCCCTTTTACTGTAGTAGGTGGCATTAGACTTTCAATCACAAAAACCTTTGCTTGGTCAACCTCAAGTTCAACTGCATAAATTTTGTGCCCCAAGACAATACCTTCTGTCACCATAAAATGACATTTTTCCTAATTCAATGCTAAATTCTTGTCTTAGCATCTTTGAAGTACGATTTCTAAATTTTCCAAGCATTTCTCAAAACTAGATCCATAAATTGAGAAGTCATCCATGAAGATTTCCATAACCTCCTCCACAAAATCTGAGAACATGGACATCATACATCTTTAAAAGGTGGATAGAGCATTACATAATCTAAATGTCATCCTTCTAAAAGCAAAGGTGCTATAAGGACATGTAAAGGTGGTCTTCTCCCCGGTCCTCGTGGGCTAGCTGCCGGAAATTTGATAATAACCAGAATATCCATCAAGAAAACATAAATGGGAATGTCCTACCAACCTATCCAGCATTTGATTAATGAAGGGTAAAGGATAATGTCCTTTCTAGTGGCAGTATTCAATTTTCTGTAATCTATACATACCCTCTATCCTATCACAGTTCTTGTTGGAATTAACTCATTCTTATTTCTGATGACTGTGAATCCCCCCTTCTTGGGGTTACATGAACTGGGCTCACCCAAGGGTTGTTTGAGATTGCATAAATGAATCCTGCATTCAACAATTTCATCACTTCTTTCCTTACAACTTCTTTTATAATTGGGTTCGGTCTTCTCTGGTGTTCAATGGATGTTTTTGCATTCTCATCCAAGAGGATTTTATGCATGCAAATAAAATGATTGATTCCTTTGAATTCTTCCACTTACCAAGCTATTGCTTCTTTATATTTTCTAAGAATATTTATCAGTTTCAACTCTCTCTCTTCTATCAAGTCTGCTGCTATAATTACTGGTTTAGATTTTTCAACTCCCAAGAAGGCATACTTCAGGTGGTTAGGTAGTTCATTTAGAATTAACCCCTCATAACTTTTTTCTATGTTTTATACATTCTCCTCACTATTGCTTGAGTTTTCTGTATTTTCCTCATTCAGACTTAACATTGTTTCCTTTAATTAAAAAATAGCATTCAGATATTCAAAGTCTTTACCTCAAGATACTGGAAATTCATCTTATTCTCATTCATTGAATAAGGGTTCTTACAATCATCAATCAGTTCATAAATTATGGGAACTACATTTTCACAACTCTTACATTCAGCTTTATCAAAATCAGGCTGCTTCATGCTCTGATTCAGATTGAAGTATACTTCTTCCTTTCCTACCCTGAGAGTGAGTTCTCATTTCTTCATATCAATCAAGGCTGCACTAGTTTCCAAAAATGGCCTACCCAGCAGCAGTGGAACTTACTTGTCTTCTTCCATTTCTATCACCACAAAGTCCACTAGGAAAATAAACTTTACCACCTTGATCAAGAGACATTCAAAGATACCTCTCTCAGTCGAGCCAAGGATTTATTGGGACGCTTTCTTGTAAAGTCATAGTCGTGAAGTGAGCCCCAAACCGCCAGTCTTTTCACTACTGATAGTGGCATCGGATTGATGTGTGCTCTTGAATCACATAAAGTTTTCCCAAACTCATAGTTCCCTATTGTGTAAGGAATGATGAAGCTACTTGGATCTCGTGATCTCATCGTAGGTTCTTTAATTCATCGCATTGCATGTGGTTGTCAAACTCACTCATTCCATCTTCATCGCTTCCTTCTTACCAAGATGTCCTCTCATGAACTTAGCATAATCAGGCATTTGAAACAATGCCTCAATAAAAGGAGTATTTATTTTTTATATCTTCTTGAACATAAATTAAGAATTTCTAGAGAATCGATCATCCATTTTAGATTTTTACAAATTTCCGGCGGAATGGAACATAAGGCTTATAAGCTTTCACTTCCTCATTTTCTTTCAATTCTCCCTTTTCAACTTGTTGCTCCTATTACAGCTTAAATTGTCTTCTCTCTTCAATCATTTCAAAACTATTCAGCTCATTTTCAAGTCCAGTTTCTATTCCTCTTCCTTTTATGTCATAATCTTCTCATATTCTTTTCTTTTCTATAGTCCTCTGTCATTGTTGAGAGTAATTTCCATACAGTCTTTGGGATTCTTCTAGGTGTCACTAAGTAAAGAATCCCTAGATTGATTATGCATATTCAAGGCCAGCTACTCTACTTGAACCTCCAGATTCTTCAAAGATGCATTAGTATTTTCCCGCTCAAATACAACAGGTTTCAAGCTGAATGCTTGCGTAGCTCGCAAAACTTCTGCTCATATATATTCATAAATCTTTTGTTCTTACCCATGCAGCTCAACATCTGCTCCTTAAAAGAATAGACCTTCTTTGGCCCTGGTTTTCAGCTCTTTGGTTGCCTTTATGTTATCCTTGGAAACCTTGTGGAGCATTCTACTACTAGAAATCCCGCATCGGTTCGACCCGCTCGCATCTAATTTCCATAGGAAAAAATCTCATGGTTTCTCAAGGCAAGTGTGTAGTGAGTTGGAAGGTTTTTGTTCGGCTTAAAGTTGTAACTTTTGCTACCACTCACATATTGAGCTTCCTCTACTTGGTAGGGACCCTCATGAGCAATTCCCTCATCAGTTATGCATTTCTGCTCACTTCCTTCCTCTATTCCCACTACATTAGTTGAATGGATTCTCCTTTCATGAGTACTCATCTTGCTCATTAGTGCATCTAACTTTGCTTTGATTGCAGTCATCTTGTTCAGCTCCAGCATACCTTCTCTTTTCATTCTGCTGCTGCTCCTTGAAGTCTCATCTGAAGCTCTATAATTGCTTTTGGCCAAATCCCCAATAAGTTGGTTGGCCTCTTCAGCACTCTTCCTCTTAAATGCTCCACATCAGGCTACATCAACGACCCCCTTCGAAGAGTAGTTCATTACATGATAGAAAATGTCCATTTATTTGATCTGGTCAATGCTATGCATTGAACATCTATTCAGCAATTTCTTATACCTTTCCCAAGTATTGTAGAGGCTTTCTTAAAGGCTATTATCTCTCTTCTTCTCTCAGATGTGAGGGCTGGTGGAAAAAATCTTTCCATAAAAGCTTCAACTAACTCCTCCCAGTTGCTGACTTATCCATATTGTAAAGACACGAACCAACTAGCTATTGTGGCCCTCATTGAGAATGGAAATAGTTGTAACTTTATAACATCTGAATCTACTCCTTTTAGCTTTATTGTGTTTACCATTCTCAAGAATTTGCTAAGGTGCTCATTAGGATCCTTAGTGGGATGCCCTATGAATTGGTGTTGCTACACCATGGTGATCAAAGCAGGCTTCAACTCAAAGTTGTTGGCCTCAATGGGTGGTTGTCTCTGAGGTCTTTTCTCACATCGGGTTTTGTCGGTATGCTCGATTTGTCCCTTCGTTTATGCCATAACTACTTTTTCTGCTGCTTTCAATTCCTCTTCGCATTTCTCAAAGCTCCTCCCGCGATCTGTCCAATGGTAGCAATTCTACTTCTGGTCTTCTATGCATGTGAGAACTATTGGACTGCAAATACACTAAGATAAAGTGAGATTAGGAGATAACAAAAATGTATTAAGTTTAGTTCAATGAAAATATTAGTATCGAATCACCACAACAGCTTAAAGCTTATTTTTGAAAAAGAAAATAAGATTTTTTTTAATGATAAAAGAAAATGTCCAAATTAGTAATCCTCTATTTGGTAAAGAATATTGATCTTAAAATTTTATTTCACTTCAATCCTCAAAGAACGGCGCTAAAACTTGATTACTAATTATTTCTAAGACCCAAATTTTCAACATTGCCAACAAGAACTTATTCGGGCCCCTAATTGGAATGCCAAAACTTGTTTAATTTAAGATGTAAAGACTTGTTCTCATAATGTAATAAGCTGTAATAAAATTAGTTTTCGTCTAAATTATCGCAAGCGCATAGGTCATACAAGTAATAAAGCGGATTATAAGTCCAGATATCATTCCCACATGGATTGACTATAAAATTTAAAGATTAACTACCCTCATTACTCAAGATCATAACTATTTGAACCAAAAATTTGAAATATTTGATTATTTAGGATGAATTTAATGAAAGAATGTATATCAAATTCTCTTAAAAGTAAAAGAAATCTAATCTTAATAGAATCGTAGACGTTTCAGTTAAAAACATTGGAATGAAATAAGTGTTATGATTATCGATTTGTAGTAGTTTCGAAAAGTATCAACGAGGATATAAATCAAATTTGTCCAAGAGTAAAATAGTACTGAAAGCCCATAATACTATACGCTTCACTATTTAGAGCACCATATTCCTAAACCGCATCAACTGTCCAAATAACTACTTTTAGGATTTATAATCGATTGGATAGAATGAATTCCATAAATAATTCAAGATTCCATTTAGATTCAAATGACATTTCATATACAATGATCCCAGCTCCAAGTTATACTCAAATCAATTACTCTAATATAAAGAATAGAAGAAAATAGATATATATATATATATATATATATATATATATATATATATGTAGAGAGAGAGGAGAGAGAGAGAGAGAGAGAGAGAGAGAGGAAACTTCAGTCCTCCTCAAGAGCTCAAGGATTGTTGAAAGTTGAGAAAAAGCTGGGCACATTACCCTTAGCGCTTGATATTTATAGGCCCTGAAATGTTGGTCCGGAATTCAAGGTTGACATTATGGATTCCAATGCAAGCCCAATTGATGTATGTGTTGCAACATTGTTGGGCTATGTCGCGACATAGCAGTCTCCTTCTTTGTCTTCTAGCTTTGTCATGGCTTTGTTGTTAGTAATAGTGCTCTAGGCCTATCGTATGGACATGATATTTTGACTATTTATGAGAATTAATTATTTGCATGTTTATTATATATAATGTCCTTGAATAATATTATTAATTATTCTAAGATTCCAATTCTGCTATTGTTATGGGAATAATGAATTAAGAATAGTATAAAGTCGGATTGATATTCATGGGATGAATATGTACGAGATACAAATCAAATTTATATCTATTTGTTGAGAACAAATATCGGACAAACCCATCTTCGAGATTGCCATGGATCAAAGTCATAAGTTAATCTCATTAGTTGTGTCATTAAACTTTGACTTGAGATCGCTATAGTTCTCAACATATGAATATTGTGGTTTTGATATAATCAAACGTTGTCTCTAATCTGATGACTATAAAGGTTGTTCTGAACATGATAAGAATTATGTAGTGAGATATGAGCGATTAAAATGGAATTTGTCCCTCTTATTATAAGAGAGATATCTCCCCCATTACAATCGAGACTGAGAAATGATAGAGTTGCTCAAATGAATTGATGGAGATCAATGTCATTTGTTTAGTCACCACTCGTGTTTCGAGTAATCAAAGATAGAAATCATATAAGGTCGACTTTGTCCATGCTTATATTCTATCAAGTGATATCATGAGACAAAAGGATTATGTCATTAGCTATATTAAGGTTGTCTCAGATCACGAGCTATTCATTTTAACTTATATTTAAGTAATGTCTTGCTAGAGGCCACTTATGACTTGTAGATCAAAATGTGATTTTGTGCTCACGCCAATGTTTAAATTGAACCCATAGGGCTCACAAGAACGACAATAACGGTTATGGTTTTTCATTCTATAGTAATTTAAAATGATGAGATTATTTTAAATTATAAATAACAATTAGTCGTTATTTAAATTCGAATTTAATTTTGAGAAAGTTTAAATTATGGATTTAAATTATAACAAATAATTAATTTTGTTTTATTTTCTTATCGATAAGGAAATAATTCAGAATGGTTTTTTTTTTTAAGAGTTTTTAAATATATAATAAGAGTAAATTTGTTTCCTTATTCGATAAGGGATTGAATTCTAAATTGTTATTATTTAAAAGAGTTTTAAATATATAATAATATAAATAAATTCGTTTCCTTATCTAATAAGGATTCAATTAATTTGCTATTATTTAAAAGAGTTTTAAAATATATAATAATATAAATTGCTTCCATCTCGATAAGGATTTGAATTTAAATTGTTATTATTTAATTTTAAAACCCTAGCAGACTTATATATATGTGAGACATATATATTTTAGTAGTAGTCGTCTTTTACTCTAAGAACAACCAAAACAGAGAGACCCTAATTTCGTTTTGAGAAGACGAACCTGAACTAGTAGAGGGTGGTCGCTTTTCAGAAAGGCAACACCTTTGAAGATCCGAATAAACCAAGATACAGACTTTGAAGGCTCGACTTAATCGACTCCTACAAGAGGTGTAAGTTTGTTTACCCTTCCTTCGATTTTTATGAAACGCATGTGATCCTTGGTGGGTTAAGGGATAAAAATTATAAATTCCGCTACATTTATGTTCCAACCAGATTGGATATTCTGCTCGTAACCCAACATTTGTCGCAACATTTATGCATGGCATTCTTTTTATTTATTGTCACGACATAAGTTTATGATGTCACGACATAATTTTGTTGACTTAATCTATAATTATTGCGACATAAGTTTTTGATGTCGTGACATAAGTTCCATGCCTTGCAATGCTACTCCTTGAATGGTCTGTCATGACATAAAGACTACTGTCGCCACAAATATTTTTTAACTCTTGTCAGCTTCTGTCGTGACTAAGTTTTCTATTTCGTGACAAACTTTCTTCCTTCTATTATTCATTATGTCACGACAAACAATTTCTATGTCGCGACATTGTTCCAATGAGTATTCAATGATTCCTCTATTCTTTTGTCGCGACAGAGATTATAATGTATTGACAAACTTTTTCTACCATTTGCCTTATTCTTTGTCGCGACAGAGTTATCATATATTGCGACATTAATTATGCCTTCAGACTTGCTCACAACATTAGTCTGGAATGTCATGACATACTCATCCCGCATTCTACACAAATTATTTCGTGACACTCATTGCGTGAAATGTCGTGACATTCTTTCAACTATTCCTTTGAGTATTTTGCTTTATCTTTGTCGCAACAAATGTTTAATTGTTGTGACACTTTTCTACTAGTTACCTTGAGCTTATGTCGCGACAATACTAAGATTATGTCGCGACAATCTTCATCTCTTGCCTTATCCATTTTTTTGCTGCTTGTCTTGCTAGTTTTTTGTTTTGTTTTTTGTTGTTTTTTTTTTTCGCATTAAAACCCTAAACCCTACAACACAAATCCGTGAAGATTCCATAAATCTTCACTTTATCAACATTAGACTCTAAAAATGGAAGAAAAATGGTATGAGTTTTGGACTCATCACTTCTCCCTCAAATTCTCACCTAATTCTCATTTCCTTTCTGGCCCATCTAGGTCATGAAGCATGGTACTTTTATTAGCAAATCCTTTCCTTGGGAATCTTATTAGTCACCCTCAGTCCATACACAGATTCACCCGACTATGCTCAGATCGATCAATTCTCATCCATACGATTCCCACACATAATGTCGAGATGGTGCTACTCCCACGAAATCCATCTAGTACTAGGCATTCCTAATTTCCTAGACTTCTCTTTGATTGTGGTTAATTAGTATTTCAATTAATAATTCATAATTTTAAGAGACTCTGACCAGATTTTAGCATAATCCAAGGCCAAAACTTCATCGACCACATTATAAATCAAGCCAACATAGCTACTAAAGACAATTCATTCCTATGAATGGTGCAAAAACTTGTTTCGACTATCTTAAGACCAAAATTTGTAATCACCCAAGTTTCCAATTACAATTTACTAAAGACTTATTTCACCCCCAACACGCACCAAAACTTTGCTTTACTCGATTTCTTAAGACCAAAATCTATAATCACCCAAGTTTCCAACATGTCTACCAGACTTATTTTTACCATCGACAACCCATCGTGAAAATTTTGTTTGAATGATTACTTAAGACCATGATGTCGATCAAGTTATATGGAATACTATTACCTTAATTTGTTTTCTCGTTATCAGATATAGTAATATGTGTAAATTAAAGTTTCATTTTGGTGTAAATCATTGCAAGTACATAAATCATACAAGTAATAAAGTGGATTTTTAAGTCCAGATATGATTCCCACAAGGATTTGATGAGATAATCTAAAGATCAACTACCCATACTACTCAAGACAATCATTATTTGAACCTTTAACTAAAAGTTTGAACTTTTCTAAAACAAATTGAATGAAAGAATTTTTGTTAACATAAATCTAGTCTAGTTGAATAAGAGATTTCACTGAGTAGACATAACACCCGGAAATGGATTAGCATTCTAACTATCAATTTGCATAGCTCCTAAATACATCCTCATATGACAAGAATCCTCGAATTGTCTAAGAGCATAATACAGCATTGGAATGCCTCCCGACACTACACATTACATTATTTAGCTTACCATTCCTAAACCATGTCAATAATGGGTAATAACTATTTTTAAGATTTGATCCAATTTAAGAATTGGTTGTTTTTCCTAAACCAAAGACTTCACATCCATTTCTAGGACCTAAAACCGCTCCCGCCCCATGCATGGTAACACAAGCCTTTTCCAATGCAATTAGAACTCAACCATCAATTCAAATGAAATTATCTTTCTCCTTGATTAGAATCTTAGCTAACACATTATCAAGATTATTCTATTGAATTGAGATGAAACCTCAAAGGATTAAACAAATACATCAAACAATGGTTCTTATTCCTCGGGAACACACTTTTGTTGTCACCTAGAAGGGAACCTTGAAGTCGGAGGTTAGAACATCATCTGTGATGCACCAGAGTAATACTTAGAGTACATTAGTTCCCAAAATATCAATGCAATTTACCCCCAAGTCACTGCTCTTTGCTCTTAGGTAGTCCATCTCTATGCCACTCAGAGGGGTCATGGAAATCAGAGCACAGATACAACTCTTACTTCATATAGAGCATTGATATATAGAACTTCTCATTACAAGAACAGTACCAATTAGATCAATCCAACACTCAAATCCATAACATTCATTAAAATACTACAAACAATAATTAAAACGCCCAATTATTCCCACATGGAGCTTATCCTTCCATTACTGAATCACAAATGACAATGACTAGTTGATCAAACAAATTCATTGAAACTGTAATCAAAATTGAATAAAAATGAATTCTAGAAAAATTTCCAGATTTCACTCAAGTTCAGACATAAATAAAGATTGATATACAATCAATCCAACTCAGAAAAATCAACTCAAATTTACTACTATAATTCTAAAAGAAAGAAAATTTAATCTAGAAAAGAACATAAAAAATAAAAGAAAAAATATATATAAGAGACTTCAGGTTCCCAAAAGCTCAAGGTTAGCTAAAAGGCTCTAATCCAATGATGTTTTTGTTGCCCTAACTCTTAGTATTTATAGGGCTCATAAATGTTGGGCTGGAATTCTAGGCTGAAGTTGTGGATTTCAATGCGGGCCTAATTGATGTCTTTATCGCGACAAAGTTAGTCTATCTTGTGACATCAGTTAATCGCTCGCCGCCGCTTGTCACGAAAATCACGATATGTTTTCCAAGTATATTTGTCGCGACATAGTTTTGAAACGTCACGACATATGCGCAACTTTTAGGTCTTCAGTCTTTGTTGTTAACCTATCGCGACAATGTGGCTTGACATTCTTCTTTGATGATTATTGTGACAAATTATTCATTGTCACGAAAAAGCTTTTTTGCCTTCTCAAGGATTCTTAGTAATGATTGTCACGACAAATTTGTAGATTATCACGACAAAGTTCAGCTGACTCCACTTAATATTTATCATGACAAAGTTTTGTTATGTCGCGACAATCTTTCTTTCTTTCCTCGCTTTCATTTTGTCGAGATAGTGATTTCTGTGTCACGACATTCTTCCAGTGTGTCTTCAGTAATTCCTCTCATCATTTGTCGCGACATAGTTTTTGAGTGTCGCGACATAGTTCTTTTTAATTTTTCCCTTAGTTGTGTCACGACAAAGAATTTGTATGTCGCGACATAAGTCAAGTGTTTCTTCATGATTCATGCTTATCTTCTATTGTGACATATTTTCATTGTTGCAACAGTGTTTTTTTGCCATTTTCCTTATTCTTTGTCGCAACAAAGCTATCAAACGTCGCGACATTCTTCACTATCTTCTACTTTAACTATGTCACGATAGATTTGTAGATTGTCGCGGATTAAACTCTTTTCCGCCTTCTTCACAAATTACGTGACAAAGCCGGGTGGTGTCACGACATTCTTTCAACTATTCTCTTAGGCATTCTTCTTATTGTTTGTTACGACATAGTTTTTGAGTGTCGCGACATACTTTTAAGAGTTTCCTTGAACTATTGACGTGACAATGCTGGAATATTGTCATGACAACCTGCATTTTCTACCTTAACTATTTTTGTTGATTCTCTTTCTAGTTTGTACTTCTTTTCTTTATTTTCCTACAAAACATCAATTTGGGTAAAGACACCATAATTTCAGACAAATTGAACTTCTAAGCCTTAATTATTCATGATAAATAGATGAGTTTTAGACTCATCAGTCACCAAGGATGCCCTAGTACAGGGAGTGAAGACCCAACTCTCAATATGAATTAATTAATTAAAACCATAATAATCTTAAGAACTACACCAACTAACATCCACAAAATCATGAATTCACAAAACCATCATAAAATATATATAAACCAAATATCAACTCCCACAATCAACTTTAGAGGATGTTTAGCTACTCATTGCAATTAAGTAATCTAACAAAATCATTTTTAAGATAAATATAATATTGAAAGATTTACAAATAGAGTAGAATTTAGAAATACAAAAAAAATGAGAGATGAAAATCGTCTCCAACTATACACCACCATTGCAAGAGCTCCTTTAATAAGCTAGATCTTCAATATCAACTCCAAATCCAAAGAAGAAATAAACAAAATCACAAACCCTAAATGGTTCAAGAAGAAGGGAGGAGAAACCCTAAGAGGGTGCTCCCTCTCTAAAAGCCGGAACGCTTAATAATATGTAAAATACATATGTTTATAGAAAATGGAAAATGGGCCCTAAATATGGGCTAAAAATGCGACAAGCCATTCCAAATCGACATTCTTACCGAGGCAAAGAGTCGCCCTCACTGAAGGAATGGTGGTAGGTGTCTTCATCCGGGTGAACTCCTTCGCCTCAAATGAGAGTCCGCTTCACCTGGCAAACCCGACCATTCTACATGGCCCTTCCTCGCATTACGGCGCGCTTTCTTCAATGAAGAGTATCTTCATTCAGGCAAACCCTAGGTTCTTCGCTTGCTTGTTTACTTACGCTCTCGCTGCAATGAAGCCTCTCTTTGACTCGCGAACCTCCTCACCCTGGGCGAATCCGCTCTCTTCAAACAATAGGTTTTTCCTTCTTAGTTTTTTCCTTTCTCGTTTGATTTTCCTTTTAATCTTACAAAATATAAGCAAAATGTATTAGTATAATCTTTAGGAATATAGGTGTGAATCTAGCATTTAGATTGAAAAAATACATGCAAAACACTCTATAAATGATAATAAGATCCACACATATCATCTGCCATGTCACGACATGAGAACCTCATGTCTCAACGTTAGATATGGTCGCGACCATAAATTGTTGTGGTCGTGACCATAAATTGTTGTGGTCGCAACCATAACTGCAACTTGCATAACTTTTTCATTCCTTGTCCAAATTGCTTAGTTCTTATCTCGTTTTCTTCCATTTCTCATAAGGGATAACCTAAACAAAAAGATAAGCATTTAGAACATTAGAACACTTATTTATATCTAAAAACTAATAAAATAACACAAAAACATAAGGAGAAAATGAGTATATTTAATATGCATCAAGACCCAAAGTCCAATTCTCGACCCATGATTCGGAGTTCCAACAACAAGAACGAGCCATGTTGGATCGAATAAGAAAGAAAGTGTTGATTCCTTAAGAGAAAATTCCCGCCACCTTCGAGTTCAAACCTCTAACCTTCATTCTACCTCCACTAAAAGCTACTGCACAACAACAAGAAATTCATCCTTCTTCTTCTCCCAGCATCCCAAAGTTACCATATTTCTCTTTATTTCCAATAGAAAATCTATTTTCACTGTCCAAAACCAACCCTTTTGTTTTGGAAAAAATGAAAATGTTTTACCCTTCCTTCTTCATCTTCTTCCTTCTCCATCCATGTTGGCACTACCAAAGATCGCGCTACTACCATTAATGCCAAAGATCACGCTTTAAGGATCGTCAATCGTTGCTACTCATGTTCCCATGACCGTTGATCGCCACTACTTCTAGTCATCAGCCCCCGTCACGCTTGCCAGTCAACAATCATGGCATTGGTCATAGAGATTGTGTTTCGGGCCACCATTGACGCCTAAGATCATGCTCCAAGGATCATCAATCGTTGCTGCTCTTCATCGTCGGCCGCTATTGCTCATACTTCAACCGTCGACGCCGCTCTTCTCCCTCGCATAGCTACTAGTATGTACTCCCATTAGTGAAAAGATCACAACTTTTCATGATTTTCTGGACAATGCAAATTTCTTCTTGAAGTAGAATATTTTTTGTGGAATTTACAAACTTTCATTGATTCCAAAAAGTGAAACTTTCTTTGATGTCATTTTAAATTTTTCCTAAGTAGAGATTTTTGAAAAATATTCTTGAATAAACTCTCAAAAAAATTCTTCTGATGGCATTCAACTATTTCAAAAATTTTCTTGAGTGTAGATTTCAAATAATCTGAATGCACTTAAAAGTTATTTGATGCCATTCAGCTATTTCAAAAATTTGTTGAGTGCGATTTTGAAATTAATCTTAAATGCTCTCGAAAAAAAAAAATTTCGATGTCTTTCGTGTGTTTTTTAAATCCTAGTTGTAGATTTTAAATATTCAACAATGATTTTTGATAACCCTTGAAAATTTTCTACAGTTGAAAGACCTTAATCTAGTTGAATTTGAATTTTTCTTTAGCATACTGTAGCATTTATACTACCAAAGAATTTCAATTTATCTGCAAACAAAATTACTTAAAGGTAACTCTCTAAGCTCCTACTAGATAGACTTTTTCCTTGTCTCCACTATTCTTAAATGCTCATACTTGCAATCTAAGATTTATAAATTTTTTCATGTAACATAATTGTAAATTTCCCTTTAATTCATTTTCCTCAAGAGTTTCTTGTGTTGATCCCATGGCTTCTGATGAGTAACTTAAATACTCATTTTATCCCTATGTTTTACTTAGATTATTAGTATTTTTATGTTAAATAAGCGTCCTAATGCTCTAAATGTTCGTCTTATGATTATGTTAACCATTTGGTGGAATTGCGAGAAAATGAGCAAAAATGAGTGAAAATGAGGAAAAATCAGCAAATTCCCCATATAGCATGAAGCAGCTCCACTGGTTCTTCATGACGAGAATCACCTTTACCATGACAAAGAGATTGTTCGTCGCGATGAACGTGAATGATTGAAAAAAGGTTCCCGCTACAAGTCTGTCGTGAATAAGTAAATTCCGAATATGATCACAGACTAACTACTATTGCGACAAAGGTCAGAGGACCAATAGTGGAAAATAACCTTTTTTTTACCTAATTTGAGGAAGCTTATAAAAGGAGAGTAGATAATGACGCAGTGTGGAGTTTGGGGTTCAAGGGTTCGCACTTAGAGAGTTCTGGTTCGCTTGACTGGTTTGAGGTTCACTGGAGGAGAATACCTTCCTTTCGCTTCTCCCCTCTGTTTCTGAACCATCGGGGTTTCGCACTTTAGGACCAAAGAGGAGTCTTGGTAGTTAATTCTTAAGTCAAGTAAGAACTCAAGATTTAGATAAGAAGATTGGAAGACTAACTATTATTTTACCCACTAGGAGCTCTTTTTTCTCTTTTCATGTTTTATCCTAGATTCGTATGTACCTTTATTATAGTTTTAAATTAGTTCAGTGGTTTTGGTCAGGATTTTGGAGATAAATCTTATATATAACCTTTTCTTGTGCTCATCTTTTCTTGACCTGTACTAGCTCTAATATAACCTTTACTTTGTAGTACCATGTCTCCTCTCCCCTTGCTTAGGTCAGAATTTGCACATTCCCTTGGAGAAGTGTCTTCCTCTCCACTTAATTTCCCTTTTCCATTGAGATCAACAACCAAACTACTTCTTAGGAAGAAATTAAGGCCTATGATGAACCCGACTAAGTCATGACTAAGGGCTTTGGATGGATAGGTTGCATGGGTTGCTAGGTTGCCCCTCATTTTAGAGGACATTAGGCATCTTTGGGGATTTAGCAGTTTATTAATCTTACCACTGTAACACCTCTCTTGATGTGGAATTGATGACTATGGTATTGAAATTTTTGGTCTGAGTATTAAATTTTTCTTACTCCCCTTTAGCCTTATTTCCGTAACCTTGAGGGATGTTACCATTCTCATTAGATTGCCCATTCAAGGTGTTGATGTTCTATGTCTGCTTGATATTCAAGAATCATTCCTTCCATCTATTTTGCTTTCCTCTTCTACCTAGACTTCATACTACGCCACTATCCAGAAAGGGCATGATGTCACTTGGATTCCATCTACTGCTGAGCGTTGTTGATGATTCGTGCACGCAGGCGGAGCTTTAATCAACAAAATTTATATCCTAAGTTCCTCCCACGCATAGTCAAGCCATCAAGTAAAGATAGTGGCTCCAAATTAACACGGATGGGTTTTCATCCTATGAATGACTCGCAGATCGTTGGTGTTGAAAATGGTGAGGCTTTTTAATTTTGGATTTTGGATTTTCAAAGCGATTGGGATTGTTTGGATCTTGATTAATTGTAAGCGAAGTGAAGTGTGAAAAGGTAACTTTGAAGGTTTAGGTCACTAACGACAACATAGAGTAACAAGTGTCCTCGGGTTTATCCGCCATCATGGCCTTGCGACACATAGTCGACCATAGCGGATCTTTGTTCGACTAGAAAACCTAACCTAAAAACACTCTATTTGAGTCTACACAGTTAACATGCATTCCGCGGTCCCTTTAAGTTCAAAACCCTAGCACTCAACCTCATTTCAGTGGCTTTCGTAAAGGCCATCTAAAGAATAACGATTACGTAACAATAAGTATGCCTTTGTACCACTACATATAGTAAGTATTAGCCAATAATGACATTAAATGATATTCAACCCTAATTTGAAAAAGTGGAGCCATAAATACGATTGCACATGGCTTTTAAAACATGAGGACCAACACACCCAGCGCCCCAAAACCAAGCTAGTTGCCTTCCTCTTCAAAGCTATGGGGCTTGATCTCTTGAGTTGTCATCTCAGAGGGTGTTTGGCAACTAGAAAATGAAAAAAAACAGGAGAGAGGAATAGAAAAAGCAAAACCTAAGCGAGAAGGCTAGGGAGATATTTACATAAATGAAAAGTTGCCAAAGATTGTAAGATTGCTTAGGGTTACAAAAATGATAGGGACTTATAGGCCATGATGTGTGAAACTTCTGAAAACCTAAAGTATTGGCTAATACAAGGAATGAGTAATAAACCAAACGAGGTCGTTTGGCATTAATTACACAAATTTGCAGGCGGGAATTTGGCTATGCGGGAAAATTTCGCTAGGTAAGCGAAAATTCGCTAACTAGAGACCATAACTTTGCTTGATACAGAGATAGCAGCAGAATTTTAAGCTATGCACGATGAATTTCGTAGCTATGAGCCAGCTAACTGAAAAATTTGAGTAGCGAAAATGAAAAATTCGCTAAGCATAGTGATTTTAGCCATAGCGGTGGCTAACTGTGAAATTTCTCAATTCCAGGATTACGAAATTTTTCGCTATGGCTGCGAAATTTTCATAATCCAGTGAAATTTTTCGCGTGTAACGAAACTCTGGAGTTGCACGTTCTGACCGCACCTCCATGCATCCTTTTTCATCACCTTGCCATCATTCCTTCATTGAATTTTGATATGTTTGATGGCTGATAACTAGATTCGATCTTCATGGTTGGCACATATCTCGATATTGAACTCCCAAGGTATGCAAGGCACCAAAATAAACAAAAATAACCTCGAGCTTGACATAAGTACTAAGTAGACTGAACACCTCAATTGAAAGCTTAATTGATGATTAGTGCAAAAGCACTCAAAACCTATCTCGAATAGGGCTCAAAATAGCACTATTTGGGCACTAATCAGTTGAGTTCTTGTGGGTTCTCTTATAAAAATACGTATTTCTCCCCACATTTGGAAAACCAACCATGGAGTATCTACCCTTGGCGAAGACACTTGATCTAGGTCGATCGTATGCCTTAGGCACTTTACTATTGGCCTTAGTTTATCAAGCCATGAGTAAGTACGTATTTGATGAGCCTTTCCATAGAGCTGGTGGTGCCTTATGGTTTGTACAATGTGGTTGTTTACATACTTTCAAGAGCTTTCAAATAGAGATTCTAACTATTTCAGCACTTTAGGGCTACATGCATTCCATTCTCTACATACCACGCCCTTTGTTGATCTTATGTCATTTTTCTTGGGTTTGCTAGATTAAAAATTGGTCTGTTTGTTTTTTAAGCCTAGTATTGTACCTATTTTAGCCTAGAATCGGACTTTGGCTTCTTGTCAACCATATCTACATGATTTTGAGAATTCCCTATCTTTTACCAGTATCTCTTGTAAAGTGCTTGTATTAGGAGGTTTCTTTGCTTTTTCCACTTCATTATCTACATCTTCGGCTAATCTACAATCATATCTCCCTTATCTATGATTCCGCTAGTTCGATTTTCAATAGTTTATTCTCATTTTACCCTCCTTGCCTTCTAACCAGTCAAATTTAGAATTGCTACTAGATTTTGTTAAGAAATATTATAATCCTTCTTGCTCTATAGAATTATTTCCTTGACAATAGCATAAATCCTCCTTTTCTTGGTAGAATGTCAGATTTGACGATCTCCTCAACTTTTACTCACCCATTATAGGTAAAAGAATTATTTTACAGTATTTGTATTCATAGTTTTACTTCATGCTTATTTGATTCTGCTTTTCTCTACAAGATTAACTTCTCATCCTAGTAGGCATACAAAGAAACTTAAGATGGTCGAGGATAAAAACATTTCTCCTAGTAATCAACCTAAAAACCCAAGCTCCTTAAAAATGTGAGAATTCCTTCCAACCCACGGTGTTCTTCACACTGGGTGGACCATCATTTTGAGGTCTCCAATTATGTTGATGATCCCATTGAGGTTGAAGAAATAGGAGATCCTCGAAACACTGAGTAAGGAGTCAACGAAGCTGAAGAAGAGGCCTCAAGGGGAAGATTCGAGATATTAGTAGTGCACCTAGTTCGAGACAAAAAATGGCGAGAAGACTCTTTGGATGAAAGGACTGTTGTTGGGCTAGAGCTTACTCCTTAGCCCACTCCCTCTCTTTCTCTAGTTTGTTCTTCATCTTTCTCTTTCTTTTTCTTTTTTCATCTTTTCATGTCTTATATTTTCCATTTCTCCAAACTTCATCAAGGTCAACTTTTCAAGTAGAGGCAGAGATACACATGTCTTTGGATTTGAATTTTCTGGACCAAACCACTTCTATGCCCCATTCCTCAGTACAACCTCCTAGTGACTCAAATGTGGTTGCTGCTTGCTCTATTGTGAGCCATTTTCTTAGCTTGGATCTACTTTCCCTATCCACCAACCAGAAGGATGCTTTATGTGCAACTCTTATGGTGTTAGCATTAGCTTTCCAAGTACCCTAGTCCAATGTATATATCTCGGGGGGCCTGCTTTCCAGGCTTCTTGATTTCCCTTCTTTGGAGCATGCTCTAAAGACAAACATGGAAATTTCTTCCAAATTGGATGCCTTAAAAAGAAAGAAAATAGATTTTCAGTAGGCTCTTCTTACCAAGAAATAATCTACCCATCGATTGAGTGAGTTAGGAACTGAGTATGATGCTCACAAAGAGCATATCTGGGTATTGACTAAAGAAATGGAGGTGGAGAAAGCTAAGCTATCCTCTTTGGTGGAGCAAGGTGAAGCCATAAAGGCATAGAGGCTTGAGCATCAACGAAGCGTCGAGTCCCTAGGCCAATTCTTAGATTCCTTACATAAAGAGGTAGCAGGATTATCTTCATAATTATAGAGAATTGACGCATCATGCCAACACTACCTTGGCTATTGGGAGTTTCTACGCTCCTTTGATTTCTCCATGATATGACTATTCATCGACTCTTATGAACAATCACAGCCTGTAGTACTTTGACTTGGGAATTTTGTAGCTATTTGTTTGACATTTTTCAATTGTAAAGCTTCGTTTTTGCAATTTCTTCTTTTGCATTATATCCTACTATGCTTTTGTCCTCCAGGTCTATGATGAAAAATGATTGTCCTAAGGCTATTATGATCCCTTGACAACCCTTGCTAGGTGGCCATTGGCCGATCATTTTTGCTTGGTGGAAGGAGAAGATTTGGGTTGTATTCTTGTGATGAACGGCTTCAGCATTTGAAAACTCAGACAACGCATAGAAACGCACTTATAGCCATTACATTGCATTAGTGGATCAAGGTTGCACTAGACCTACCTTTGGATGTGTGTTGATGCTTGTAGAATGATGATGTTTGTAGGCTTCGTAACACAGTGACCGTACACACACAACCATGACATTACAGTGAGTGGACTAAGGTGGTGTAGGCTACCTTCGTGTGTGTTGATCCTTGTGGAATAATTATGTACTGTAATATTTTTGTATTAAAGTGGTCTTTGGACCTACTTTATTTTATTTGAGAATATATATTGCATATATCAGGTACAATATTGGAGAAAATTTGAATACTTAAGGAAACGGTGGCTAAAAAGCCTATTGAATATATGTTGAATAGGTACCCTATTGGAGAAATTTGAATGCTTGAGAAAAAATGAAGTACAAAAGCCTGCTTATTTATTCAAAATAGAATAGAACCATTCCCCAGCATTGCCCTTAAGAAGTTTATTAGGATCAGCCTGATTCTTGAGAAGTTTACTGATTTCACGTGGTAGGAAATCATATGGAAGTGTTCCCATTGATGAACCTCTTGTGTGGCTCTCCTTGTAGGCTTGATAACCAATAGGCATTTCCAAGTAGTACTTAATGCACCTTAAAAGGTCCCTTCCAGTTGGGAAACCATTTTCCAAATTCTACGTATTTGGAACAAGTTGATAGTATAATCTTCCAAACAAGATCTCTTACTTCAAAGCTCTTTCTCTTGACTATATTGTTATAGGTCTACACTACTTTCTTTTTTTTTTTTTCGAACCAACATATGGTTGAAAGCTTGCATTGTTCTATTGTCTGCAAATTCTAGTTCCATGATCATGGCCTCACTGTACTCTTGAGGAGTGAGGCTATTTTTCTTAGAAACTCTTAGAGAAGCCACCACTATTTCCATAGGGAGTACTGCATCTTGTCCATAAGTTAGAGAAAAAGGACTTACCCTTATAGAACTCTTTAAAGTCATGTGAGACCAAAAATATCTACGCTAAAATCTTGTGTGGAGTCAATAGGATTCTCTTCTAATATTTTCTCTAGGATCCCTATCAACACTTTGTTGGATGCCTTTGTTTGTCCATTGGCTTGAGTATAGAAAGTAGTTGACCTAATGAGTTGTATTCCATAATCCACAGCAAAGCAATTAATTCCTTCCCTAGAGAACATTGTTCCTTGTTCAGGAGTAATAAACTTGGGAATTGAAAACCTATGAATAATGTGCTCCTTGATGAGCTAAATTACGTTCTTTTGTTATGCTTTCTTCAATGGTATCACCTCCACTTACTAATAAGAATACTTTGTACTCGTTTTATTCCTATGTTTTGTGTGTTATTTTGTAGTTTTTAGACATAAATAAGTGTTCTAATTTTTTAAATGTTCATCTTTATGACTAGGTCGACCATAAAAGGCATACAAGCAAAATCGGAGTGAAAACAAAGCGAAAAAGTGGAAAATCAACAAACACTGCTATAGCATGCAATAGAAACTATTGTATTTCGACCTCTTCAGCTAAAATATGACCTCAAATGCCATCAATATTTATATGGTTGGATTCTAAACTTCAATATCTTTCCAACGGTCTAAAGAACACCAAATTTGGAGTTCGGTTCAAGAGATTATGGCATCGCGGTGTGGCCTGATCATAGAAATCCCATGGTAAATGACACAGCACTTGTGGTCGCGACCACAACCTTCAACTTACGGCACTATGTTTTGTATAATGGGTGTGGTAGAGACCATAGAACATTCATGAGGTGACCGTAGAATTTCATGGTCGTGACCTATATTGATTCTTGACCCAACCTTTTTATTTTTAGCCCATTTTCGGCCCATTCTAGGGAGGCCTGTAAAAAAGAACAGGATCTAGGGTATTAAGAGAAGGAAAAGAAGTCTCTAAAATAGGAGGAGAAAGGAATAAGCCCCTAGGGTTCCTAACCACACAGGGCAAGGCCTCTTAGAGGAAGAAGATTGAAGAAAGAAGAAGTTTATTTTGTAGTTTTTGGTTCTTCCTTTGGTTGTATTCTTCACTTCTAGGGTTTTAGATGTAGTTTGATTTTAGTTTGGTTATGTATTTGAACATGGGTTTATATTCTAATTGATATTTGAGGCATTTTTCTATTAATTGTTCTATCCTGTTCTTAATTCATATCGATGATTAGATACCATTGATATGTGATGTCATTCAATTCGAGATCTGAGAAGTGAGAGTTGGTTTAGACATGGGTAGAACATCACATTTCACCATAGTTTAGAGATATTCATGGGTCTTGTGTGGTAGATTAGATCTCTCAAGGTTATTGTGCCCTTATGAATTTAGTTGAGTAGAGATGCAAAATACTTGAATCTGAGTATAATGTGGATCATCAGAGAGATTCACATGTGCAATAGTGAGGCTTACCATTAATAGGTGATTAGAATATTAATTGTGAATAAATTGGTCCATAATACATAAGGATTTTCCCATTTTATTTCATATATTTGCATGATATATTAGTATTTTAGTTGTTTTCTTACTTCTACCATCAAATCTATTATCAAGATAAAGTCATGACTAGGAAAATTTGAGTACTTAGTAACCTAATCCTCATAGGACAATACTCTTACTTTTCATCACTATATTACTTGAGGCAATGCATGCACTTGCGCACATAGGTGTATTATTTTATATACATGCATTCACGCCTATTATTGCCTACTTAGTGAACTAGTTTGTACTTGACTAGGATGAAGTTGTGTCCTTTTGATGATGTTGGATAAATCTTCCCAATTTGGTCCATCACCCATTCTCTTAATGGCCATGGCTTTACTATTGAATGTAATTCAATGGCAGAGATCCTCTGTATGCTCTTATACTTCTGGCATTGTTCACAACCTTTAGAGTAGGTGATGCAATCTTTAAGAATGGTCAGCCAAAATTAGTCGTGTCTTCTAATCATCCCTTTCATGAACTTGCTTCATGACTTCCATGCTGTCTAGGAAAGATAGGCACTTGAGTAATAGCCCATCCAATTCTATATAGTTCTCCTTCAAGTATAACAAAATTCTCCAATCTCCAGCAATGTTCATGTCACTATTGAAGATGTCTAGGTTGATCCCCCTTTCAAAAATTGAAGGGTGATTCTTCTACATCACGATGATTTTATGAGTGGAAATTCTTCTGTTTTTACAGAGGCTGTTAAGGAAGTTCATCAGCCTCCTAATTTGATTCCCTAGGCACATGTTCAAATTCCACATTATTAAAGGAATCTAACAATTGAATGGCTGCAGTGAAGTAAGGTGCCAAATAAACTATTGCATTTATACTCCCCTATTAATTGCGAACTACGGTGAGAATCTTTCATGATTCGAACCTCTTTACACCTGACTCAGTAGGATCTCTATTCACAACCGTACTCGATGCGGCATTTGTTGGTGCTTTCGGCTAGATTGAAAAGACAATGTAGTCTTTACTCCCCTTGGTGAAATAATCACTATTTATGCGCCAACTGAATTCTCTGTGCTTGAACCATCAAATTTAAGGATCCAAGGTTCCTTTTCTACTCTATAAATTTCTAGGTCCACACTTTGCTCTATTGAGAACCCAAACAATAGTTTGTTCAAGAATTGTTTTGTACCAAACTCCAACATAGCGGAGTGCAGAATTCTTTGGACTGAAGAAGCCAGCAAACACAGGCCCATTTGGAAGTGAAGCTCACCATCTCGCAAGGGTTGGTCGGGAGTGATGGTGTCGATGGGTACGCTAAGTGGGAGCCTGAATAAAAACTTAGTCTTTGAAGAAATATCTTCTGATCACGAGAGCTTTGGTAGAATCGACAAAGCAATTCTACAACAAAAAATAGAGAGGCATAACAAGAGAGGGGTTTAGATTGAAAATTGCATGTCAAGTCAAGAGAAACTAGGACCCAATTATCAATGATTGTGGATTTTATTCATCACACAGAAAATTTTGTCCACATATATGATCCAATGGCACGTTAAATTGATCAAGTAATTGTTATTTTATGTTTCCGTTTGTTTCTAGGACCTACTAAAAGAAAAAAAATACCTCATGGAAAGGAATTGAAAAAAATATTTCCACGCTAAAGGAAATCTTCCAATACTTATCCCTTGATTGATTTATGTGGAAAATAAATCAAGGAGAATTCTAAAACTTTTTGTCTATGAAGATATATACTAAATCATTCAACTTAACACCTGTACAGGAACTTTACAATTTTCCTGTAGCCATGTCAAATTGGACTAGAGTTTTCTTAAAATTGAATAAAGCCCGATTTGTGTTACGTAATTATGAATAGGTTTGATGCATGACCTTTGCAAGTCTGCTGGTCGTACAAGTAGTAAAAAATGGATGTAATTCCAGAAATCATTCCCATAAAGATTGACTTGATTCTCAAAATCAACTACCCATTTTTCGAATCCATTATCTAGACCTCAATGCTGGAGTTATCTTTAGAAATTTTAAAATCAAAGAATAATTGTCTAAAGACATCTGCAACTTAGGATATTAAAATAAGCTAATGAAATTATATAAGCTTATAATAAAGGTTGGACTGAATCAGTTCTCTATAAATGAACACTAACAAAGAAATAGTGGTAAACGGTCGATTTTACATTATATTCAATTCTGACTCAATCTAATTTGAATCGGTTGTCGAAGATGCTAATGTGCGAGGTTGGATTTCTCCTTAATTCAACAATTAAAGGTCCCTGTTTCTCTCGAAGACAAGAGTCTAACCAGCTACTTGTATTTTGCACACTCTTCACAAGATCTAGGTACTTTTCTTTCTCAATACTTCATACCCATTTCTTGAGGCTATGATTCCCGACTGTTCAAAGTTGTCGCAAGACTTCTACAATCTAATTGATGACTCATCCTTTAAATCTAGCGGATATTTCCCTTCCCTTGATTAGATCTCAACTAACATGGGATCAGGAGTTTTCCAATAGATTGGGTGAAATCTTTGATTATTTAATTGATAAATATTCCCCTCGACTCAATTATGGTATTTGGGAATTTATCGAAATGAACTCTCAGAACCATTGTTCTTCAATAATGGTCAACTTATGCCCACAACCCAGATGTTCTTAGCTGGAATCTCCATCTGTCGCAGGGCCTCACGGAAATCGGGCTTGTCCTGATCCTTGGAAGGGTATTCCAAACTACTATTAGGAACAATTACATGAAGAACGCAACAATCAAATAAATCCTTCCTAAATTCCAGGTACTTCCTTATAATTTATGCAAAAAAGACTGTAACCAACAATAAATTCAAATCAATGAAAGCTACGCTTCGTTAAACTCCATTACAATAAACAATGGGGCATTGATCGATTATCCCTGCGGTTCTGATGAGCGAGGAGAAAGCGGAATTCGAGAATTGTCTAGATTTCATTGACTCAGTGATAAGTGTAAGAAATTGAAATGTGCACTTCTAGCTTCAACATTTTAGCAGATCGCTGGTTCAGATCCAAAGAAAAGAAAGAAAGAAAGAAAAGAAAAAAAAAAATATTCTAAAAATATACAATGAGTCTTCCTGCTCTTCCTCTAAGGCAATTGGGTTTGAGAAAAAAAAAAAAACGAGCTCCTTATTTTAAAAGCGTATTGCACCTGTTATAACTTTTAGAAATTGAAGCGATTCCAAGGCTCCGGATGGATTTCCTAAAGTCGATAAGCCCGCTCACTATTTTGGTATGACCTCGAGGCTTGTCGCGGCGTAAAATCAGTCCTAGTTGTCAAGTCTGTCGTAACACCGGGAAGCGGTGCGACTTCTTTCGCTGTACTTGAAATTTTTTGAGTTTTTGCGAAGTGTTTTATTTGCGACTTGTTTCTTCGATTGCATTGATTAGTGGTCACGACATGAATTCTTTCATGACTATGTTAGTTATCGATGAGAACTACGGTTTGCGACCTCCTTTTCTTGTTTCCCGGGGTGGTGTCACGACCTCGAATTGTCTCAGCGCGACCTCATTTCTATTGTCGACCTCTTTGTTTTCTTGGTCACAACTTCCCTTTTTCATGTTGCGGCGTCATTGGTGTCTTGAGCCTTTATGCGAGGTCCAAGCTAAGACTTCTTCGGTGCTTATTTTCTTGTCGCTGACGTGGTAGTAGGTTGCGACCGTAGTTATAACTAATAAGTGCAATTCTGTCGCGACCTCAAAAGAGTATGTGCGGCGACCTGATGTCTTCCCTTTGCTTAAATATGTGCCAGCCTCGATTCCATGTCCGACATCATTTACGATACCGCCGTATGTTGATCTTTATTTGCGACCATGTTTTTTGACCCTTTAAATTCTATGTAAGTGACCTCAATTCTATATGGGCCTTTTCAGACTTTCTTTATCGACAATGATTCTTGGTCACAACTCCCTTTTTTTTCATGTTGCGACTTAAAATTTGTCTTTTCATTGTCTTGCGCGACATGGGATTTAGGTCGCGACTGTCGTTCTTTTGCTTATGGTATGTCGCGACCTCAAAAGCCTGTCGTGACATCATTTCTCCCCATCCTGTCACAACTTCACTTCCTAGTACTAGTCACAACAGTTTTTTCTCAATTCAACTTCTTTTATTGGTCGCGACCTAGAAAGTGTGTCGCGACTGAGTAGTGGCCCTTCTTACTTTGTTTTTGCCGCAGTGTCTCAAACATAATCGCAACATGTTTTAACTGTTCAACTCAGTTTTATGTTTGTGTATGAATTCCTAATAGTCGACCTTGATTGAATCTTCAACTTCTAATTATGTAGCAACCTCAAATTTCTGGTAAAGAGACCTTGCAAGTCCATTCGGCATTCCTTCACGGTCAGCGTCATTTTATTATGCATTCACGGTAACAATGTCTTTTTTTCATGTGCGACCTCAAAGCGATGTGTGACATGATCTTCATGAAGTTCATGCGTCTTAGTCTCAAAGTTTTCCATTATCACTTAGCGACTTTTATTAGACATTATCACTTCTAGTCATGACCTGAATTCTTTGTCGTGACTTCAAAACTACTGTGCTACTGAATCACTTGTCGCGACCTTAAAATTTAGTTGCAACCGGAATTATCTTTCTTCAATGTCGCGACCTTACAATGGTGTCGCGACATAGAATCCTTCCTTGAAGCCCTTTTTCTGTCTCAACAACTTCTCTTTTGTCGCAATAGCTTTTCATTCAGTATAGTATGACTTCTGGTCGCAACCTCGATTCTTTGTTGTGACCTCCTTTGGGCCATTGAACTGTTTTCACTTCTGATCCTTGTTGGAATTTTCATTTCTGCTTTAAATTTCTGCACAATCAAAATTTGGTAAATCAGAAAAATGGACTAAAAATTCAATGAATTTTTTACTCATCAGATTCCCCCAAGCTTAAAATTTTGCTTGTCCCCAAGCAAAGAAAATAAAGATTTGTTTGTCCTCAAACAATTGAACTTTATTTTGAAGGACATTTTTCTGT
The DNA here is from genome assembly GCA_016808115.1 of Tetrastigma voinierianum. NCBI lineage: Eukaryota > Viridiplantae > Streptophyta > Magnoliopsida > Vitales > Vitaceae > Tetrastigma > Tetrastigma voinierianum. The sequence goes on from JAEQBH010004335.1 coordinate 160,518, forward strand.
TCTACAGCTCAACCTTTTCTTATTCCAACCTTTTACTTGAACAAGAAGATTGTAGTATCATTTCAAACATTAGTTTTCAACTGAGAAACAAGAATATTTTCAACCTCTATTACAAATAAACTGATGAATTCTGCATGAAAACAGTTCAGTCAATAGATCTTGTTTTGTGAGTGTGTGTAGGTCTTCTTTTCTTTTCATCTTCTTGTTGGATTAGTTAATCTTCTGGGGATCTCCTTAGAGAACTAGTCAAAAGTCCCCATGGAAGCATTTTCCATATTGATCTCCACTAATATAGAATAAATTAAACAGATAGAAAGGTCTTTTCAGGCTTATAATGTCGAAAACTTGGGTAGTGGGTGGACAGATTGGAAAAATTTAGGCTGCACGATGCAGTTCCACAGCTTCCTTTTGCATAATGGCCTCAGTCCTTTATCCTTTTCCTTCGCGTAATGTAAACTCCCCGAGCTTGGCCTTATGCGACATCTTAGATGTTGTGGCTCCTTTAGTTGCCACTTTCCAACCCAGCTGGGTTATTTTCTTTGGAGACTCTTTTGAATCCTCATGTCAAAATTTAGAATAGTGCAATGTTTTTGTCTTCCATGGGCTTTCTGTCACTCTTAGAGAACTTTGGGCTAGCAACTCCCATACCCAGGTTGGCATTGGGGTGCTGGGTGTTGAAACACTACGAGCAATTGTTAAAGAGATGAGCCGTAGATAAAGCTTATTTCTTTTCAACTTCTTCTTCTTTTTCTCTAGTTCTTAATTTATTTTCCTCTTTTCCATCCTTAGCAAAGAAATATATTCACAAACTTGTTTCTTTACGCACGGTAAACATTCTTGATACGAAAATTGAGTAATTTGGGGTTCTTTGCTCTGAGGATTATTATAAGGAGGGATTCAGATTTGGATTGCTACTATTTGAAAGAAATTAGGCATTTTGGCTTAAAATGTAGTGGGAACTAGAGTGTATGCCTTGCATATAATGAGGTAGGTTTGAAAAGGTTCAAACTTCCAAAGAATGGCCTCTATCACTTCTTGTTAGTTTTTACCCTGGGGATTTCACCTTAACCCGATAATCTAACAAGTTCTAGGACCTTATACCCTTGCTTGTGAATCATCCCAGAAGATGTTCCTAATCCCTCTCAAAGTTTTAAGAATTTTCTTGACCATGTGTATTATATTTCCAAGATTTATGCTGACTTACTGTTTATACATACAGTTTCAATCATCTTATTTGTTCTTTCAATTTTGTACATGTTCCCAATTCTGCAATTTAAACCTGATTCAAACTAAAACTGCAACTTCTTATTTCAATTCACTAGTTCCTGCTCTTATTTATCTTACAGTGTTGTTACGGATTTAAGCGGTGGTCATTGTGTCATTACAATAAATAAAGGCTTGAATACATAGATCATTTCTTGCGGACAACGATAAATGACCTGAGCAACGATTCATAATAAGATTCATGCATCCAAACAAACCACCTATTTAGCAATCAAGTCGATCAAGCATTTCAACGGTATATGTTGGATTTGAAACGGTATTGAAAAATAACAAACCCAATCCATCCAGTGCGAGAACAATTCCTGAAGACACTTTTGATAGATTTTTGAACTCAATGTGATGTGAAGAATACAATGGAAACTAGTATGATATCTCATCCTCCCTTCTCTTATAAGATTTTTTTTGGTATGATGTTTGGGAGGATCTAAGTCAAAGCTTGCTAAACATGGGAAGTAGAAGGTTATGTACGGTCTTTTCTTTTAAGTGTGGGTTCTACCTTGTCAGTGGAGATTAAATCATTTGTTAAATTCACAAGACTAATCAAGGTGTCTTGGTTCAAACCCATCTGATTCACTATTCTTTCCAACTCAGAGATACAACCCAACATGTCTGATAAATTTTTGTTGATAAAATCCAAACTCTCATGTCAGATTTTTCTTCTATAAACATCATTATCTTCGATTCTTCTCCTACAATATACATTAAACTCTGACTCTTAGTGCTCCCTTACACACATGTATTTAGAGGCTTTAATATTCTTTAGCATGTTACCTCATCGGCTTCTCTTTTCCTTGGAATGGTAAGCACCCATTCATCTCTTCTAAAGCGGTTGTTGTAGAAACTGGCCAGCTTTCATCTTTTCTCTCCGCTCTTATACTCTATCTTAGAGTCTGCTCAAATAATTGTTCTTTCCTCCTGAATTCAGCTTCTAAGAACTCTTCTCTGAATTGCTGCTGTTTTTCCCATTTATGTTCCCTTTCTTCCATATCTTTCTTCATTGTCCTCAGCATTTCCATGATTTCAGTGTTCCCTTCTCCTCTTCTGGAGCTTTCTGCTTGCTCAGGGAAATTCTCTATCATATCAAGGTAGAAATGGCTCAGTGGGCTCATTCTAAAATGCATTTCTTCCTCTTCTCCTAGAGGGATTTGCTTTGGAATGGTTTCCATTTCCCTATCTCCATTCTCCTCAGTAGGCTCTACTTCTACTTCTACCATCCCCTTTTGCTTTTTGTTTCTAGGCCCTTTTGTCACCCCAACGAAGATGCATAGTCTACTGATTGTTGTTGGGTGAGGATTAGGTACTCTTTTTGTTGTAAGTGAGTATCCTCTTGTGGCCTGATTAAACCTGACATTCATTTATAGCCCTTCAAAAGGGCATATAGAATGATTGCCTCCTTTTCTCTCACTACACAGAGATGTTTAGTTGGGAGGATTACTGAAGATATGAAGTAGAACCAAACCTTAGCTTCCTCAATGAGGGAGACTCTATTGATAGCGTAGTGAGGGTTCTTCTTTGTGGCTTCCCACTTCCCCTGCCCATCAGTCAAGAGGTCGATAATATTCTCATGATCGGGGTTTTCTACCAGTTTCTTAAATTTGGAACCATGCTTGAGTTCCTTTAGTTTGAACATCTCATGGATTCTTTTATGCCCAAAAAGGACCCGAGCTCATACCGTAAAGTTGTATCTTCTCTCGTCCCAGTATTTGCATAGAATTCACGGCCTCTGTAGAATCGAACACTATAATACCTGAGAAGCTCTCCCAACCTCTCTTTTCTATAATCTCGGAAAAAGGGGAAATCAGCTTCCCAAATCCTCTTTTGCTGACGAAGCCCTTATCAGCCAGCACCTTTTCCTTTGTACGCACGGTCAGTCTTTTTATCTTCTTCGATTCTCAGCTATTGATTCGTTGCGCTTACCCTTTGTCTTTTCGACCCTTTCTTCCTCAAATGGTTCCTCCATGTCCATTGTTTAAGTTGTCGGTACAGTCTTAGAATAGGGTTCCAGATGAACCTCCTCCATTCCTTGGCAATGTTCACTCATGAGCTCATCTATTATTCTGTTAAGATCCAGCAAATTTGGTTATTTTCCATGGGTGAGAATTTGGAATTGGGCATTGGTTTTAGGGTTTTGGTAGTCGAAGAGAGAAAAATAATGGAAAGTTAGGTGAAGATGTAACTGGATTGGAGTTCTTGATGAAATTGGCTATTCAGTTTCAGTCTTTATGATTGGTGGGCTCAATGTCATCATTGTCTTATGGAATGTCGCGACATTAATGCCTAAGTTACAACACTAATTGCTACACTAAATGTCCCATTTAAAGTTGCGACACCCAAATCAGAAGGTTTAAAACCTCAATTTATTGCATTTTAGACAATTCTGGTCGCGACCTACTTAAGTTTTATCGCGACCTCGAAGTGGTCATGACCAATAAATTGATATCGCGACCTATTTCTCTCTTTCTTCAGTTTTTCCTGGTCGCGACCTAGATCCCAATGTCGCAACATTGTGTCTTATCTCAGTCTTTTAAAACTCACACATTTTGTTGCGACCCATCAGTTAATGTTGCGACCTGAAATTTCTTATTCTATTGTTTTCAATTGGCTTAGGGTCCGACCTCAAGAATGTCGTGACATGGAAAAGGGCTCCAGTCTTGAGTAGTTCAAATTCATACAAGACTAATTGATAAATGATTCAAACAAGCAACAACAATCAACCTTCATCATTCGAATGTCTGACAAATCAATAAGTGAAGAATGCGATTCAATATTGAATGGAAAATAAAATTCCCAAACTTCAATCATTCATTCTCCCCAAACAAATAATATAAATCAGTATGGTACTTCCCCTTGTAGTCTTGTGTGCACACTGTAAGCTGCAGGTACATGCAGACTTCATCTCTGTTCATGTCCTTACTGACCTGCAAAGAATAATAACATAAAAAAATTATAAACTATTGTGTGGGTTAAATCCCATAAAATTTCGGTTGCAGGTCATAGGCTGGACTTGCTGTATGAATTTTTTTGTTTGTGATTTTCTTACTCGAAATAGGAATCAATCATATTTCTTCCCAGAGATCTGCTTTAATCGTTGACCATTTTACTTTAAACTCTTCTCATTACTGGTTTTCAATGTCAACGCTTGAGGTTGTACTTGCCACTGCGTATAAGGGCCCTCCATTTGATTCAGTTTCCCTGGAAAAAGCTTTAATTTGGAGTTAAATAACAGGACCTGATCTCCTGTCTTGAATTCCCTCCTCAAAATCTTTTGATCATGTCATTTCTTTGTCTTATCCTTATAAATTCTGGCATTATCATAATTTTCATTTCTCAACTCTTCCGATTCATTCAAGCTGGAGTAGTCTTTCTTCTCAGCCCGACTTTGAAGTCAAAATTGACTTCTTGATATTTTGTAGCATTATATTCCAATTCGAAGAGAGGTGACAAGCAAAGGTTTACAACCAAAGTCTATATGGGGACATTCTAATGGGAATTTTATATGTAGTCTTGGAGGCCCACAATGCATCATCAAGCTTTAAGACCAATCTCATACATTTGGAACTCACCCGATCCTTCAAAATTTTCTTTGTCTCCAGATTAGATTTATTCACAGGTGAATTATTAGATAATCAGTAAATCATTATGTTTCATTCGTTCGTAGGTCTGATATGTTGAATCTCTTCTTCATCGTAATAATAGATCCATAGTTGCAAATCTGCCTCGAATATTCTGTGATCTATTTGTGTTAACGTCGATTCTTAGGATTAAACTCTGCCGTTAGGTTATAATGGATTAGTGATCAAAAGAACGGAGTATTCTCGATTATTGCCGTAAATATTGCCTGATTGTGAGTTTGAGCTAATATTTCCATTCTGCTTATCAGTTCACGTTAAAGCAATCATAAATGCAATCACTTCGTGATTATCGGTTGTCTCACAGTGTCGCAGGTGGGTGTGGCATTCTATAAGCCACACCTGTTCTGGCGCTCATTCTGTGATGTATATCCTCTTTAAATAATAGTAGATGCGTCTCCCGGATGTAAAACCTGTTTGTCAATCACCAATTTCTTCCTCTGTGGTAAATTTGAATTCTAGTGGCATCGCTCCTGAGCTAGAAGTTTACAATATCGACATACGAGTAATTGGAATGACCTTCAAATAACTACTCATCTGGAAAATTTTCTACTACTTCCATTTCTTCTTCTTTCATAGTAATCTTTTCAACTCTTGACAAGTGATCAGCTATCACATTGTCACAAACTTTCTTATCCTTGATCTCCAAATCAAATTCCTTTAGTAACAACACCCATTTGATCAATCTTGGCTTAGCTTCTTTCTTGGCCATCAAATATTTGATTGCAACATGATCAGTATGGATGATGACATGGGACCCCAATATATATGGCCTGAACTTTTCACATGCAAATACCATAGCCATCATCTCCTTTTTAGTAGTTGAGTAATTCTCTTGAGCTTCGTTGAAGGTTTTTCTAGAATAGTATATGGTCACTAACCTTTGTGACTTTGCTGTCCCGTCGACTCCCATTGCATAGTCAGCGCATCATACGTAATCTCAAATTCTATGTTCGATGCGGTTTGGCCATGATAGAACTGACTAATTACGTTTATCTCCTTAAATGAATATTGGTGGGACTCATCAAAATTAAACTTGGCATCCTTATCAAATAATCTACATAATGGTCTTATACTATTTTGAAAGTCTTTAATAAATCTTCTATAAAAACCGACATGTCTAGAAACTTCTTATTCCCATATTTCTCTTGTTGTTGGTGTGAGAAAGTCTTTATAATAAAACATTGTGGTCCACTTCATTTTCTTTGTGAAATTCTATCTTGTAAGAGTACAATGCCTTACATCCCATAGTAAGTAAGCATTTTCCCAATTCAAAGCTAGGTTCTTATCCTAGCACACAGTAAAATCTTGTCCACTAAATTATGAGCAATGTTCAGCTGGATCCATAAACTGCAAGTCATCCGCAGATATCTCCATGACCTCCTCACGCTTCGTCTGAACAATGAAGCATCATATCGCTGGAAGTAGCGGGAATTTACTGTAACCTGAATGACACATTCTTTTTAAAAGCAAAGTACCATAAGGACATGTGTGAAAGTAGTTTCTCACGGTCTCGGTCTGATAGCAATTTAGTTATATCCATGTATCCATCGAGAAAACATAGTGAGGATGTCTACTAACTGTCAACATCGATCAATGAAAGGCAGGGAAAAATGATCTTTCCTAGTTGTAGTATTCCATTTTCTATAATCTATACACACCCTCCATCCTTTCACAGTTCTTGTAGAATCAATTCATTCCTTTCATTTATGATCACAGTGAATCCACCCATCTTAGGAACCCACGTAGGCGGGATACCCAAGGGTTGTCCTAATATTGCATAAATAAATCTGCATTTATCGATTTCGATTACTTCCTTTCTTACGAGCCTCTTTAATCCAGGTTCGACCTCCTTTGGTGTTATTGATGTTTTACATTATCATTGTGAATTTGCAATGCGTCGCAAATAAAAGGACTAATACCCTTTAGATCTTCAATTGACCAGGCAATAGCCTCCTTGTATTTCCTTATAATCTTCAGCAACCTTTGTTCTTCATTTTTAGTCAATTCAGTTGATATGATAACTAGTTTCCCCTTTTCTGGTTCTAAGAAAGTATATTTCAGATGATTGGGCAATTCTTTCAAAATTAACCCTTCTGCACTAGTCTCTTGTTTAGTAACTTTCTTTTCTGGACTGCTTGAATTTTCTTGACTATTTTCATTCAAACTCAAGACTGTTTCCATATTTTGCAAACTGGAATGCAGCAATTCATAATCAACACTCTTAAGATACTAGAAATTCATCTCATTTTCATTGATAGAATGTTGAAGGTTACAATCAGAGATCAATTCAAAACTGATAGGACTAATGTTATCTACAACATTACAATTTTCTGTATCAACATCAGATTGTGTCAAGCTTTTGTCGAGATTGAAGTGCACTGCTTCATTTCCCACCCTCAAGGTCAGCTCACCCTTTTGCACATCAATTAAGGCGACTCAGGTTCTTAGAGAAGGGTCTTCCTAACAATAGAGACTTTTTGGTTGTCTTCTTCCCATTTTCACTTAACCACCAAAGTCCATAGGGAAGATAATTTTCCTACCTTGACCCGACCACATCTTCAAGAACACCTTACGGTTGGGCATGGATCTATCGGCCATGCGTAATTAGCAATTGTTGTTGGAGTAGAAAGTTCCCGAGCTTCGATCTACGTACCCTTTGACGGGGCATCGAGTTGATCTTCGGCTCTAAAGTCATAAGGCCTTCTTGAACTCATATTTCCTAGTGAGGCGAGAGATAGTGAAAGCTGAGATCCCTTCCTTTTTGTAGTGTCTACTCTAAATAATTGCCTTTGGAAGTGGCGATTAAAGTTCACTATTCCTTCCTCGACCAATCTTCTTCTTCACCATTTTAGTATATCTTTTTAGAGAATTTTATAGTGGGCATTTGGTCAATGCCTGCAAGGAAGATTGATTTCTATCTTCTTGAAAATTTCTAAGAATTTAGAAATTGTTCTTCCTTCTTTTCCTTCTAAATCCTCTGTGGAAATGGGAGTGTAAGCTTTAACCTTCTCCTTCTGTTTTTGCTCACTACTTTTCTCAAGTTACTCAGTTTGCACCTGCTTCTTTGTTTCTAAAGTCCTCTCTATCATGCTCTTTCCATGATCTCCTCAGTTTCCATCTCTTTTTGTCCTCTTCTCTCTCTTACACTTTATGTTGTTACTCATTCCACTTGCCACTCCTCGGTGGAATGACCATATAGTCCTTTAGTTTTCTAGAAGGTGTCACTAGGAATGCATTCTTGTTCACAGTTACGCAAGGTCAAGTCAGTTGCTCAACCTGTGTTTCCAAGTTCTTCAGGGAAGCATTGGTGTTTAATTGAAACATTTGTGAGTTGGATTTAAGAGCTTCCAACTCAACAAATTTCTGTTCATGGGTGTGAAGTAGTTTTTTGCTATCCCCCATGAACTCCAGCATCTGCTCCTCAAACGACTGGGTCCTCTTCTGACCTTGATATTCATTTCTTTGCTCTCCTTGTTGCTGGTGGTGGTGGAACCTTGGTGGATGATACCCTTACTGGAAATTCTGCCTCTGTCTATGGCCTTATGATGCTCCTTCACCATATGAGAAGTTCTCATGGTTCCTCAGTGCTAGATTGTAGTGTGTGGGCAAATTGGGATTCAGCTTTAAATGATAGCTTCTCTGTTCATTCAGGTAATTGGCTTCCTCATCTGCATAAGGATCTTCATCCGGTGATCCTCGACGCACTTCCTCACGATTCCGCCTCTCTCTCTTGCTCGATCTCATCGGCGAATGCGATTTTTATCCTGTTTATGCGTCACATTGCATAATAGCATCTAAATTTGCTTCCATGACAATCATCTTGTTAAGCTCAATGACTCCACTCCCTCTTGCTTTGTTGTAGCTCATGGCTTCGGATGGAGCTTTCATATTTTTGTTAGCTTTAGATGCTATTAAATCCATTGCCTCATACGCACTTTTTCCTCTTAATTGCGATAGCGAGAGAAGCATCTGCTGATACCCTTAAGTATCATTGATGATAGACAATATCCATTTGTGTCTTGAGATCTATGCCATGCGCGGGACATCTCTTCAACAACCTTTTGTACTTTTCCCATACGTATACAAGCTCATCACTCCCTTATTGGAACACCTGATTTCCGCTATTGCTTTGTTTGTGAGGGGATGGGGGAAAAATTTTCTAGGAATGCTTCCACCAACTCTTCCCATGTATCCAAGCGAGCCATATGGTAATGATTCATACCATGTGGGCAAATGTAAGGAAGAAGGAAGAGGTGTGGCTTTATCACCTACGGTCTCACACCATTCGAAACAAGCATTTTTTCCATCGCCGAATGCGCTAAGGTGTTCATTAGGATCTTCAATGGGATGGCCAGTAAACTGATTCTACTGAACCATGGTGATCAATGCTAGTTTTAGCTCAAAGTTGTTGGCCTCGATAGCAAGTTGTCGATTCTTGAGTACCCTTGGATAATGACCTCTAGAAATCCTCCATTATATCTTGGTGGAGGCACTGCATTGTTGTTTCTTGTTCAGCGTATGATCAATTCTTTCATTTGCCATGGTTGCTTTTTCTGCTTTGTATCTTTCCTTAAGCTTCTTAGTGTTCTTTCCAATTTAGAATCTACAGACGAATCGGTCGGCTTCTTTGTGCATTAATAACCTCTCTGAAATGGGAGCATATTGTGATAAATTGGAAACGGTGCTATCCGCAGGAAATCATATATCCTTTAAGCTCTAAGATCAGTAGCTTAATAAAGCACTACTATAAAAACTATTTTTGCATTTCTTTATAAAATAGAGAAAAATATCCAAGTGCTACTTCTCTCTTTTTCACAGAATATTGATTTATTCAAATCCTTTCAATCCACAGCAGTAGCCCCTTGAAAACTAGTTTGTGCGGAGATATAGACTAAACCATTCAACTTAACACCTATATAGGAACCTTACAATTTTCCTGTAGCCACGTCAAATTAGACTGGAGTTTTCTTAAAATTGAATAAAATTGATTTAATTTTCTGGAATTATGAATAGGTTTAGTCACATGGCAGCTATAAGTCTTGCGGTCGTCACAGTAGTAAAAAATGGATGTAAGTCAGGATATTATTCCCACTTGATATTGACTTAAATTCTCAAAATCAACACTGACACTCCAAGATCATACTATTTGGACCTCAATGATACAGTTTATCAACTAGAAATTTAAGGATAATTGTCCTAAAGAGAGCATCTACAACTTAGGATATTAAAATAAGCTAATGAAATTATATAAATTATAATGAGTTAGACTGAATCAGTTCTCTATAAAAATGAACACTAACAAGGAAATCTTGTGGCTTAGTCGATTTACGCATTATATTCAATTAGAACTCAATCACGATTTGGATCGGATTTATCAAAAGATGCCTAATATTACAGGTTGAACTCTCCTTAACTCACGATTAAAGGTCCACTGTTTCTGCGGAAGACAAGGGTCTAACCAGCTATTTGTATTTTGCACACTCTTCACAAGATCTAGGTATTTTTCTTTCTCAATACTTCATACCCATTTCTTGAGACTGTAGATTTCTTACCAAATTCAAAGTTGTCGCAAGACTTCTACAATTTGATTGATGACTCATCCTTAAATCTGATGGATATTTCTTCCATAGATGGATCTAAATGTAGGATCCAGAGTTTTCAATAGATAGGTCAAATCAGTTATTTATTGATAAATATTCCTATCAGATCATTATGGTATTACAGAGTTTATCTCAGAAATGAACTCTCAGAGCCCATTAGTTCTTAAATAATAGTCCAACATACCCACGACTTGAATGTTCTTAGCTCTCAAAAATCTCCATCTTTGTGTCACTCAAAGGGCCTCCTAGAAATCAGAGCAATACAATCCTTGGAAGGGTATTAAAACTTCTGTGGGAACATTGCATGAAGAAAGTATCAATCAAATAAATCCTCCCCAAATTCCAGGTACTATCTTCTAATTTATGCAAAAAAGACTGTAACTAATAATAAATTCAAATCAGTGAAAGCTACGCTTCATTAAACTACATTACAATAAACAGTTGATCAATTACACCCACTGAGTTGCAATGAACTAGAAAGCAATTCAGAAATTGTGTGGAGTTCATTCAAACTCGGGAGTAAATTGTAAGAAAGTGAAATATTATACAAGCTTGACATTCTAAAAAAGATGGATTTGGTTCGAGATCGAAAAAATAAAGAAATAAAGAAAAGAAAAAAATATATATTCTAAGAATATACAGTGAGTCTTCCTCCTCTTCCTCCTGGACAATGGGTTTCAGGAAAAAAAAACGGAAGCTCCTTATTTTAAAACCATGTACACCTATTTATAACTTTCAGAAATTAGGCTGATTCTGGAAGCTCGGTGGATTCCCTAAAGTGTTCGATAGCCCGACTCCTTGTTTAGGTCGCGACCTTAGAAGCTTGTCATGACGTAAAATCCTGGTCAAGTTTGTCAAGTTTGTCGTAACCTCAGGAAACTGGTCGCGACTTCTTTCACTTTGTACTTGAAATTGTTGAGCTGCGACCTAATGTTTTTTGTTGCGACTTGTTTTCTTGATTGCGCATTTGATTTGTAGTCCGCGACGCGAATTCTTTATGCATTGACTATGTTGATATCAACAATGAGAACTCACGGTTGCGACCTCCACTTTTTCTTGTTTCCGAGGAATTGGTGTATCGGCGACCTCAATTTGTCTTGCGACCTTATTTACATTTGTCTGACCTCTTTGTTTCTTGGTCCGCGACTGCACTTTCATGTTCGCGGCGTCATTCAGTTGTCTTGAGCCTTCACGCGGGTAACTCAACTGATAACACGCTTATTTTCTTGTGCGGCAATGGTCATTAGGTTGCAACCAAGTAGTTTCTTTAATCAATGCAATTCCTGTCGCGATCTCAAAAGTATGTTGCGACCTGATTGTTCTTCCTTTTGCTTAAATATATGTCGCAACCTCAATTCCATGTCGCGCATCATTTATATTACCCGACTATGTTGATCTTTATTTGCGCGATACGTTTTTATGACCCTCTAATAAATTCTATGTCACGACCTCAGTTCCATGTCGTGACCTGGTTGTCTTACTGTCTACTGCATTCGGTGTTGTGACCTCAATTCGATGTCGTGACCTCATTTCTTTTGTCGTGGCCCGATTCTTGGTCCATGACTCCTTTCATGTTGCGACTTAAAATTTTTGTCTTTTCATTGTACTATCGCAACATGGGATTTGGGGTCGCGACCTGTCGTTCATTTTTCCCCTTGCTAAAAATTTATGCGGGGCATAAAGCATGTGGCGACCTCATTTCTCTATCACATCACGACGCTAGTACTAGTCACAACAGTTTCTTCTCAATTCAGCTTCTTTTATTGGTCGCGACCTCGAAAGTGTAACGCGACTGAGTAGTGGCCCTTCTTACTTTGTTTTTGTCGCGATGTCTTTCAAAGCGTAGTCCCACGGGTTTAACTATTCATCTCGGTTTATGTATGTGTAATTCGATCGCGACCTTGATTGGAGTCTTCAACTTATATACATCACAACCTCAAATTTCAGTAGAACCTTACCGTCCATTTCCACATTCCTTCTTGGTTGCGACATCCATTATCTATTGCGACCAACAATGTCTTCTTTTCGTGTCGTGACATGATCTTCCTTGAAGATCCTTTTTTCTTGGTCTTAGCGAGTTTTTCATTGTCGCAACAGCTTTTGTTGGGCTTGTTATCACTTCTAGTCATGACCTGAATTCTCTGTCGTGACTTCAAAACTCTTGTAACTCTTTGAATCCTTGTCGCTTGACCTTAAAATTTGTTGCCTTCAGTGTCTTTCTTCGATTGTCTCAACCTTGACAGAAGTTAATATGACATAGAATGCTTCCTGAAGCCTTTTGTCTCAACCTCTTTGTGTATGAGCTTTTCATTCAATATAGTATGACTTCTAGTCGCGACCTCGATTCTTTGTCACGACCTCCTTTGGGTCATTGAACTATTTTCACTTCTGATCCTTGCTGTAATTTTCATTTCTACTTTAAATTTCTGCAAAATTGAAATTTGGTAAATAGTACATATTTTTGCATAAAAACAAGCAATTACATTGTAAGAAAATCATAAAAATTGACTAAAAATTCAATGAGTTTTTTACTCATTATAAATCAAGGAGAATTCTAAAAAAGAAAGGGACCATTTACCAATCCTCCTTGTAAACAGGTGGCCTAGTTATGCTCTCTTATAGCTGTCTGAGAATCCACATACTCGAGACTTGATTAAGTAATGTCTCAATTTGGTGCATGTAAAGTACAAGATCAAACATAATTTTTCAATTGGTGTATATCTTGTTTCTATTTTATTTAAACCAATACTAAAATAATATACAGCCTTGCTCATGACCTTTAGAATTGTTTTGTGCCAAAAGACAACCTATTAACTCATTTGCGGTTGATAAATATAATTTTAGTGGGTAGCCTTGTTTAAGCGGCATTGAAACAAAAGGTTTATAGAAATTACTCTTTTGATATTGTCAAAGTGCACCTTAACACCAGGAAATACACCTAGTCGTTTGTATATGAAGTGGGAGTATATTATAGTCATTTTAAATTTTTATTGAAGTGTATTTGCTAAGTGAAAGAATTTGAAACCAGTTCTTACAAGATACAAGAGTAAAAGTGGAATTTGTCAAACATAGTACATAAAGTCATAAGATTAAGAGATGAGATCTTGTCTAGCAATAGCATAGTTGTGGTGAAAATGAAGAGTTTGAGGACTAAAGTGTAATAAAAGGAAAATTAGACAAAATTGGGATAAGACCCATTAGGGTCTCTCATTTGAGGATTTTGGGCATTGCATTGAAGAGAGGAGAAAGATGAGAGGAAGAAGAAGAAGGAAAAGAGAATTTCAAGTATGGATTGCTATGGTTTTGTATGGATTACTATGGATTAGTATGGATTTTTTTACTTTTGTATGGATATTAGTTTGTTCCATTTCTAGGGTTTAGTTAGGAATTCATCCCTAACCTAGATTTGTTAAAAGTTGGGTTGGTAAAACCCTAGTTTGTATAAGATGAGTATGGAATCCTCCCTTTGAGTATGGATTGGTATGGATTACTGTGGGTTTGTATGGATTTGTGAACTTTTGTATGGATTCTTGGATTCTTGGTCTAGTCCTTTGTCTAGGGTTTTGCTATGAGAAGTTCTAACCCACCATGACATTTGTTTGTGGAAGTTATTGGGTTGGAACTTGTAGGAATATGTATATATTAACTTTGGAAATAGGGACTCCTATGATTTGTGAGATTATGTAGGTTATTTGCTTGGGTGCGCCAATTCCTCCTTGAGCCTTAGGTTGAGTGTTTAAGTATGAATACTTGTTGGGGTTAGGAATCCTCTTAACTTTACTTGTTTTTATGTTGGGTTATGAACCATTTGAGAGTTTTTCGGTGATGCTTTTGGATTATTTTAGAGGGTTTGGTTGGATTCTAGAAAAATTCTGAAATCAACAAATGGGTAATTGTTCGGGGTCCTAAGCCGTAGGGATCAGCGCGTGAACATAAAGTCCCGCGCGAGCATGGCATGTCCCGCGTGGCCCTTCGGCGAGAAGAGCTTGGGCGAGCCTCCGGTGCGTTAAAGCGTAGCGATTATACGTTGTGGCATAGCACTATTCATAGACATGTGTTTTTTTCATGTTTTATTATTTCGTTATTCCGTGGACTTTTCTATTTGGCTAATGAGGACCTTATAAGTGTATGAAGGTCGTTCTGTTGTAAGGTAAAGAAAAATTGAGCCATACCTGTACCTCGAGCGGATTTCGCTTCACCTCGACGAGTTTGATGTTGGCAAACATAATGCCCCAATGATAAGATAATAAGTTTCTAAACACATATAATTGTAGGACTGCCTAAGACCGAATATTGAATGACCGCAAACACCTCGTGCATTGAAGCGAACCGCATTATAGTACTTCGGTACTCTCTGATTAGTGCGAAGGCACTCTTTGACCGTGCTCCGGCACATTTAATACTTCGGTACTCTTTGATTAGTGCGACGACACTCTCTGTAAATACTTCGACACTCCTACTTTATGCTACGGCACCTCAGTACTATACCGTACCTACATATTGTATTGTGTCCTACTCATTTCTTATTACTGGTCTAGGTAGTCAAACAGTTATATGATAAAAATCTGAATGTACCTATGGGTACCCCTGTACAAGTATAAGCTTTGTAACTCCTACAGGAGATCTGAACAAGTATAATGCATATAAGTACAAGTACTGCGATATATGGTTTGTTATATGAATTCATGAAAAATTTTGATATCTGCTACTGTATATATGTTATTGTTATATGCTTACTATAAATGAGTATTAGTGCATGTGTATACATATAAGTCATATGTTTCCCACTAAGCGTTAAGCTTAGCACGGGGTTTTATCCGTGTAGGTATAGAGGAGGACATCCGCGATCTTGCGCATCTGGCCCAGGCGCCAGACTAGTAGAGTCCGTCACGGGTAGATTTTGCGCTTTGATTATGTAAATGTAAATGTACAGTTTTTGTATATGTATATGTAAATGGGACTCAAGATTGTATGTATTGACACTGTAAACACCAATACAGTGGTAGTTTTATTTTGTATTTTAGTATATGATATTTTGATTCAGTTATAAAACTTAGGCTTACCAATGTCTGAAAAAGCAAGTAAAGAATCCTAGTAAAGTTTCGCGCCCCATACCATCCGTCTAGGGGGGTTGGGGAGTGTACGACATGCTTGATGTGGATTCTATGCTAAACTCTTCCACATCTTTTCGGCTTTACCAAGTTAGAAATTCCTTTGTTTTACCACGACTTAGAAATAAATATTCTTAAATAATTTAATTGACCCAAGAACTTTTGGAGTTCTTTCTTGTTTTGTGGGGCTTTGGCTGAAGTGGTAGTTTTTTCTTTGTTCTAATCCACATCTATCCCTCTTTGGTGAGCCCAGGAATCAAGAGAAAATTCCTAGCACGAACTCGAATGCACATTTGAGGTGGGTTAAGCTTCAGTGATGATGTCTCATCTTTTTAAAGCTTTTTCTTTAGATGGTCTGTGTTAACAATTTTCATAGCAAGTGCATGGGTGCACAAGTAATACAGGTGGACTAACAGTCGGATATCGATCTCATAGGAAGGTGTGGTTTTAGTGAGGGCCCAGTACCCAGTACTAAAGTCGTTCACTATTTAAGCGACTTGATGGTTGGGTGAACAAGGGATTTCCTAAACTAAATTAAAAATAAAACAAAACAAAATAAAACAGGATGTGATCAATGTCCACTCACAAGGAATGGAGTAATATCGGGAATATAACTCAAGAAAGATTTCAAAGTTAATTGTCTCCATTGATGCATTTATGGTTTATATTCATTAAGCTTTGATTAAGTGAATGTACACTTGTGCATGTCCAAGGAATCCGACATGAGGTTTACACTTTCATGTCTCCCCTCAATTTTTCACACCAACTCCTTAGTCTCTTTCAGTTCATCTAAGTCATTAAGTATGGTATTTTTATAAGGTAGTGCTTTTCATAGAATCTATTGGTCACTTCTCGGTCGCGTCTGATAGAGCTACACGAACTACCTTCGAGATCGATCACCTCTCGGTCCATATGATCCTCATGTAATGCTAAGATGGTTCTACTCTAATAAGAAATCCATCTAGTACTAGGCATTCTAATTCCTCTTCTTTGATTCGGTTAATTAGTATTCCAGTTAAGCCGATTCATATAGAGACTAGGACAGTTTAGGCGTAATCCTAGTGCCACGAGGATGCTAGTATGAGAATCGAAGACACATTTCTCGTATGGATTAATTAGTTGAAACCATAATAATCCTAAGAACTACTGAAACTAACATCCACCTGACATAAATTCATAAAATCATCATAAGATATACATAAACCAAACATCGACTTAAACGAAGCCAACCACTGAGAAAGTTTAGCTACTCATTACTGACAAGTAATCCAACAAAATCATATTTAAGATAAACATAATAATGAAAGATTGACCAAAGAGGTATAGTTTAGAGGTACAAAACAAATGAGGGAAGTAAAATTCATCTCAAACTCTACCAGTAATTGCAGAGCTCCTGCAAGAGCTAAATCTTCAAAATCATCTCCAAATCCAGAAGTAAAGGAACAAAATCGAAGGCAGTGGCTCGAAGAAGAAGAGAGAAGCCACTGAAAGGGTGTTCTCCCTCAAAAGTGAACCCTAATCAAGTTAAATACATATATTTATATGGGCAATGGAAAATGGGCCAATGATGGGCTCAAGGAATTGCAAGTTGCTAGTCGACCCGTTGTCCTTCTCCTTGGTAGAAGACTGCTTCCCCTTGGCGAACCCTTGGGTTGTCTTATGATTAATGCCTCCTTCACGTAGCGAACGAGAATGCCTGTTTAAGCTCTCTTAGGCTTGGCCCGAATGAAGTCTTTCCTTTGTAGCGAACCTCCTTGTTTCGCCATGGGTCAGAACTCTTTTGCCATTAACTTCCTCTTCCTTGGTTTCTCCATCATTTTCCTTATAATCTGAAAAATATAAGAAAATGGGGATTAGAGCTTTCTTATCGATATTGGTGAATCCTAGAATTTATGTTGTATAAAACACATGAAATCATACTCTGAATGCTAACAAGATTCACACCTATCTGTCTATAAACTCACTTGTCTCTTTTAATTGCCATAATATCATCAATGCATACTTCCATGTGGTGGCCTAGCATGTCATGGAAAAATGGCATTCATCGCCCTTTATTAAGTTACTTTGCATTTTGAGACGAAAGGCATGGCCAACCATTCAAATGTCCCTATGGAACTAAGACATCTAAAGGAGATCTTAGTTTTATCTTCTATTGCTATTAAAATCTAATTGTAACCATAGAATGTTGGATTACGGGCAGAATATCCAATCTGGTTGGAACATAAATGCAACGGAATTTATAATTTTTATCCCTTAACCCACCAAGGATCACATGTGTTTCATAAAAACCGAAGGAAAGTGCTTGAAACTTACCTCTTGTAGATCGATTAAGTGACCTTCAAAGTGCAACGTCTTGGTTTATTGGGTCTTCAAGGTGCTGCCGCTTTAGAAGCGACCACCCTCTACAAGTATCCACACACGAACAAATAATGAACGATCTTGTTGAATGCTAGTTCAGATTCATCTTCTCAAAACGAAATTTGGGTCTCTCTGTTTTGGTTGTTCTTTGAGTAAAAGACGACCACACTTAAAAAAATATATATGTCTCACATATATATATAAATACGCTGCAAGTTTTGTCAAGCGAATATTATATATTTAAAACTCTTTAAATAATAATATTAAGTGAATCCTTATTAGATAAGGAAAGCGAATTTATATTATTATTATTTAAAACTCTTTAAATAATAACAATTTAAATTCAAATCCTTATCAGATAAGGAAAGCAATTTATTTATATTATTATATTTAAAACTCTTTTAAATAATAACAATTTAAATTAATCCTTATCGAGATAAAGAAACGAATTATATATTATATATTTAAACTCTTTTAAGATAATAACAATTTAAATTCAAATCCTTATCGGATAAAGAGCTTGAATTTATATTATATATTTAAAACTCTTTTATTAAAAAACCACTTTCGGATTATTTCCTTATCAGTAAGAAAATATAACAAATTAATTATTTGTTATAATTTAAATCACGAATTTAAACTTTTCTCAAATTAAATTAAATTTAAATGCTTAAACTAATTGTTATTTGTAATTTAAAATAATCTCGTCATTTTAAATTACTACAGTGAAAAACCATAGCAAGTTATTATTTCTTCTTGATGCGGCCACATAGGTTCGATTAACATTGGCGAGTGAGCTGTCGATTTTGATCCTCTCTGAGTCATAAGTGGCCTCCTGCGAGACATTATGACTACCTGAAGGATTAAATAAGAAAAGCTGCATTGATCAGGAACAACCTTAATATAGCTAATGACATAATCACTTTTGTCTCATGATATCTTGATAGAATATAAGGCATAGACAAAGTCAACCTTATATTGTTCTATCTTTAGATTATTCGAAACCCAAATTAAGTGACTAAACAAATGACATTGATCTCCATCAATTCATTTGAGCACGCTTGCCCATTTCTCGATCTCGATTGTCGGGGACGAGAGATATCTCTTATAATAAGAGGACAAATTTCATCTTAATGGCTCATATCTCACTACATAATTCTTATTATGTTCAGTATAACCTTTATAGTCAATAGATTAAAGACAACGTTTGATTATGTTAAAACCTGATATTCCTTATGTTGAGAACTATAGCGATCTAAATTAAAGAAAAAGTTGTGTACAACTATTAGAGATTAACTTATGACTTTGATCCATGTGTTAATCTCAAGGCAGTGTCCAATATTGTTCTCAACAAATAGATATAAATTTGATTTGTATCTTATACACATATTCATCCCATGAATATCAATCAAACTTTATACTAATCTTAATTCATTGTTATTCCCATAACAACAGATTAGGGACATTTAGAATAATTAATAATATTATTCGAAAGGACATTATATATAATATCAGCTTATGCAAATCATCATAATAATAGATTCTGTAAATAGTCAAAATACCATGTCCATAAATGACTGAAACACTATTACTATGAAAAGAAACCATCCGTAAGAACTGACAATTCTCGTATAAGTAGTAGAATCCTTCAACGATATGCGCAATAGGCATCCTGTGTCATGGAAACAGTGACATTTAAATCTCTAAAATCCACACATACCTAAAATTTTCCTTTTCTTCATTACAAGAACAATATTTGCTAACTATTGCATTACCTTATAGGCACGATGAACTTAACGCGAGTTTCTCAATTTCTTCCTTTATCATAGACTCTGCTGTGGACATCCTTCTAGGTAGCGTTCTGCCAAATGATGGAACATGGGCATGATGGGAAAGCGATGTTCCACAAGGCTCCTATCCAATCCTAGCATTTCACCATAATTCCAAGCAAAACAATCTTTGAATTCCTGCTATAGAGAAATGATATGTTCCTTCAAGTCAATGGGTAAGAGAGAACTAATGTAAGTAATCCTTGGCTCTTCCATGGTATTGAGGTTAACTTCTTCCATAGGATCATGTACTGAAGGCTTGTTATCTTCCATCTTAGGAGGAGCTTGCTCCAAATCTTCAATTTGAATATCTTCCTCCTGTTCATCTGATTCTCCTTCATAAATCACTTCAGCTCCACAAATGCCTTGAAACTACCCTTATGTAATTTTTTCAGTAATTTGCTGCATTTGTATTTTTAATGTCGCGGCTACAGCGGCTACATTCTCTTCATGACAATAATTAGTCATCGATCTCCTCAATGATCGACCCTTTATCGGCCTAAAAGGCACGATAGCAGTTATCTTTAGAAGTTTGGCAACTTGGTCTTTGATTTCACCAACATCTCTCGACTCCATGTATATTTTCCTTAGAGACCTATCCTTCTTACCTTTAAACTTTATTGGACCAAACACTTGGTCATAGTACCTAGCCTTAACATAATCTGAAGTTGCAATGAAAGGTTATTTGTCTACCCATTCTACTTCTACTTCAGCACCTTTCCAAAAAATAAAAAATTGGTGAATGGAGGACAACATACACCAATTAGCATGAATACAGTCTCTTCCTAGCATTGTAATTAGCAATAGAATTAATCACAAAGAAAGATAATAAGGAGGTCATACTACTCACAATGATGTCAATAGGGAGTATGCCCAGAGTCTTTGAGATTTCCCTAATGAAGAAAACATACAAACATGTTTCAATTAGGTCCTCATGCCTCTTCTAATACTCTCAACATCCTTAATGACATCCACATTGAGATGCCAGATCCATTATCAGCCAACACAACAGACATAGTTTGCCATTAAAGTGTGCTCTCACATAGAGGCCTTATGTGCCGCATCATTTCCTTAAATAAGTTTTAGAAATATCACATTTGGGTCCTCTTTCCTTTAGAGGAGTGAATGGTGATTACCCTCTAACTACTTACTGGAGATTGCTCATTTTTCACTTCTACTAGGCTTTCATCCATCTCTTTTGTCTTGAAGAAATCTGGCAAAGTTAGAGAAATTGTAGAACATTTCAAAGAAATAGGGACTCTACCTATCAGAATAGTTCCCAAATCCATTTCTTTAGCCAATTCTCAATAGATCTCTGACTAGACTCATCATCTTTTGTAGTACTGTTCCCAGAATTTGGTTTTCTTTGGAATAGGCATCCTGCCTCTTCTCTGGATTCTCTTCTTAGTTTGGCTTTCCCTATGACATTTCTTTAGGCAATTGCCTTTTCTATGAAGCTCTTTGTCCTTTGTCCTTCTTTTGGGTTTTGGTGAGCCTTTAAGCAAATTTTTAATGTTTCACCACATGCCATTTTTGTCTAAGTGAGACAGGAGGAGGGAATACAAACCTTGGAAGCATTTTCCTTCTTGATGAACTGTTCATTCCCTTTACCCTTGGAGAAACATATCTCTCTTTTAGAGATACATCATTTCCCTTGGAGAATTTCTTGATTTCCTGTTTTGAATGGTATGGATACCTTCCATTATTTTCCATTTCTCTAGTTGTAGACACTCTTCTTCTAGCTAATAAATCATCCATATGAACCAAATATTGCTTAAGAATCCATATCTTTCTTATCGTAGCACTTAGAAAATCTCCGGCCTTATTTGCATTTTATCATTGCCCTCGTCGATGCAACTATGTTGAGGCAGCCCCAGTGGTGAAATGGATCTTTATCAATCACCATGGCCTCCTTTTTCTCACGGAACATCAGTATTCCCTTATTGATCATGTCCTAGATATTATTCCTAAAACTCCAACAATAATTAGTACTATGATTCCAGGAGTTATGATACTTAAAGTATACTTTTCCCCTGAGTTTTTCATTGTTATGGAGATGGTGATCTTAGGGAAATGTGCTGAATTTCACCAATATATATTAATTTGGTGTATTAAAGGTCTATGACTTCTTCCATAAGTCCGAGTTCTTTGCCACCAATAGAATGATAAATGAACTTGTACTTAGGAGATCTATTACTGTTATTTCTTTAGAATTCACCTCCTAAAAATAAGTTCCCATAGAGGGCTTTCTCCGTTGATTTTCTTCCCTGAGTAATTCTTCATATTCTGTTATTTCAGCAGCAAGTTCATAGAATTCTTTGAACTCTATACCTTGAAATTTCTTCCTCAATATATCAAGTCCCCTTTGGACCATCTTCACGTACTCTATTTCAGTAAGATGAATTTTGCATCTATTCCTCATCCTTTTGACATTAACAATGAATGAATCTGTTGGTTTTCCACTCATTTGGGTTACCTTGGATATTTCTTCTATGAAAATTTTAGGTTCAACTATGAAGAATTGTGTAAAATTGTCTCTCAATTTCCTATCAACTCATAATAGATTTCCTTAGCAATGTTGCATACCAAGTAAAAGCGGATCATGTTAATGAGTCAGGAAATAACCTCAGTTTGAAGTAACAAAAATTCTCATAGTTGGACAATTCCCCATACTACACTGTGAATCTAACCATATGCTCTAAGGTGGATTGTTCATCTTCTCTAGAGAATAAAGAGAATTCAGGAATTCTATACCCCCTTGGGTAAGGATTCTCTCTATCTATTGCCTTTGGGTATGACTAGTAGATTCTAGGAGACAATTTATCTAAGAGCACAGCCTATATAGCTCTTGTATCGCTTCCTTTATTGACTCCAAGTCCAGTAGTGGTGGTCATTACATAAAAGGCTGAGGAATTTTTTCTAGCCTCTATTAGTACCTACCCATAAAGGTGGTTGAATAGTGCCCCCCGTTCCTCCAACAAAATGAAGTGGTTCATTGTAGGCTCCAGGTTGCGTAACCGGGTTGGTGTTAGCAAATACCTTTTGAAGAGTCATTGTTCTAACAAAATTAGAACATTCACCATTGACATTAACTGAAGTTCCATCATCTCTCCTATGGGGAGGGAGATAGCGATTTTCAACCTGTGTTGGTGAGCGATTCACCCGCTTCATGAAAATTCCTAAAGTGTTGCACCTCGAGCTCATCAAATAGTTGCCTTGTAGGTCGAGGAGCAACTTTTGTTTGTTTTGTTTCATTTATCTCATAGCTCTTGAGATTGCCTCTAAGATCTTCACATGTGATTGAGATTGTTGTGTTAACCCTTCTACCATTGCCTTAGTTCACTGAGCCTATTCGGCCATGGCCTTGGCTTGCTTGAACAATTGTGCTTCAAGTCATTGTGAGATAATCAGGCTCTGGTTCTTCAATTCCATTATCACAACCTGAAAATCACTAGTAGTGTTAGGGAAAATGATAGGTACATCTATATTACCTATGCCTGCTTCTTGCCCAGTTGGGTTGTCTAATGAATTTTTTTTCTTAGAGAAAACTTGCTACATTTTTCTCCAGTTGTTCCACCATGGCTGGAACTAGTCCCTCATATGCTACTTCTGCAGCATCAAATCCTGAGTCCTGAGACTTCAAAACGATTTTAATTCTCAATCGTGGTGGCATGTTCAACACATATAGGTCCCATTAGACGGCAAAAATATGTTATGTGAATTTGGTATTTCACATGAACATACAAGATAAAAGTGAGGCAAAAGTGTGCATGCAAGGAAATTAAAGTGTTTCCAAATTGAGACTAATTTTAAAAATCAAACATCTTAATCAAATAAAGAGTTCCCGGTTCCCTTTAATACCCAAGAATCTAAGTAGATAATGTCGTGAAATGTAAAGATTAAAAGAATAAAAGCTGGAGAAAACGTTAAACTGCACTATGAATGAATGGAACAAAAATGCCAAGGAATTGAAAGAAACTCACTAGAACTTGAAAATATATTTCTAAATGTGTTAAAGAATTGAAAGACACTTGACTACAGCTTTGAAAATAGAATGCTAAAATTGATGAAAGCTAATTGAAAAGCTAAGAAATGTTTGTTTAGATTGTTGTTAAGTAGCTGGTTAAGTTGATTGATTGTTTGGTTTTGTTAATTGCCCTCCTCCTTTTATAGGATTCCTTTAATAACTGCCCAAGTCTTGCATTTTCTCCACCCTCCCACTTTCTCAAGTAACTGCCTACGTCTCCATTATGGAGACTTGTTCTTCAAGTAATTTCCCCACTACCTCAAGTAATTGCCAACATTTTTTTGCCACTTCTAATATTGACAAAAAAAATCTCATTTAACGTCAAAAATTTTTTAGAAATAACCCTATACATTTATATGGGCTTAATCAATTGGATTTAGGCCTATATCACTTGGATTTTAATTATAGGCTTCAACTCAAGCCTAAATACACTTTATGGATCAAGTTAAATTTAATTTAGGTGCAAACACAAGTTAAATTAGGTTAAATAACATGGAGGTTAGGCCATAAATCTTAAGTCTTCATCCCATTACATACCATTTTATCAGTCCTCGTAGGATACTCTAGCCATCATACCAATGACTATTTATTTTTTTTTTTTTTGAGAATGTCAATCTTGAGTTAATATGGTAAACAAAGTTTAAAAATACGCAAAAGAAAAAAAAGACAAACTATGCTGAGTGAAAGGAGACAAAATCTAAAGGGTAGAGCCATAGTTCAAAGCAAAACAAACGGTCACGTCCTTGTGAAGAACTCCACTGTTCTGCACGACTAGAAGAATAAATGGAAGAAACAAAAAACATTGAGAAAGTGGGATGTTACAATTAGTGCTTGATAGAGAATTTGAATGAAGTAAATCGACAAGTACAATTAAGACCTTGGTGATGCGAATGGAAAAGTTTTGGGATGACTTGAACATAATTAGTTGTTGTCCAAGCGTACAAATTTATCTTCAAAGTCGAAAGGGAATACCATATCATGAGGCTACTATTATTAAGTGTAAGTACGAACTTTTTTTAATTTTATAAACGTGTTTTAAAATCATGAGATCAATTTAGGTTTAGAGTGGATAATGTTTAAAGGTTGAATGTTAACAACCAAACTCATCAAATAATAAATCCTACTACAAGGGAATAATTTAATGTTAAGGTGATTTTTTCATCAAGTTTGTAGGAATCACAACAGTGATAATATCATTTTGAAAATTATTGCCCTATTATATTCTTATTTATTTCAAACTTCCAAAGAACTCTGAGAATAATTAATTCTTCTAATTTAAAAATAAATAGACATGTCAATGCTAAATATATTCCTTAATTTTCATTTAAAGACAATTATACACATTAAACTACTGTAATGTGATTATGATTTCTCTTGATTAGAGTTATTATTTATTGAGATTTTAATATTTTAATTATGACATATATTTACACTCACATCTGATTCCTAGCAAACTCATTAAAGTTAGAGTCGGATTTGAACAACAATTAATTAAACCATCTAACCTTAAAAAGTAACTACATTATGCTCAATTATGTATGAACATGTGCACTTAACCTTCGCCATGTAAAAAATGCCTTTAGAAGGCTACTTATTTATATTGGGGTAAAAGAAAATGAAAATGAGACCCTTGAGGCCTAACTCAAGTGATAAAGGGATAGGATAAGCATACGTGAGAACTAGGATAGAATCCTTATTAGAATATAATACTACAATATAATGTGCAAAAGTGAATATTAGTAACAAAACACCTGGAAAGAAAAGTGGGTTGATTTCGTGTGTAACCATGTTTTGATTGATGATTATGATAATTAATTAATATTATCGACATTACTAGTTGTGATTTCAATCGGCCATGCTTCTAGGTAATTTTAACGACGATTGCGAGGGTCAAAATCAAGATCTTGATTGCTTGTGGGTCAACATCGAAAGAGACCAAGAATCTTAAATTAATAATGGGAAATCATACTTTAACAACTTACATTTTTTTAGCAACTTACATTTAGTCGCTGCCTTGTGCTACATTTGTTTATTCGCTGTCTTGTAGCGACATTTATTTATCGCTGCCGTGGCGCAGCTGGTCATTTATACGGTTTAATGACTGGACAAGTAAAACATATCTAATCGGGCCGACAAAAACAAATCACCCGGCCATCATTACGCTGCAGACTGAATCATGGTTATAGCCATAATAGTAATATCAAATATATAGCCAACTATCAAATGCAATAAAGAAAATATCTAAAATTTCAGGAATTTTTATTATATTTTATTTTATTTTATTTTATATTTTCCACAATAAACCAAACATGAGAAAATCATTTTCCTATGATTTTATTTTACCTAAGGTTGCGCTGGTTCACGGAAAATACTAAGAAAAGAAAAAATGCAAATGAAAATGATTTTTTTTTTATGTTTCGATGTCTAGTGAAAAATCTCAAAGAAAATCAAATATACATAAAATTATTTAGAAACTTAAGCATTTTATAATTATTTAATCTTAATAATGACAAATGAAAATAAATAAAAAGAGTTTGAAGCATTAAATGGAAATAATACATTTGATTTAATTTAATTTTTAATTTTCTTCATTTTTTTTATTCCCTTCTACTTTTCACCTCTTTTTTACCTTGCATTTTCTCAAATTTTTGAGAACTAAACATGCCTAAATTAATATCAGAGAGCAAAAAATAAAGCATAAATTAATCATTGGCATGGTTAAATGATAATTAGCTTTTACTTTGAATTTAAACATTGGGTTTAAATATTTATGCGAACAAATGTTTTTTCAAAATTTGAGGGGGTAAGAAAAAAAAAATTTCCAAAATTTCAGGGGGGCATTTGCCCCCCACCCCACCCCATAATCACAATGTAGATTCGCCAGTGGATGAGTTAAAATAAATAAATGAATTTGAAGTAGCTAGTAAGCAAAATAATCATTATACGGAATTTAACTCTATTTTTATTTTCTTTACACTTTTCCTCTTTATTTCTTTCTTACATATTTGATTTCCTAATTTTCTGAGATTCAAAAATATATATAGCCTGTAGGTGAAGAAGTAATTAATAAAAAAAAATTATTAGTTTCTTTGCAGAA
This sequence comes from Tetrastigma voinierianum, assembly GCA_016808115.1. NCBI lineage: Eukaryota > Viridiplantae > Streptophyta > Magnoliopsida > Vitales > Vitaceae > Tetrastigma > Tetrastigma voinierianum. The sequence goes on from JAEQBH010004335.1 coordinate 187,456, forward strand.
AGAACTAAAGTGGCCAACGCAAAACACTATAATTCAAGCTATAAACATCTTAACCTTATACTTTCAGAACTAGAATTCGAAAATTGTATGTAAGAAAAATAGGGCTCTTCTTTAGCTAAAAAAAGGCATCTTATACAGGTTGGTGAAAATGTGATGGGTGTTATACTTAATACAATCCGAAGATGAAAGGAAGAGGAATTTCAAAAAAAGAAATTGTTTGTTATTATTCAAGAAGGCTCTCTACCATATACATATATATTCAACAAGCTAAGAGAGCTATATATTAATATTAAACTTCCTAACTGCATAGCAGAACTCAAATCCTTTCTTCCGTATACCATTAGGGTTAAGTTTGATCAAACTTTTCTGGAGTTATACCGTTATGGTTTGGGTTTGATCTAAACTTTCTGATACATTATGTATGTATTCATTCTTTCCGTTAGCCTGAAATCGTCAGAAGACATTTCCTGTCTTGCCTGTATGTACATTATTTGTATGGAATCTTTTAAAGAAAGCTCTTACTCTATTTGGAAATCACAGTAGAAAAAAATCTTTCAGTAAGTTTGTCAAATTCTCTTTGTGATGGAGATACAAATATAGTCAGTTTTCCGAGATTGACTGCAACAAGGTGTTGTTATCGTCAGTCAAAGAAGACTGTTGTATCCTAGGGCGCAGACGTTGTTGAAGTTTGAAGACACCCTCAGAGAAGGCGCATTCTACTTTAATTAGATTGTGGTTGCACAAGACTGGCTCCAAATTTCATTTTCCTTTGGTTTGAAGGTATTTGTTTCAGTTTATTTGCTATCTTGTAACAATCTTAAAACAGAATGGTGTAAGGGGAAGAAAGAATAAAAAATAAAAGGTTGATTGAAAAAGGGAGAAGGCGACAGTTGGTTGGCAGGGAAAAAAAATCCCAATATTTCCTCTAAGGACGAGAAGGAAAAATAGGTTGAAAATGAAAAAAGATTTTATCTCTCTTTTTTTTGAGAAAAATTTCGGTAGACAAAAAAAAAGGGAGATAAAGACCATTTGAAAAAAAAAATTGAAAGAGAAACATCTATTTTATTAAAAACAAAAAAGAAGGATATTTAGTTCTCCATCTGTTTTTCTTTTGAAACAAATTCCTTGTTTGAAAGAGGATCTTCCATATGGGTATTTTTTTTGTTTATAAATTAATAAAAAATCTAAGGAAGTTTTTTGGAAAACCAACTTATGATAAAAGGTTTTTAAGAACCAAAACCTTTATGAAAAGAAAAGGCTATTTTTTTTCTCTTGAAAAAAGTTGTTCCTTTGTTCCTTGAGAAGGAAAAAATTTGTTTGGTGTTACAAAACAGGAAAAAAAAAAAAAGGATAAAATTCCTTTTACAAGAAAATGTTTAAAACAAACAAACAAAGTGGTTCTTGTTACAAAAGTATAAGGAAGGGAACCCATGACTTAGCATTCAAGAGGCAAATGCTCGACAACTAGGCTACATGCTTAGTCATGTATTTCTTTGAGGGGAATATATGATAAGAATATAAGTTTACTAGGCTAAACTCTACACTCACAAGTTTGTGCCAATTCTTTTTTGGTCTTAGGAAATTGGAAATTATGATACGTAGAAGTTCTCGTATGAGTTTGAATCTGTTTTATTCATTTATGACCCCTCCAATCTTTTTTGGGAATTGAATATTCTTTCTGAGGAGGTTGGTTCTGGCCGGGGTTTCTATTCCCAACCAATCTTTCGTTGGAAATACTTTGTAACACGTTATTTTCAATTATTCTGAGAAATGGTTTGGAAAATAAAATTTTGATACATTTTCTTACACTTTGCAGAAATTAACTTTGATTCAACTCAACTGTTCAATTGCATATGTCCAAGTGAAAACATGATCGTGGCACAAGTGTCGTTGATGATTTACAATGGTTTATACTATCTTGTTTCACTGAGAAAAGCCAAAAAGTTCAATAGACTTAATTTTGCCAAGGTGAAAGAAGATATTGGTTCCGCTCAACGAATCAGGACTTGACTAAGATGGTCCTAAGCTAAAAGAATATGAGCGTGATATCCAAGTTATCGTGTCGTGATGCTCGAAATATTCTCGACTTTCTACGGTGAACTACGTCAAGGAATGCTTTGTGTGAGACCTCGACAAAGTAAATGATCGACACGGTTGCAAACCTCGGGAATTTCTTTAGATCTTGGATGACGACATAGGTCATACCGTTGAGTTCGTCTCACGAAATCTAGGTACAAAGTCGAATTTCGTCGAATTCCAAGAAAGTCGGAATTGCACGTATTTCAAGACTAACGGACGAATGGGAAGGCGACACGTGGCATGAAGATGCATGGCATGTGGCACCTGAGGAGAGAACACTTAGCACTTGAATGGAAGCCAAGTGTCACACTGCTATCTTGCATGAGAGGATAGTGGTGGGAAAGTGGGCATGAATGATGATGTGGGATGGCATGTGTCGCAGGAGAGAAAGAAGAGGTGTTCTACACTAGATAAGTATTCTCCACCTAAAGCAATTTGTCTTATGGGGGAAAGAGGAGAGAAGGAAAAAGAAAAAGAAAAAGAAAGAAAAGAAGAAAGACAACAGAAAAGGTAAGAGAACCTAGCCTGACAACAAACAGTAGAGTTGGGTAAAAGAAATAACGACCGCACTTCGAGAGGTAGGGTTCTCCTACTGGTTAGTTCTTAAGAGCCATGAAATGGTAATGATATAGCCCGAGAGTGGGTTGAGTTTTAAAGAATAATTTCGATAGAAATTATTGTTGGTTGACCGGCTGGTCCTCGAGTAGTTTTAGAACTACAGCTTCTGGGGAACTGATCAGGGTAATCGTAGTTTGGGATCCGAGTAGATATCGTCAGAGTCAGAGTATGCTCTTCGAGATTGAGATTGAAATCCGCTTATGTGTTATTGCTTAGTTTGAATAACATGATTGGTGAGAAAATGATGTTAATATATATGCATGCTTGTTATATATTAACGTGATGCTCGTGTGAAGCATGTATTATGAGTGTTGTAATGAAGTTCCCATCATGCATGTAACATGAAAATATTATGCAGTTGACATTATTGGCTGTATGTGCAATGTGGTCATCGCTTGAATCTGGGTGAGAGTGCATGAATAAAATGGATATTCTGGAGGGTTGTCCAAATAAATTATTATTTCGAGGGTCATTCAATAAATTATATCATCTGAGGTTTGTCTAATGAACTCTATCGAGGGTTGTCCAATTTAAGGGTTCTCTGAGATGGTCCAATGGTTCGACATCAAGATTGTCCAAAGGGTTTACTATTCTGAGGTTGTCCAAGTGTGCAAACATTTTGATATCAAAAAGAAAGTTTTTGTTTTGAAATTAGTTTTCATACATGGCGATTGCATGTATGAGAGAGTCTGGAGACTAAGAAGGACATAGACATTCATATAGAGATATGCATATTTTATATGAATGAGTGAATGATTTTGTGGATTATGCCATTGCATGTGCACTTAGGTGAGGAGTAGCCTTTGTAGGAGATTTTTCTACTTGGCATAGTTTACCCCGCTGTCGAAAAAATAATTTCAAAATCGGAGGTGCCATCAAGAGAAGGCACTTATGAGGTCTTACTGAGAGGAAGATCTAAGATGTCTTATCGTTCTTTGTAAAATTTCAGAGAAACCCGCTTGTTTAAAACTCGAACTGGTTGTCAAAATTTTGTACTCAGGATATAAATAAATTGTAATTAAACCCAGATTATATGTTTAATACAATTTGGTAAGGGCTGTGTCTTGCCTTGAGAGGATGTTTGGTTGCGTCTAAACCATAGAAAGTCGCTCTGTTTCGATCCTATGTATTAGCCGAAATTTAAGATTGATTTTTTGTTGGGAAGTAAAGGGAATTTGGCCCTTTTTCCTTCTGGTATATTGTAGCCCCATCAGTAAGCTTGATGTAGGCTTTCGAATCACCCAAATCGGACTCCTCTACAGCCCAAGCATGGCCTTTTACCTGTATGGGTTCAGGAGTATGAGGCCGTGAAATGAGCCCATCCTGCCGAGCCACCTCTGCCGTAGCCGAGCTCCCCGACGAGCCGACTCCTCTGCGCAGAGCCGGAAGCCACCCCTTTGGTCGTGAGTCGAGCTCTCCGGATGAGCGCTGACCTCTCATGGCGGCAGCTGGTCTCGACCCCTGCGCAGAGCTTACCCGACTCCTTTGGTCGAGCCGTAGCTGACTTTGGCCGAGCTGTCACCTCGGATGAGCTGACCTCATACAGAGGCCGAGCTGACTCTCGTAAGAGTCGAGCTCTCCTGCATGAGCCGACCTCAACGTAGCCGAGCTGACCTCTTTCGGGTCGAGTTAGCTCATGGATGAGTCGACCGCGCGCAGTCGACCGACCTCACAGAAATGGAGTCTGACTCTGGGTCGAGCTTAAGCCTCCAGATGATTTCCACCCCAGTAGTCGACCTGACCTCTTGGCAAGCAGAGCTGACCTCGACCTCTTTGGTCAAGCAGCCGAGCCTCCGACGAGTCGATCTGCCGCAGAAATAGCCTCCCGCATGAGCTGACCTCTTAGGAAAACCGAGCTCTCCTCGCATGAGCTGGCCTCTTAGGCGTGAAACAGCTCTTCCGGGCTGAGCTCGCAGGGATGAGCCGTGAGGCCGAGCCGACCTCCTCGGGCTGGCTCTTCTGGCCGAGCTCAAGCAGGAATGAGTTCGGCTGGTACAATCTCGATGACCATAACTTTCTCATCCAAGTCCGTTTTTAAAGATCTGACTCTAGAAAGACCTTTGAGTCTGTGAATCCATACATGGATCAATATAACTGAGCTCATATTCTGTTCGAAAGAGACGAAAGACGAGGTACCGTCGGCGCCCCGCACGTCATTGCTGCCTGCGAAGTGCCAACTTCGATGACTGGCAACTTCCCGTCCGGTCCTTTGCCTGCTCGACTCTATGGAAAGCCCTCTGGGTCTAGAATCTAACCATATGTTGTGGATGTAATTTTGTGCTCACATAGTTTCTGAAAATTTATCATTGCACTAAGTGCACTAATTAGTAGAATCTTGAATGAGAGGGACTGTTATGTGTCATTGCTTAATAATTGAGTGACACGTGAATATGCGCGAATAAGGCTATTATATAGCTTGTTTAAGGTTACCTAAAACTAAACAAAAAAGACTTCTGATCTGGGGTCACATTTACTTTGACTCGATTCTTTATACAATGTGTATTCAAATGGAACAACCAAGGAGCTGTAAATCACTTCACCATAAATATAAAACCGAGGATGTCACAGAAGTTTGTCGGGTCATTTCCTCACTAAAAATGGTAACCTAAGACCGTGATTAGTCAAGTCCAAGAACTTCAGGTAATCCACTATGAGATGCATGCTAAGGGAATGTTGTTAAGCAAAACTTTAGAGTTGCATTTATTATCGAAGCTACCTCCCGCTGGAAAGACTTTTAAGAATTACCTCAAACATTAGAAAAAGGAAATGACCAACAAAGATCTGATTATTAGACTTTGCTTCAAAGAATACAATAGAGGATCTGAGAATAAAGGCACACAATTCCAGGGAGGCCAAGGCTAACTTTGTGGAACATGGTCAAAGATCCAAGTTCAATAAATCCAAATATTAGAAATTAAAGTTTCAAGGAAAATGATTCAATTGTGGGAAACAAGTTTGTAAATCTATTGATTGTAGATTGCTGAAGAGGAACAAACCTAAGGAAGCGAATGTGGTGGATGGCATCACCAAAGGATGTGTCTGACATAGAGTTCACAACAGTAATATCTAAGGTGAACTTGGTGGGGTCTAACTCAAGGAATGGTGGATTGATATGGGTGCTAGCTGTCATGTGTGCTCTGATAAGAAGATGTTCTCCATCTTTGAACCAGTTGATATTGGGGAAAAGGTGTTCATGGGGAACACTGCCATTTATAAAATCAAGGGCCAAGGAAAAGTGGTCTTGAAGATGACTTTTGGGAAGGAATTAACTTTGACAAATATCTTGTATATACCCTAAATTCTCAAGAAATTGGTGTTTGGTTCATTAATGAATAGTCATGGATTTCAGATGGTGTTTTTGAGTCTGAGAATTTTGTATGTTAGGAAAGGGTATATGAGCGATCATATGTGGAAGCTCAATTTAATGACTATCATAGAGTCATATATGAATAAAGGTAAGATTTACTCGCTTTATTTCGAAGGTCTTCTACTATGGTATGGTAGATTAGGACATGTTAATTATGATACATTATATAGATTAATTAACTTAAATCATATACCGACATTCTAAGTAGATTCAAAACATAAGTGTGAAACTTGTGTTGAGCTAAACTAGACCAGATCATCTTTTCATAGTGTTGAAAGACACAGCAAACTTCCGAACTTAATCCATAAAGTGATATATGTGATCTAAGCCTGCGGGTGAAAAAAGATGGTAATAAATATTTTATTACCTTTGTTAATAATAGCACCAAGTACTTTTATATGTACCTACTCAAAAGTAAGGATGAGGCGATAGAGAAATTTGTTCTCTACAAAAACGAGGTTGAGAATTAGTTCAACAAGAAAATTAAAGTGCTAAGAAGTGATCGAAGTGATGAGTATGAATCATCATTTACTGACCGTGCTCAACATGGGATTATACATGAAATCACAACACCTTATTCGCCTTAATCCAATGGAGTGATTTAGCGAAAGAATTGCACTCTAAAGGAAATGATTAATGCAATGTTGATAAGTTCTGGTCTACCACAAAACATGTGGGGAGAAGCCATTTTGACTACTAATTACCTTTAATAAGGGGTACTTAAAAGAAAGCATAAAAGACTTAATATGAGCAGAAATGGAATGTCATCCTATAAATACTTGTGAATGTGAGGATGTCTAGCTAAAGTGGCAGTGCCTCCACCTAAAAAGGTGAAAATATGACCTAAAAGTCTGTCATACCTGCATTTTCATTGCCAGCGCACATAACAATATTAAGTTTATCGATTTGCTCATGAGTCAACATCCCAAATATTCACAAGAACACAATAATGGAATCAAGGATTGCATCATTGTTTGAAGATGTGTTTCCATGTAAATCCAAAGAAGAGCCAAGCTCATCGAAACTAGTGATTGAGACTATTAATGAACATAGTCACAATCAAGATAAATATGGTGAGGTAGAACATAGACGAAGCAAAAGAGCTAGGATATAAAAATCTTTCGTCCAAATTTTTCTCGATGATAAAGCTAGGGGAAGGGGAACATCGATTTTCAAAGAGACAGTGAACTCTATGGAGGGTCTCATATGGAAAGGCCATTTAGAGGAAATTGATTCCATGTCGCATAACCATACTGGGAACTGTGCTTGCCTTCTAATAGCAAACTCTTTAAGCTCCAAGTGGGTTTTCAAAAGGAAAAGAAAAATAGATGGATCAATTGAAAAGTACAAAGAAAGACTTGGATCAAAGGCTACAAACAAATTGAAGGCCTTGATTACTTTGACACATATTCTCTTATGACGAAAATAATTTCAATAAGGATGGTATTTTCCACTGCTACTCTAAGAAATCTTGAAGCACATCAAATGGATATAAAAACAACCTTTCTTAATAGATATTTAAATGAAAAAATATCTACATGGAGCAACTTGAGGGTTTTTCTACTCCAGGATAAGAAAAGAAAGTCTGTAAATTGGTAAAATCATTGTATAGGATAAAACAAGTACCAAAACAATGACATAAGAAATTTGACAATGTCATGATGTCATATGACTTCAAAATTAATGAATGTGACCAATAAGTGTATGTCAAAGACATAGAACATGGATATGTCATTGTCTGTCTATACGTAGATGACATGCTTATCGTTTCTGTGAGGGTGAAGATAAGATCATTACATCTTCTAAGAACATGTTGAATCGTAGCTCGACATGAAAGAATTGTGGACTTGTCATGTTATATTAGGGATAAAAATCAAAAGAACATCAAATGGACTCATTCTAAGTCACTCACACTATGTTGACAATATTCTTGGAAAGTTTAACAAAGATAATTCTGGTATGGTAAGAACACCGGTAGATGCAACTCTACATTTCTCCAAGAATAAAGAAAATAAGAGCCAAATAGAATACTCTGTGGTAATAGCGCGAATATAATTGATGAGTTGTATAAGACCAAACATAGCTTATGTAGTCAATAAACTGAGTAGATACACGAGTAATCCAGGAGCTAAGCATTGGCAAGGAATTATAAGAGTAGTAAAATACTTATGATTTACTCATGATTATGGCTACACTACATAAGATACCTTGCTATACTTGAAGGATACAACGATGCTAATTGGATATCTAATGTTAAGGACTCAAAATATCTTGTAATAGTCTTATGGAATCCCAAAAATAAAAAAAAACGATTATTTCTAGATCCATAATGGAATATGAGTTTATAGCCCTAGACAAACGTGGGGAAGAGGTTGAATAACTACGCCACTTCCTAGAGGACATTCCAAGATGGCCAAAATTCGTGCCTCTAATATGCATACATTGTGATAGTCAATCTACTATTGGTAGTGCACAAAATAGTATTTGCAATGGTAAGTTTAGACATATTCGTCTTAGACACAACACCATTAAACAACTACTCAACCTGGACATCTTCTAAATTATGTAAGATTCAAGATAACATTAGATTTACAACTGAAAAGCGGTTAAACAAAGAGTTAGTTAAAAAGACATCGAGGGAAATGGGAATAAAGCCCATGAAAGGATAAGTTAATACAATGGATACCCAACCTAGCTAGCTCGAGATTCCAAGATCTAGGTTCAAAAGGGACAACTAAATTGCATAGGCTTCAATTTGATCACTGTGGGGATCTTCCTTTGTCCATTCCTATGATGAAACAATGATGCTAAAAAAAAAAAGGTTAAATTATACTTTTAATGATCTCTATGCATTGGAAAAGAGTAACATGAACTACTCTTATTTTAAGAGATCACCTATGTAAGAGTGAAGTGGGGCCGCTTCAAATGAAATTGAATAGAACACAATTCCTATTAAACTCTCAGAGTCCAGCGCATGTTCACACAAAACGAACATAAAAAAAAAGAGAACTGGAAAAAGTTAAGAAGATTCTCATGTGAGGTATGTCATCATCTATACAAATGACATAATAGTTCAAGGATATTGTGTCTATTGTTTAGTTGGTAGAGTAAACATACTTCTACAAGAGAAGGTTCAAAGGGTAACACCTGCCTCTCCTATATAGGTTTCAACCATTGTACTCTATCACTTGTGAGGAATTGTTGGCCTTGTCCTTGGGTCTCAACTTCATTCATGTAGGGAATTATTGGGATTTCCTTTTTTAGTTTGAATGAAATTTTCATTGTTTTCAAAATCTAATGTGAAACGGTTGATTTATACCTTTATGGTTACGTTTGATCAAATCCTTCAATAACATTATGGGTGTATTCATTCATTTCTTTCGTTAGCCTAAACCGTCAGAAGAAATATACTATCTTGCTCGTACGTTCCTTGCATGGAGTCTTTCTATAGAGAGCTCTTACTCTCTTTAGAACACAAAAGAAAAATCTTCAGTAAGATTGTCAAATTCCTTCTGTGATGGAGATACGAACATACACTCACTGGATCGATTGCAATAAAGGTGTTCTCACGGCCGCAAAGAAGACAGTTGTATCATGGGAAGCAAAAATTGTCAAAGTCTCAAGGCACCCTCAATGAAGCCATGATTCTGCTTTAAGGAGACTATGGCTACATAAGACTCGGTTTGAATCTCCATTTCCTTTAGTTAGTTGTATTTTGTTTACTTCTCCTTTTGTTTTCAGTTTATGTGCTATCTTGTAACAAAAACAACCCTAGCACTCAAAACTTCCTAACCACTTATGTAGCAAGAAATAGTAGATCGAGTGAGCTCATGTGTATTTAAGGCCATAAAGGGCTTTATTAAGCTTGCAGACATAATTAGGGTAATTAGGATTGATGAAAACTTAGGGTTGTCACATAAAAACTTATTCCTTAAGCTCTCCATTGAGAAATGCATTTTGGACATCGAGTAGGCGTATTGACCCTCCTAAAAGATAAAGTTATAGTAAGAACAATGGAAATAGTAGTTTCCTTTACCACTGAAGTAAAGGTTTCAAATAACTCAAGGTCCAGGAGCCTGAGGTGAAACCTTCGCCATAAGTCTGAGGACCGCTTCGCTGCCAAGTCAGCTTTATAACTATCAGCACTACTTCCATCTAGATGGTATTTAAGTCTATAAACCCATTTATAGTTCATGAAGGAAGCATGAAGGAAGATGGAGAAAAGGACTGAAGATGGATAGACTAGATGGATCGAGAGGAAGAGGCTACTTGTATTATTGAAGGCTTATTGTTTTCAGCTTTATACAAACTCAAGGAGTTCACCCCTATTTATAATAGTAGCACCTCCTCAACCAATGGTTAAGTTTGTGCCAGCATAAATCTAATCTAATGGTTACAAATGAGTCTCTAGAATTCTCTACAAAATTCCATTCCTACCCGATTCTGGGAGAACTCTATGTTATCTAGATAGGCTCAAGTCGGGTCTAATATGTTCTAATAATTTGGGCTTTTATTTAAACTACTAAGCCGAAAACCTAATAACCCAAAATCATTTCAACTAAGCCCAAAAATCCAAAATCAAGTTTAAACTTCAACACCCTCCTTAAACTTGATTTTGTTACTCCAATCAAACTTCTTAACTTAGTGAAGTCTTCTAGGTTGAGTGGCTCGGTGAAGATATCAGCTACTTGATCATGAGACATCACATACTAGCTGCAACATCCTTCCTCATGATGTGATTCTCTAATGTAGTGGATAACGAGCATCAATGCTTACTCGATCATGTAAGACCGGTTCTAGCCAAATCTATAACTGACTTGTTGTCCACGAAAATCTTGGTCGGCTCCTCTTGTGGAAAACTCAACTCCTTTAATAAATTTCGAAGCCAAATTGCATGGCAAACACATGAAGTAGCAGCTACATACTCTACATCACATGTGGAAATAGTGACAATCAATTGCTTCTTTGATACCCAAGTGAAGGCATTGTCTCCCACATAGAATACGAAGCAAGTGGTACTCTTGTGATCATCCATATCTTTGCTCCAATCACTATCATTGTATCCAATAAGCTTGCAATCATCAGAAATAGAATAGTTGATGAGCTTAAAAGTCATCTCTTTTTAGTCCATTTTTCTGTTTGATTTTTAGTTAAAATTGAATATTTAATATACAGAATTATGAAGAAACTCACCAATTTGTCATTAAGTAGAAGGAAGCAAGAAAGATGAAAAAGGCAAATAATAAATGGATAAAATGCAAATAACGACGTAGTAGAAATGGAAGCAACTGACCGAGCTCACGATGTAGGGAAGGGGTCTAAGACAAAATTAGCTTCCAGGTCGCGACATCGAAGATTAAAAGGAAATTGATGCAAAGTCGCGACAGTGGAACATCATAGTAATTCAAGAAGGAGCGTAAATTAAAAGAGTGATTTCGCGAATAGAAGTCCAAGTCGCTGGCACTGGCAAACAACCACCAAATTTCACGCGATGCGACAAGAAGACTCGATGTCGCTGGCACTAATAACAACTGTCATTACGTATTGAACTAATGCTAAGTCGTGGATATCAAGAGGAGATCAACCAAGGCTTCAAACTACGCAGGCTGGCGTGTCACGCACATCGGTGACACCGCTCAAGGAAACAAGATTCAGGAGCTGATAGTTGGCCAAGGAAATTGAAGTCGCGACATCATGACAACCACGGAAAAGGAGAGGGAGACTTGAACCCATGTCACAACATCAGAAATAACAAACTATTGAAGACTGCGACTGAATAGAACGGATGTCGCGACAAGGCCAGATGTTCGAACATCACAAGCGATCAACCTAAACCCGCAAGGGCATGAAATCGGGTGTCGCGGACAACATGAACGACCAGCCCATAAGATGCGATCCAGCCCATGTCGCGAAGATGAGATTCGATGTCGCGACAAGAGAACCGAGGCCACAACTCGAGCAAGAACTCGGGCCTCGGTAATTAAATCACGCGATGTCACATCGGGTTTAGGGCCCAACTAAGAAACCCACAACAGAAGGCTACCCGCATCGAAAACGCAAGTCGCAGCGATCGTAAGAGAGATCCGCAAATCTGTGCTTCACTTTTGTTTCTTTCTTCTTTTCTTTCTTTTATTTTCTTTCGTCATTTTAGAATAGAAGGTTCTCGTATTTTTTTCGTTTTTTTTTTTTGTTTGGATCTGAATGTTATCGCTGGAATGTTTCTAATAAATCAATTTCTTTTTCAATTACTACCGAACGTATGGAATTTCGCATAAATTTAAATTCGACTGCTCCACTTCCCATTTGCTGCTCTATTGATCGCTGGAATGTTGTAGTGCGTAATTCGCAATTATGAACTCACCCTCCATTTAGAGAACGTGCTTTTAGTTAGAATTGATCTTTCGTAGTATTTTCCAAAGATTCGTTTCATTTCAATTTATGAATTTACTGTATTACGGGTTTATTGATTTTGATCCGAATATCGCTCTTATACCCTAAGAATTGCGTCATTATCTCGATTTCATAGAAGTCCCCCTCGAGTGACACAGGAAGACAATCCCGTACGCTCTAGTTCTCTTTGAAGGTATACTAACCCGCTATTAGGATCTCAAGGGGCTGCAAGCCCATACTCTAGATAAACTTTCTCACTTGGAAGTCAAGAACGAGCTGAACGACGATCTAATGCATCGTGCTGCAGATTTCACCACCTGGATAGTGAGGCCAACCCATGTTAGCCGAGATCTAATCAAGGAAAGGTTGATCTATTCTAATTTCGAGGAAGAGTAATTTGAAGTCAGACATCCCCGCTTGACCGATAACTCGGGAGCTTGGCGCGCATACCCATAAAATGGGTATGAAGTATTGTAAAAGAAAAATACCCGCATTCGTGAAGTTCTTGATAAAGTAGTCATCTAAATCCCCTGTAATTCGAGAGAACTCAGAAAATGAGATAACGAAATGTGGAGTGTGGAGAAATCCAGCTGCACTACATTTGCCTTGGACAGATTTTGAAATTGAGATAATCAAGAAATTTAATCAATACTCACTACAGGAATTGATCGTTCACTACAGCTGTTTCTCTTTATGTGTCTCTTTATTGATAATTATTCAGTATTCATTTCTTGTTATAGAATTTAGTTTTATTTTCTACCATTTTATTTCGCTTATTCCTAATTTTCATTTTCAAGGACAGTTTAATTCCCACTTTAAGCCGAACAACGTTATCAACCGATGGTCCAAATAAGATGAATCTCAAGTAGTCCGGTAGTTGATGAAATTAGATCTCTCGTGGGATCGATATCCGACTTAAACTATTTTATTACTTGTCGACCGCACTCAGCAGATCACGAAACCAACATTTAAAATGATAGGATGATGAGAGACCTCGGGTCTCAACGTTTAGGCTGCCGCGGCTGGGCGGATTAGATATAATACCTCCTCCGTAAGAACGATATATAAATTTGTAGCGTGGTTAGGTGAGAGTCAACAAGTTTTACTAGCGCCGTCGTCAGGATTATAATAAATTCTCCGTAAGAACGACATATAAATTTGTAAAGGTGGTTAGGTGAGAGTCAACAAGTTTTATGATGCCATAGTTTCTGATCGAATCGAATTTTAGTAATCAATATTCGTGACAAAAGAAGGAAATAATTCTGGAGATTTGAGAAAAAAAAGAACAAAAATAGCGTTTCAAGCAGTGGTTCAATTTGGCCACTAACTTTTTACAACACATTGAATATTGTTTGATGATTTGACTAATCCTATTAATGGGAGTGTGTTTTGCTTCTTCGTAAAACTTCATGCATAGGAAATTAAGCGACCGATCCGATTCCAAATGACACGTAATAAATAGAGAAGACGCCGTAAGCTTTAAAGACCAAGAAGGTAGTAAACTCAACCATGGAAGAAAGGCGTGATCAGGTCAAATACATGTGTAGGAGCGCCAGATGGCTCCAAATTACTAGTCACAATGGAGGATTTCTCGATAATCTACTATACAGAAGAATCAACATCGACAAATTCGCAGCTTGATGCTAATACTTCAATTGAAAACTAAAGATCGATTACAATGGTCCAAATATATCGCCATCGGGTCATTCCACGTAAGATCCAAACGAGCACTGGAAGATTCCTCAGATGGCTAATACCGTTGTCAATGGGGTGAGACCGGTTATAAAATCGCATCTATTCCCATTCTCCCTGCAAGAGATAAAGAACATGGTATGAATCATTACCATATGGTTCTCATGGATACTGGGAAGAATTGCCGAGGCCTTCCTAAAGCGTATTCTTTCAAATTCTAACTACGTAGAGAGAAGGGAGAGAGATCATCGTTCAAAGCAAGGGAAGATGAAAAGCCAGGCAGCCCGAAAGACTCAAACGGCTGTCGGTGAAGTTAATAGTCCCATGGATGGAATAGATCCGAAGACTCAGACGGACATCGATATCATGCGCGAATGATATATCAAAGGGGGGATCATCGATGCCTCATGCCGTGAGCATTCAAACGAAAAAGTGTCAAGAGGCAAAAGAGTCGATTGGAAGATCTCGCAATGTAACATGAAAACTCCTTCCGAGCCAAGAGGAAGCAGTGAGAGGAAAGTGGGGATTATGGAGTCGAGCAAGATGATCACCATGGAGGCCAAGTCGATGCCATTATGCACAAATTAGACAAGCAAGAAAGAAAGACACACACCGCTCATGAAATAGGAACAAATTGAAAGTGGAGCGCAATGAAGGAGGCTGAAGAGTAACCGAAGGATCATGACGCCAAGAGGCACTATTCGGGTGAGCCAAAAGCTTACCATTTCAAACCCAATCCTAACCTTCCAAAGATATTTATCACCCAAGACTCGTAGAACCATGAGAACTTCAAGGGTGGGAGGGCCTCAAAGCCTAAGGTGTGACAGAACCTCATCAAGGGTATCAAGAACCACTAAGGTTCCAAAGAACAAGAATAAAGAAGACTTTAAATGAGTTAATGTGAATGAGTACCAGAGTCGAGGAGGGTCTCATCTTTCGAGGAAACGTATGTCATAGCTTTACGGGGATAATAAAAAGCTGTTGAACCTCCATGAACAAAAGTTTGGAGAATTGGAAGCAGCTGCTACCAATTCTCAAATTTTTCAAAACACTACCAATGCATCCCTAAAGAACCTGGAGACACAAGTAGTGGCAATTTACTAACCCCGCAGCCGTAGGAAAGATACCTTCCCAAGTACACAAGGAAGAACCTAAAAGACTGCATGGCCAGGCAGCTGAGGAGTGGGAAGGAATTAGAAGAGAAGAAAGAAAAGGTGATGTAGCCGATAAAGGAGTAGCAAGACCGTAAAGGAAAGACAATCGAGAATGACAAAGCATGAGAAAAGAAGAACATCCAAGAAAACAAGGCCTCGCAGCCCCATTTCCACAAAGACTCCGTAAATCAAAGATGGAGGAGAAACAGAAAGATTTCCCAAGACTTTCCGTGTCGGAAATCAGTGATGCTTTCACCGGCGGTGACTCAAATGCCACTTTATAAAATTTCCATGACATACTTAGTAAGAAAAGGAAAATCAAGAAGAAGGAATAGTGAATCTCACCGCCACTGCGAACAAGAATCGTAAAGGAACTACCAAAGAAGATGAAGGACCTGCAGTTTCACAATTCCTGTGATAGTTGATGAATGGAATTCCATGAAGCCCATGCGGACTCGTGAGCTAGTATCAACTGATGCCTCTCTTCGTCAAGCAAATTAAGTTCGTGTGGCGACTCCACAACCGTCACTCTTCAAATGGCAGATGATCGATGGTGAAACTCAAGGGGCCATTGAAGATAAGGTCATCAGTTGAAGTTTGTATCTCAGCACTTCATCATCTCCGATATGGAAGAAGATCTGGCCAAGTACCCCTACTAGGAAGACCTATTCTACTTTTTCATCAAGCGTTCTTTACTGACATGCAAAAGGAGTTCTCATCTGCAAGGGTCGGAGGAATAGTCACGTGTTTAACGTGGATTAAAAGCATGAAAATATGCATATGGCGCGAAGGCTACAATGTAGCCGATTTGTCTCTATTTCCAACTCGATGTTAACAATGATCAGAACACTCCGGGCTTTTATCAATGAAACAAAGAGATGAATTCCCCATGATACCGAAGATGTCTATTCGACTTCCATACAACAGCTTCTATGTCAGAAACTGTGGTTAGCTTGAAACAAACAAAAGATAATGGGAAGATAAAGGAAAAGAGGAAATTCATCAAGAGACCAAAGATGTATGTTACTGAAGAGTCACATGTCACCTGGTATGCCTACTTAGAATTACCAAAGAAAACCAAGATCATTTCAGCAAAAATTAAGTGAGAATGAGGAACAAAGATTACGAAATAATAAGGAAGCATATGAATCGCCGCTGGGTCCATTTAAGAGCCGAAGGGTATCGCCCATCAATTTCCAGATGCATAAGATTCGCAAGAGACTTCAAGCACTATCCAGAGAAACCGCAGGAGGTCGAATCCAAAGTTGATGAAGGAAGAATGTGAAGGAGGAAGAATTGTTAAATGCCGGTTTTATCTACGCTTATATCATACCTCGGTAAGCCTACCACGTGGGTTCCAAAGAGTGGGGCTACCGTGGATCGAAACAAGAAATAATTGATTCCAACAAGAGCAAGGATGTGGATGGAGGGTATGGCTGATTATAGGAAGTTGAATACAAAGAACTGTGAAAAGGATCATTTTCTCAGCCTTCATCACCAGATGTCGGGATAGTTAGCAAAAGACATCCACACTTTTGTTTTCCTCGGATGGGTACTTGAGAGTTATAATCGACATATTGCACCGTAAGATCAAGAGACCACGCTCACATGCCCTTTATGGTACTTTGCCTTCTGTGGTTGATGCCTTTAAGGCTATGTAATGCTCCAAATTACATTCCGTAGGTAGCGATGTCTATATTCTCGATTCGTGTTGGAAGAAGTAATGGAGATTTTCTATGGATGATTTACGGTGTATGGATGCAGCTTTGATCGTGTTGTTTAAACAACTGAAACAAAGACTAAAGATGCCAAGACAACAAATGAATCATTTGGGAAAATGCCATTAAGTGGTAATATGAATTGCTTGGCATAAAATTTCACATCGGGATTAGAAGTTTCACTCACCCAAGGTATCCATTATCAAGACTCTTGCACCACCTACCACAAGAAAAGGAGGCAGTTTCTGTGGCATGGCCGATTTTATGAGATTCACAAAGACTTTTCAAAGAGCTTAATTCGCATGTATTACTCGGAAAAGATACAAGGTTCAATTTTGATGATTCATGCAAGAAAGCTTTCGATGAAATCAAGAGCAAATTATACAAAGACCTAATGGCGGTAACGTAATGGAATCGTGGATTCGAAATAATGCGATGCCATGATTTGTTACGGAGCCGGTCAGCAAAGAAAAGAGAAAGTGATCACACGCCATATACTATGCTAGTGGGTGACCTTCAATATGCACAAAGAGAACCACTCAACAATCAAAAGAGATAGTAGCCATAGTATTTGGCTGTGAAAATTTAGGCAATACATCTCGGGATCCATGTGTAGATTCACACAGATCATGCAAAGAATCAAATACTATGTCGGTATGAAGCTAAGCCCAGATCGATAAGGTGGCACCGCTTGTCACAGGAGTTTGATTTGGAAATCAAAGATAAAAAGGATGACAATGTGATACGATCACTCGTCAAGAGTAGAAAGAAACAAGGATGAAAGCAAAATGTGCAAGCACGTAGAACTTCCAGATGAGCAATTATTCAAGGTTTCCTACAACCTCCATGGTATGCTTTATATTGTGAATTTATCCGTTTCAGGAGTAATGTCAAAATTTGTTATCAATGTATGAGAAACTCAACTGATTACAGATATTACATTCTCGATGACTCCACTAGCTATTCAAGAGAGGAGCGACATGATAATAAATATTAAGTTTAAGGCGAATAAAGCAACATTTAAAATAATGCCATGCATCACCATATGGGGACATTTTTCCTCGAGAAAGAATGTTTTTAAGATACTCCAATCAAGCTTTACCGCCCAACTTTTAGAGATCGTGCAGGGTGAAAATGTGTGATCGATGCCAAAGGACTGCAAATATCAAGAATAGAATGAAATGCCCTAAAAGGCATTATGGTGATACAAATTTTTATGTTCGGGGGAATAGATTTCATGGGGACCTTTTTCCACCATCATTTGGAACACATACTACTAGCAAGAGATTATGTCTCCAAATGTGTTAGCTTGTCCAAGGAATGATGCTAATACAATTTTGAATTTCAGCAAAGAATATATCGAAAGGTGTCTGAACCCCAGAACTACTATTAGTGATGGGAACCCATTTTGCAAACAAAATATTTGCAAACTCAGATGGTGTACATAGCATCAAGCATGTTAGCGAGTTTAGCCTATCATCCCCAAACCAATGGACAAGGTAAATTTCCAAATGTGAGATCAAAAGAATACTGGAAGATCAGGAGCTCAAGGAAGGATCGGGTCTTCCAAACTGAGTGATGCACTTTGGGCTACAGATCGCATACAAAACTCTGAACGAAGCGTCCTCATACCGAGTTGTTTTGCAAACTATACACCACTTGAATTTTAGAACTGACATGCATGGGTTATCAAGAAGTAAATCTTTGATTTTAAAATAAGGGAAGAAAGATTGTCTAACTGCCCAACTGAAGGAACTAAGAAATGGTAGTTTATGGATAATGCTAGAATATACAAAGACAAGACAAAGAAATGCGAAGGACTTAAATCCCAGGAAAGTGAGTTCAAACAGGGAACAAAAAGGCTTTTCAATTTCCTAGACCGGGGTTGTTTCCTGTGGAAATTAAAATCCAAATCGATCGTATTCATACACAAAGTGATATCGCATTACATTTGGAGTGCACATTAAAGTCCTAAGATAATGGGAAGAATTCAGTGTCAATGGACAAAGGTTAAAGCATTATCTCTTCAACAGAAGAGGAAAGTAAGACCTAAATCGTTCGAGAAAAAGAAGCAATGAACACAACAAGAAGTCCTGGGGCCAGTGGACTCAAAACTGAGTACTGATGGAGGCAAACTGCTAGAAATCTCGGAATTTAATTTACTATATGAATTTAGTTAGAATTCGCTTTGATTTTATTAGCAATAATACAAGATTTTGTTTTAGTTTGATGTAATCAATTCCGTTAGTATTGCAGTCATGGAATAAAAATGCAAAGAAGGAGGAAGGAGTAACCGATGCACAACTTCACAGCCTCATGTGAGAGAATATAGGAAAAAGGAAGCATTCTTTTTCCCTTATCTCAATTTATGAAAAGTAATTGAATATATGAAAGAATTGTTGTGTGAAATTGATTTCTGTGATGCTGAGGATGTTAGAGTAGCTAAAGAATGAAAAGCTCTTTGCACTTTGAGTTTGAAAGATGAAGTCGGGACAAGAGAACTTCCTCCAAAAGGAAGTTGTCGCGACATCATAACACTCACCGAATACTTGGTATCACAACCAAGGGATGATCATTCCACCAAGGTTTGAGAATGTCGCGGATATGAAAATGTTATGTCGCACATTGATGCCAAATTGGCAAATTTAGCAAGCTCCTCGTCTCTAATTTTAAATGACGACATCTTGTTTCCCCGTGGCATTAAAGCCGACATGTGAAATTTGCAATGACATAACTATTAGGAGCTCATAAATTTTGATTCAATTGCAACTGATTGGTGAACTTTTTCCAACTTCCACCCACTTCTTAACCCGATCGCTTCCTCTATCCTCCGATTCTAAGTCTGTCAAACTGCCCCGAAATCTTCGTAAACTTTCCTTTCTTTTCAAATGAAGAACCTCTTGATTAAAGACACTTAACCAAGAAGAACAGAGGAAAACGCAGGTAACCCGGTAAGAAAACCAACAGGAAGAATCGAATACACGCTCGGCATCAGGACCAACAGCTCGGAGGAAACACCAGCGCGGCAAGGAGAGTACAAGAGGAAATCGAAGATTTTATGTCAAGAAGTTTACTTAATCGAGGAAGACACGCGTAGTGTTTCAGACGAAGAAGATTCAAAATCCTATTACCCCTTCAAGGAAATGATTGAAAAGAGGTTGGGACACCTTCGCAGACATCGAAGAGCGTGATATGCAAAGAAGAGTAAGCAGAGAGTTCTACTAACTGCAGCGTGAAGGACAATACAGCTTCACGCCGAGGAATACGGGTGCCATATGTGAGCACAGGCCATTAATCAAGTCTATGAAATGGCAGATACAAACATGGGGCTAAATTCAAAAGCTTATAGAAACCAAGATTTTAAGAGAGTCGAGAAAAACTCACCGACTGAAGGCGACCTCGAGGCAAGAAAAGAGTAATTGAAAACTCGAATGTGGAAGCCTCACTGAGGAGGCCAAGGTATGGTTTTATTTCTTAGCCTCTGTTTTAGTTCAACTTACACCCGAGTTACGTTGAGAGAATGTGAAGTCATGTTATACGCCATTCAAGGGTATAAGATTAACATAGGACACAATAGAAAATTCGATAATGAGGTATCACGAAGGGAACAGAAGAGGATTGATCCTATCCAAAGAATCAGCTATAATCTTATGTTTGCCAAGGCTGGAGTTGAGGGAATTGGGAAGGTGAAGAAGAAGTTCCTCCGGTCACCACTCTACCGACAGAGTGAGTGAAGACCTAAACCAAGAAAAGGTATCGATTAAAACAGAGAAGAAGCTTCAATGAAGAAGAGAAGAAGAAATGAACACAGAACCTCCTCCAGATAGCTAATAATTTAATATTTGCAGATGATCAAGGCGTGATGACAGAAGTCCAAAGGATTTCTCCTTCCCTTTAGCCGCTCCCTCTATGCAAAAGTAAAATACTGTATAACAGGAGAAAGTTCTAAGTGAGCCACAGAACAAAACAATCATGGAAATGTTCTCGCCATAAAATAAGATGGAAGCAAGGGAAAAAGAGTGTGGAGGTTGCAACAAGAGTTCAGTGGGAAGAAGTTTATGAAAAAGAATTAAAAGAATAGATAAAGAATGTGGAAGAAGAGTTCCAGAAAAGAAGAAAGTGCTTGAATTTAATCAGAGAGTTATAAGAAAAGTTTGAACTTAATTTCAGAGAAGAGAACAAGAAAGAGAAGCAGAGCAAGTAAAAAAGAGAGAAGAACAACTAAAGGATATTTAAGCAAAGAAGTGGGAAGATTTCAAGAAAGAAATGGAGGAAAGAGACAGCAAACTTCTGCAGAAACTCAAGCTGATTCACGAGACATTCTATAACAATCAGTTTAGGCGCGATTCTCAGCTCTTAACCATCATGAAAGAGAAAGAAGAAAAACATGCAACCAAATGGGATGATCAGATCAAGGGGTCCCAAATTCATACAAGTCTATACAAAGGATTTCGAGAAGAATGACATTTGGACAAGAATCAAAGGGAGACTCAGTTTCACAGCAGTGTAATGGTTGGAAAACTTGGATCTCGATAAACAATAATCTCAAATTTCGAAATAATGACTGAGATGGAAAATACAAATGAATGGTCCGAAGAGACAAGATCAACCGGGAATGAGAAGATCACCTAACTCAAACTCACTGTAAGAGTGTCAGGCTATGCCAAAGAGAGGAAAGAATGAAACAAATCATTCAACTCATTTAGATACCTCAATTCTGATCCCTCAAATATCTTCTCCGAAGAAACAAAAGAGAAAAAGAAATAGATCCATTCCTTAAGTTGCCAACAACCCTTCTCCCTTTCTCACTCTTTACTGTGTTCTAACAATAAGAAAGAAAATTTAAATAAAATAAGAAATTTAAATTGAATCTGCTTGGTACTACTTTGCATTTGATTGTTTTATGTTAGGTTACTTGCTGCTGGAATGATTAGGAAATCAAAATAGGGAAATAGTTCCAATAAATTCACGAAAAGTTCATTAGCCTAATCGAATGATGCAAGCTAGGAATAGGAACAATAAATAAAAAAATAAAAAAAAATAAAAAAAAATTGCAGACAAAGACAAAATGTATCTAGTTTAATTGCGCACAAGTACTTATATTTAACCGATAGGTCCAGCTTAGGACAAGGAAATACAATGTATTTATAACAAACATATTTTGAAAGCTCAGGGTATGGAATGGGTAGTCAAGGAACCCGTTGAATATCAATTAACTTAATTACTTCATAAACAAAGTTACGGTCAAGATACTTTATGGCTAGTCACAACCAAGAACTGCATTCTAGAATTTGTTAGATTATCGATCGAGGCGAAATCCTAGGCAGATACAAATTCGACAAGAAACGACAAGGCCACTTCTCGACGTCAGAGCCATTCTAGCTTATCCTTAGTTAATATACCATGCACACCTTAGTTCCATGAATTGAGCTTAAACTGACCATTTTTTCAAAAGTAAACCAATGAAAACCCCAACACATCCAGAAAATTCAATCCTTCAGTAAAGAACCAATGATTACCTGTGAATCTAAGAAGCGAAGAAGGAAATGAAGATCGTGGATCATATGTTTCCGGAACCCAAAAGGGAATGCAAAGAAAAAGGAAAAGAACAGGAAATGCAACAGAAAAAAAGGCTTCTAGGGATAAGTTTTATCTTGTGGCCCAACTCTCTCAACAATTGTTCGAGGGGTTGAGCCAACACTCCAGTACCCCACGCATCCAAAGGAGCCTACTAACCCAAAGTTCGGCTAAGGAGTTAGAAAGCCTAAAAGTTAAAATATAGCACTATCCCTAAATGGTGTTAAAATAAGAGAATTCCTCTAGTGAAATTACAAGTGTGAAATAGGGGGCATACAGCTCAATTGAAGAAAGCAAAAGTCGTCTCCAAACATGAAGTTGTGGGAATTTATTAGAAGAAGTTTATAAGAAGGAAAGTAGAAAAGAAGAGAAAATGTTCAGGTAACTCTAACCCAAAATTCCTTCATCCTACCATTGCCCAAGCCTAACAATATGTCAAAAGACTCATTGATTCAAGGTCGAAATCACCATTAGTGGAGATCAATATGAAAATAAGCTATGGACTGAAGAATGGAAATTAACTAAGGTGGAAGAACTAGAGCAATGATCACCTATAAATTGAGAAAGGAATGTGATTCATTATTCAACAGATCCAACGAGTATATTGTTTGTAAAACAATCTCAACATGATAGTTTGTATAAACATAAAGAGAGACCAACCTTGAACTGACTTGTTAAATGTATGGAAAATTTCGCATACCCTGTATCAGATTTTAAATCGAATAATACTCCAAATAAAATGTAGTACAATCTTTGCCTGAGGACAAACACTCTTTCTTTTTTTCTTTGCTGTAGGACAAGCAAATTTTAAGTTCGGGGGAGTTTGATGAGCTTAAAGTCATCTCTTTAGTCCATTTTTCTTGATTTTTAGTTAAAATTGAATATTTAATATACGTAATTATGAAGAAACTCACCAATTTGTCATTAGCGGTGAAGGAAGCAAGAAAGGATGGAAAATGCAAAGTAATAAATGGATAAAATGCAATGAATGACGAGCAGAATGGAAGCAACCGACCGAAAGCCAACATGCGTGGGTGGGGTCTACATACCCGCTTCCGAGGTCGCGACATCAGGAAGATTAAAAGGAAATTGATGCAGGTCGCGACAGTGGAACGCTTAGCAAACAAGAAGGAGCAGAATTAAAAGAGGATTTCGCAATGTGAAGTCCAAGTCGCTGATATCATAAACAACCAATGCAACTTCAAGAATAAGGCGATGTCGCGATAAGAAGACTGATGTCGGGCACAATTAATAATAACCGGTCATTGGCGCATGTAAACTTAATGCGTCGTGAGCATCAAGAGGAGATCAACCAAGGCTTCGGAAACTACGAGGTCGATGTCACGGCATCGTGGGACACCTGCTCAAGGAAATAAGATTAGGTCATGTCGCGACAAGGAAATTGTCGCTGACATCATGACAACCGTGAGGAAAGGCGAGAGACTCGGAACCCATGTCACGCATCGAACAACCATTTAAGATCGACCGAATTGGGGAATTATGCGCGACAAGGCCATGATGTCACAACATCACAAGCGATCAACTGAAACCTCGCAAGGGCATGAAATCGTGTCGTGACAACATGAACCGCTCATAAGATGCGCACTTGAGCTCATGTCGCTTATTACGAGATCTGGCGTCGCGACAAGAGAACCGAGGCCACAACCCAGAGCGCACTCGTAGCCTCGTGGTACTTCAAATCCACAAAGATGTCACATCGGGTTTAGTGCCCAAACTAAAAGAAACCCTATAAATGTATAGTTACCCAGATTTAAAACGCAAATCGCAAAGCATCGAAGAGAGATCCGCAGCCAGCTTCACTTTTATTTTCTTTTCTTCTTTTTCTTTCTTTTATTTTCTTTCGTCATTTTAGAATAAGATGTTCGTGATTTTTTCGCTTTTTGTTCGATCAATGTTATCGCTGAAATAAGCCGAATGCCGAAATCAATTTCTTTCAATTATTACCAGACGATGGAATTTCACAAACTAAATCATATCATTCGCTCTGATTGTACCGTTTATCGACGGAATGTCAGAGTGCGTAATTCAAGAATTAAGGAACCTACTTCCATTTATATAATCGCTTAGTTAGAATCGATCTTTCCCTGTAGTGATTCGTGATTCTGTCTACTTCTAATTTATGAATTTACTCAGATTATGGGTCATTTGATTGACCAACACGCTTCTACACTGCGAAGAATCATGGCCATTACCCTCGATTTCAAGGAAGTCCCCGAGTGACAATACGTGGAAGACAATCCTGGGGTGTCACTATTTAGTTCTTTGAAGGTATACTAACCTCGCTATTAGGGATCCTTTGCGTTTGCAGTTCACTTAGATAAATCCTCTCTCACTTGAAGTCAAGAACGAATGAACGACTTATCTATTTATCAGGTTGCATATTTCACCTCAATTCTGATATGCGCTAACCTTAAGTCAAATTTAGACTAATCAAGGAAAGGACTATCTGAATTTCGAGGAAGAGTAATTTGGAAAGTTGTATATCCCTTGACCGATAACTCAGGAGCTAAGGTGTACAACCCATAAAAGGGTATGAAGTATTGCAAAAGAAAACACCAGATTCAGAGTTCTCGATAAAAGTAGTCATCTAACCCCGCATCTGAGAGAATCAAAGAAAAACAGAGATAACTAAAATGTGGAGGTGGAGAAACCCTCACCACACTGGCCTGGACGATTTTTGAAACGAGATAATCAAGAAATTTAATCAATAATTACCAGAATGGACGCTCACTACGTCTCTTTATGTGTCTCTTTTATTGATAATATTCAAGATTCATTTCTTGTTATAGAATTTTATTTTATTTTAATTCATTTTATTTCGCTTATCTTGTAATTTCATTTTCTTTGCGATTAGTTTAATTCCCAAATTTTTAAGTTTAAATAACGCGTTATCAATCGATGGTCCAAATAAAGATGAACTCAAGTAGTCCTGTAGTTGATGAAAAATTCGTGAGATCTCTCTCAGGATCGATATCTGGACTTAAATCCATTTTATTATTTGTCGAATTGCACTTGCGGTATCTTGCCAAACTAACATTGGAAATGATAGATTATGTGGGAGATCTCGGGGTCTCAACAAATAAGTTTTATAGCACACAGCTAAAGATTAGATAATAGTCCTCGGTAAGAACGGTATAAATTTGTGCTGTGGTTAGTGAGAGTCAATCAAGTTTTACAAGCTATGTCAGGATTAGATAATAGTCCTCCAAAGAACTACATATAAATTTGTAAAGGTGGTTAGTGAGAGTCAACAAGTTTCATGGCGCCGCTGTCGGATTAGATAATAGTCCTCCGTAAGAAACTGAATAATATAAATTCTGTAGAAGGTGGTTAGGTGAGAGTCAACAATAGTATCAACCAAGTTTGTTGTACCTTTAAGATAGCAGAGAATTCTCTTTTTCGCCTTCAAATGAGTTGTTGTTGGATTCTTCCATATTATCCAGTAATCTCGAACTTCCAGACAGAGAATATATGTTAAGTAGTGCTTTCCACTGCTTTCAGAGAGAGTCGGGATCCACCTTATTCCTTCCTACACTTGATGCACTTGATTCCGCAGATTCATTTGAAAGGAACCGATTTGAGCACCATCTAGAATTTCTTAAGCACTCTTTTCGTGATAACCTTTCGAAAGTGATTAGATGCATTTGTTTTCTGCTTATTTTCAATTTTTTGAGGTAGTGTGACACATCCCACCGCCGATCATCTCGAACTCCTTCGTCATCTCTTTCTTAACCTTATTGAACCCAGGGGGTCTGTTGACAACCCATCAACCCACGAAGAATTTGTGGATGCTCTGCACCCAAGACCACCCACATCCTCCTTTTCCCAAGACTCCAAAGATTTAACAAAAATCTGGCAGAGTCTTCGTTGTACGAGGAGCTCTACCCAAAATACAACCCAGAACATGGCAACCTGTCCCAATATTATACAACGACCACACCTGTCCACATACGAGTAAAAATGGCCACGTAGGTCCCATTTATCCATATAAATACAATCTATATCACCGAAGCCACCAAGAGTTATTAGATCACTTTTAATACAAAACATTATATGAAAACTAACATGGTCTAATATAATATACAAAACATGAATCAAGGCCACAATCCGGCCCGCTTCATAATCCTAGCCTCTAAGGAGCATCGTCTACCTGCACATGTCCTGTACCTGAAAGGGGGGTCCCACGACAGGGTAAACTAATGCCTAGTAAAGATAAGTCTTACAAGGGCTATTCCCCACCTAAATGCACATGAATGGTCAAATAACCAAGCACACACCAACCTAGGACATGCAATCCTAGCATAGAATCATGCTTGTTATGAATGAGACGCGACTCATCATGCACCATGTATCAAGTCCTCGCCGACTCATCTCACACACGCATGTAACCCTTAGCGCGCATAAAAACCTTTTATTTTTCCGCATCATATTCAATGATCATTTTATAAAGTCATTTTCATTTCTTTTTCAAATCCAAAGGCTTTTTGGATGATCCCTTATAAAATCATTTATTTCATAAAATAAAAGCTTTTTGTTTTATAAACCCACACCCACTGGTTTTATCCTCCAATGCCACTTGATGTAATAAGTGTCGTGTGCGTATACATTTGTGGGCCACGGATTTTTGGGTCTCACCTCCGGACGCCGCACACCGACCTACATTTCTGGGTCAGTCTTTCACCAATGGGGTCATGCCTAACTGTTCCGTGTTTTTCACTATGGGGGTGTCTATCCCTACTTAAATTTCCCAACACATCTGCATTAATTACGTTATGCAACCGTGAGACTCTAAATCTGACTTTGTCTCATTATTCGGCCACCATCGATACCAAACACACGTTGATTGTCAACCATGCAACTCAGTACGAGTGTCCACAACCCATTCACCAAGGATGGTGAACACTATGCACCCACACCATACCATGCGATGTCCCTATGCACCACCGCAATGCAATTGTGCCATTGCACTCTGTCATGCCTAATGGTATAAAGACCTCTATATGGACACACCCATAATCGGCACACTACATCTGTGGTACCATGGACACTCATGGTTCACGCACAAAAAAGTCCATACATTCATTAAACATTAATATACATGCAAATATACTAACATTTATCACATTCATGTCAACACATCAAACATGCATGCATCAACATCATTCAGACTACTACTTAGACAAGTAATGTCATACTCAAATCCCTAGGCTACATCATAGCGCATAATGCCCAATAAAATAGCATACAACATGCCATTCAATAGCAATGTCCACACAAAAACACATCATAAACCCAATATGTTAGAGCACACATATCAACATCCAAGCATGACACCTCTTAACTAAGAAATGTCATTTCAATCAATCACACAAACACATGTTAACATTTCATCAAGTCACTACCTAGGAAAGTAATGACACACCTCATTTACTAGGCTAAATCATGGCATATCATGAACCTAAGATATCCTACAACCTACCAAGTAATGGCAACTTCAGCCACACAACTCCTCACATCCACACAACCAATAATTAGCACATTTGTTGTAACAATCAATTTTTCAACAAGGACGTGAGCACTAATTTCCATTTAAAAGCATATGGTCGGATTCTATACTCCAAGAGCTTTCCATAGAGTCATAGAACACCCTAAACAGAGCTCGGACGAGAAAGTTATGGTCGTCCGAAGTTGGAGGCTCAGAGAACAAGGATCTGGCGCACTGGAACTGGGCATAGGTAGCCTACTGGACAGAATTTTATGACAAAATATGAGATCAAATTTTATCAATATATATATGGATAGATTCTAGACTCAAAGGGAGTTCCATAGAGTCTATGAACACCCAAAACAGAGCTCATAATGAGAGTTATGGTCGGGCCGGTTGGAGGCCTCGCACAACAAGGCAAATCGATAACTACGTTGAAACCCAAGAAATCGCTGGGCTCTCTGGCCCTTTAAAAGCTCCCGTGACATGCCATTTTTCATACCCAAACTCATCCCAAACAACCTTTCACTGTAACAACCACTCTTAATCGAGTCCACAATTCAAATGTACATAAAATTGGCACAAAACTCGTCCTAAACTCAAATTAAAATCAACTTAACAAAAACAACTCAAAATCAGAAAAATATGATTTTTGTGTTCGAGAGCACAATCCAAAGGGCCCTTAGGGCCGAACCAAGACCAAAACAGTATTTAGATAGGAAATAAACACGAGTAGGAAGGTTCCCTACCTCTTGGAGCGAAGACGAAACTTTTTGGAGTCCCGAAGACCCAAGACCCACGGCCTTCCTGAACTCCCGCTAGAATCTTCGACGCAAATTCTTGATTTTGGTGTCCACACATTGCCCTCGAAGAGCTATTCTCGACTTTGTCTCGCCCGATGGAAACCTAGAGCCGCTTAATCGTCGTATTATTAGAGAGAAGGTAGAGCTTCTCTCTCACTAACTTTTTCTTCTCCAAACACGAAATCTTCCAACGAATTGCAAGTCATGGCACCCACGCCAGAGCCCTTAGTCTAGTAGATGAACTTAAATCTGTCAAGAATTCCAACCACCCGATCTTCATAGATCGTAGAGAGAAGGAGTTTCTCTCCTTTCTCTCTCCAACTCAAGCCACCACGCATTGCCAAAAATGGGAGAAAATGTCATCTTTTCTCCTCTTTTCCCTTTTAAGTTTAAGTCGACAAGGCCCACTCGCTTCCACGCGCCCATGACCCGTCCTGCTCCATCGTCCTAAATAATTTATTTCTTTTCAATTCAATTCATTTTAAATGAACTTAACTCAAGTCATTTCCTAACTCTCGAGATTTTTAAGAAAATCTCATTCATGGGGTTACCAAATACCCAACTTCAAAAATTCGTAAAGAATTCCCACTACCTAGGAATTTCGCGAAACATTTCTAAGTTACTCAAGCTGTGGAGACGTATCAACCAAGACTCTGGCCCCGTTTTATCATCCAAGTCAGGAATTTTCATTTCCTGAGCCATTTCAAAGAATTTATTATTTAATTTGTACTTTTAAAATTTTAAATTTTCCGAGGTTCATATTCTCCTCTTAAAGAATTTCATCTCAAATTCACACATCAATATTTAATCTTAGGATCACAATGTATATATATCATCTTATCACCAAATGATCACGAACCGCATTCCATCTCGCAACAAAGAAGGGATAACCAAAGAAGTATCAGGTCCTCATCCCCAAGTTTCCTACTCCACTACTCAGTGTTGCTACAACACATTTCTTAGCCTCATAGTTTTGTTTCGCAAAACCTGATCCTGGCTATCTCAAACATGCACAAGTCCCTCCTCGAAGGTCCTTTTCTACATCAATGATAGTGCCTGCCCCAATCCAACACTCAGCCTGGATGTGTGGGGTGTACCTCCGAGTACGGAAACATGGAATACTTCTAAACACCTGATAACCTTGGAGACCAAAACCAACCTAAGACAATAACTCGTACTCCACCCTCAGCATCTCAAAGGGCTCGACATACCCCAAGAATAAATTTCTCCTGCTGGGCGAACCCGACCACTCCTCTCTTAGGTATCACCTTCAAGAAGACGGATCACCGCCTCGAACTCTTCTACCGGGCTCTGCCGTGAGAAGACGCCCTATTCAAGTCCACTATCCCAAGGTGCTTCTAACCACCCGACTGGGCAGGATCTCTCTCTCCCACCTCCGTCCAACAAACAAGGAATCTACATGATCTCCTACACAAGGCATCATATAGTGCCTCGCATTTGTTCACCTAGCAACTGTTGTTGCAAGCGAACCCCACCAAGGCTAATTTTTACCAATTGTCCTGTACTCCAGACAAACCGCAGCGATGTCCTCTCATTTGTATGGTCCCTCCGATCATTTCATGTAGATGAAACATGGTGTGTAACACCCCGAAATATACCCTAGTTGTTTTCAACATGTTTAGGGTATTTTGTAGGTATAAATTAAATTTTTCGTAAATTAAATGCGAAAATATGAAGACTTAGAAACCCGGAAATTTTACAAGTTATAAGGACAAAAGTGTAATTTGTAAAAAGGGGGCATAAAAGTCATGATTTGATAAGACTATAGACCAAAGTAGAAATAATAGGAATCAGAAGGTAATCTATAGAATAGACAGAGGACTAAAGGCCAAATAATAAAACTTTCACTAACAGGAGGAGACCAAAATGTGAGCTATTTGGTCTCCAAACAAGGGCTTACTGAAGCAGGTAAGAGAAGGAGAAGAAGAGAAGAAAGTGGAGAAATCAAGCCAAGGTATGGATACATGAGAGAACACACACACTGAATGATATAGAGATTTGACATATTAATATTAATAATATCTGACTGTATGGATTTTTGGTATGCTTTTTGTACACAAACCACTTGGGTATGGATTGCTAGGTTTTTTTGGAGATTAATTTGGTTCCCTCTTTCTAGTGGTTTTGTTAGGAATACATCCTAACTCTAGATTTATGAAATTTGGCTTAAAACTTAATGATCATAATTAAATATGGAATCCTTCACTCTGCTCAAAGTTTAGTGAACGGTTGGTATGAATCCTGATTCTTTTGACTCACCAAAGTAATTGTGGAGTTGTTTGAGGATTTCATGTTGATTCTGATGAGGAGGAATATGCTAAATTTCTGGTGGAAGAAAAGTGCATGAAAAATGGTAAATTATTATTTCGGCAAATTACTTGAGACCTCAGACTGGTACACCTTTCAACCCGTACCGATGATGTACCGATGCAGTGAGCAAACATGTACTTTACAACCCTCCAACCGAACCCTACTTCAAGATACAGTGTCGAAAGTCGCACTCCAGACAGCCGTGAGCGCACCCAGACAGTGGGTTCCCGCAACCCTGCTTTTTGCTATTTTTATTTAAGCTAATATTCGCATACACCCAAGGGAAGAGAAAGGATGAAATTAAGGAAAATGTATTAAAGATTCCACCTCATGAAGTTCGATGGGAGCAAAGTTCATACCCCAATAATAAGATAGAAGTATCCAATACATATAATAAGAGAATGCTGTAGATCACATTAAAATGACACGACACCTCTACTAAAAGTACTGTAGTACTTCTGTGACTCCTTTGTTTAGCACAGATTTCCGACTAGGTGCGACGACTTTTGATTTGCTTCAGACATTAGTACTTCTGATTTCTATCTAGTACTCTACTCCGATTAGGCACTTCCTAAGACTCCTCCACTAGTGTGACTTCAAGACTCTCCGACGTGCCTACATTATCAGCACTTCCACCTCCGGACAGCAATTTCCAAGATTTCAATTGGGTCTCACTTAATCAATTAGCACTTCCTGCACTCGATTAGTAGCCACTTACACCGATTGTACTTCAAGTACTTCCAAATAAGGCTACCACCTCCCGGTTCGATTAGCTCTATGACTTCTGGGCACAAACACCCCGTTCAATTAGTCTCTACTCAAGACTGCTCGATTGGTGCTTCCAAGATCTCCGCTTAGTACTACCAAGACTGCATCAGATAGCATCTCTGATATCAGATTAAAATGTGGTCTTACCTGCTTATTAGTAATCGGTCTGTGTATTCCTAATTTATATTTATTAATAACCTAATAATGAATAAGAGGAACGAAGGTGTATCGTTTCTGGACCGTGAACTGTTGCGTATTTCTACACTATGTTTCAGAATTCCTACTGAGACCCCGAATAAATATGAGTATGTTATATATAAGCTCAAATACGAATAAGCTCTGCCATAAGCATAAGTACTCAGATAAGTCCATGATACAACGTATGAAATTTTATATATGTTATCATATATGCTTATTATAACTGTGGTATATTATGATATTACCTATGTTTCCCACTGTTGCGAAAGCTTTAGCACGTTTTTAATCCGCACGCATGTAAGAAAGAGATGTAAAGTGATCTTCCGTGATTCTCGGCTTCGGGCCAAAGATACGCGTGGGTTCATCACCCGGTGAGTTCCAATATGCTCGATCATGTAAATGTAATGTATAGTTTTCAGATATGTAAACTGACTCAAACTGTAAGTATGATACAAACAATCACTACGATGGTAGTTTTATTTTGTAAATTTGTATACAATATTTTGATTCTGTTATAAGACTTGGAGCCACCAATATCTAAAAAAGTAAGTAAAGAGTCCCAGTATATGTTCTCGACTCGACCCTGGCTCGATCCGCTAATCGGGTCTTAAATTCGAGAATCGTGAAATGGTGCTCATCCTCAATAGCGGTTCCCACGTTATCTAGAAGTTCCCTCTCCAATAGTGAGCCATGAACCTGAATCCTGGGCCCAATACGATAGAGACTGACTCACGGTATCCACAGACAATCTCGCATATATATATATATATATATATATATATATAGGAGAGAGGTATATATATATATATATATATATATATATATATATATATATATATATATATATATGACCACACTCTCTCTCCAAGAAGGTAATTTGCACAAGCGATGAGTGTGCAGACTAAGTAAGCCGGTCCACTATTACCCACACCGCTTCATGTTCTTATGATATCCATGGCAAGTGAGTCACGAGGTCCATTTTGACATGTTCCTACTAACTTAGCATCTGCCACCTCCGGGAAACTACACTATCCTATGCTCCCGATGACTTCTGACTGAATGCATTAGCCACCACTCCGCCTCACCTGAGGTCCCGTCGTGTAAAGAAATAAAAATAGCACTTCAGCCTCGAGGTCCGAAACAGTTTTAAACTCGTTTCCCATAATTAGTGGCACACAAACTCCCAGGCATAGGCAGTTATACGCCAACTCCATGTCATGTATAAAATTCGCCTGCGATTCTTCTTCAACTATTGAGAAACCATGTTACCTTCCCTTAACTCGAGATCAAAGATCCCAGCCTGTCATTCGATACACAACACATCAGGTACCCCGTCCCTTCCGACTCTCATAACAAATCAAGTAAGCCTCTTTAATTTTCTAATGTCTTCACGGGTCACCCCACTCATACTTGACCTCTCCCCGGGTCAACCTTGTCATATGTGTAGCTACTTCTTTTTTTTCTTTGTTTTCTTTTTTTCACTATGCTCACAGCTATACCTGAAGCCAATACTACATGTCTTAAATCTCACCTTTAAGTAGTTTCACCCTCGTTGAATTTGGATATTCAACCGATGTTCTCGCATGGTCCGAAGAACAATCACAACGATTTCCCGATCCTTCTTTGTTTCGTAGTGCAGATCAAAATATCTTTCCACAAAGACTACTACAACCCAATCTAGATAAAGGTAAACACTACACTGAGATCCCCGACGTCACTAGCGCATTCGCAATCAAGGGCATCACCGTGAAGTCGGCGCCCATACCACATCTCTAACGCTATGTTAGGTGTTCGCTCCCAACTCTCATCGGGAGGATAACCAGGCCGGTAGATCTATCTTAGAATACTCCCGCGCCCCTTATAGCTAATCAAATGAATCATTAATCCTTGGCAAGGAATACAGATTCATGATCGTGACTTTGTTCAACTGCTAATAGTTTATACACAATCGAAGAGTTTTGTCTTCTCACAAATGTAACCCGACGCTCCATTCAAGATAACCATCATCCTACAATTCCTGTATCTAGACTCTGAGTTTCCTCCACTCAACTGGCGCCATCCTATGCGAAGTTATATAATGGGCGACGCACGGGGGTATGACTTACTCATGAGGTCTATGTCCTTCTTTGGAGGTAATCCCGATAGATCATCCGAAAACATCCCTGATTTCTCCCACCACCTCGAGACCCAAGCCCGGTCTCACCTCGCCCTCTCTGCAAGGTCATAACCAACTCATCAATCTTCCGTAAAATCTGCAAAGCCTCATTACCTGCCAGGTAAAGCATCATGCTTATCCCCTTGAAACATCATCACATAAACACCGTCCCGTAATGACTCTCCTATAATCATGACCAATGATAACCCTGCGCCATCATTCGCCCATCTTCGGTGATATCACTCTAACCCGACATCTCCTCAAGTGGACTTTAGGTCCATAGTGATGAGAATCCATGAGATCTCTACCTCACCATCCCAATCTATCTAACCAACCCTCACCCTAGTTCCTATGGGAGAACTTACACTTTACGGCTTTTCCAAACTTGCCATCTACACATGTGTCAAATAGTAAATTGAGATTCTTTTGGCTAGTCTACCTAGTAGTGCATAATCCAACCACTAATAGACATCACATCATGAACTATTTCGTTCATTCATTTTCTAAAGCCCTAAGGTTATGTTCTCTAACCCTAGTGTTCATATATTTTCCTATATACATCCTACCATGTATATAATCCACACAACATGTAACACACATCATGTAACACACTAAACACATACATGAAAACACACAATGCATGCAAGGTTTAATCTCAACTGAATTCCTAGGTAATCACCTACTAGACCCTCGATACTTCAAATCTCAGAATTTGAATCGTACACCGAGCACTTAGGTAATCACACCCTAAGCTCTAACACCAAACTATACCAAGCTGTGCTACTTATACCAAACATTGAGCTATAGGTAATCACATACCATAGCTCCATACCTTAACAGCATGTCCTAGACCCATGCCCAACAAGCCCTAGGTATTCGTATACCTAAGCTCTGATACCATGCTGTGACACCCCAAACCCCGAGGGTCCGTTGACAACCCGTCAACCCACGGAGAATTTGTGGATGTCGGGTAACCCGACACCACTCCATTGAGTCCCCTTTCCTAAGACCCAGGATTTAACGAAAATCGTAGTCTCTTTCAGACAGGAGCTCTACCCAAAATACAACTGTGCAATTTCATGGCAACCTCGTCCTTAATATTATACAAACGACCACACCAGTCCACATACAAGTAAAATTTGGCCAATGCATGTCATTTATCCATATAAATACAACTTAATAATAAAGCCAACAAGAATTATTGGCATCACTCTTAAATACAAAACATTACACAAAATCCAATACGGTCTAATATAATATACAAAACATGAATCAGCCAGTTAACTGCCCGCTTCATAATCCCGCCCTAAGGAGCACTCCGTCCGCCCGCACATGTCCCGTACCTAAAAGGGGAGTCCCATGATCAGGTGAGCCAACGCCAAGAGGAGATAAGTCCCTGGCAAGGGCTATTCCCACCTAAATGCACATGAATGGCCAAACAAACACACACACCAACCTAGACATGCAATCCTATACAAATCATACTTGGTCATGAATGAGACGCTGACCATCATGCCCCATGTATCAAGTCCTCACCGACTTCTCTCACACATGATGTAACCCTTACGCGTGATAAAACCTTTATTTTTCCGAATCACATCCAACATCATTATAAAGCTATTTTCATTTCTTTTTCAAATCTAAAGGCTTTTTGGATGATCCCTTATAAAATCATTTATTTTATAAAGCAAAAGCTTTTTGTTTTATAAATCCACACCCACCGGTTTTATCTCGCCACTGATGTAACTGCACAGGTTCATGCATTTTCAGCCACGCATTTTGGGGTCTCACCTCCAAACACCGCACGTCGACCGATATTTTCTCTGGTTTTTCACCGACGGGGGTCATGTCAAAGTTCTAAGTTTTTCACCTGAGGGGGGTGTCTATCCCTACTTAAATTGCCCAACACACGAGTATTAATTTCATGCTATGCAACAATGAGACTTGTCCCATTTACCGGTCTCACCATCGACACCAAACACAATGTTGATTGTCAACCATGCAAACCATGGACCTCCATTGGACTTCGTCCAAAGTATGAGTCCACAACCCATTCACCAAGGATGGTGAATGACAACGACTATGCACTCACACCCATACCATGCGATGTCGCTGCGGCACTAAGCAGTAATGCAATTGTGCGACAGACTCTAAGTCATGCCCAATGTATAATACATGGACACCCTATACTGTACACTACACCGTGTACCATGGACACTCATGTCTAATGCACACAAAAGTCCATACATTCATTAAATGTTAATATACATGCAAATACACTAACACTTTACCATTCATGTCAAATACACCAAACAAGCATGCATCAACATCATTCCGACTACTACTTAGACAAGAATGTCACACTCAAACTAGCTAAGATCATAAAAGATCCAAAATAACCAGCTTTTACGCAGCGTCATGCAATAGCCATGTCCACACGAAACACATCACAACCCAATATGTTAGAGCACAATATATCGACATCAAGCATGACACCTCTTACCAAGAAATGTCATTTCAACTGGTCACACAAACACATGTTAACATTTCATCAAGTCACTACCAGGGCAAGTAATGACACGCCTCATTTCCTAGGCTAATTCATGGCATATCATGCACCTAAGATAACCCTACAACCTCGCTAGCAATGGGCCACTTCCAACACACAACTCCTCACATCCACACAACCAACAATTAGCACACTGCTGCAATGTAACTCAATCTTTCAATAATGACATGAGCAACCAATACACGGAAAATCATATGGTCAGATTCTAGACTCCAAGATCTTTCCATAGAGTCTAAGAACACCCTAAACAGAGCTCGTAAGAGAAATTTATGGTTGTCCTAAGTCGAGGCTCAGATTTAAGATCGACGCATAAACCAAAAGAGGCCTGGTCATTTTTTTTTCACTGGACCAAATATGAGTTCAAATTTTGATCGTTTATATATGGATGGATTCCAGACTCAAAGGATTTTCCATAGAGTCCAAGAACACCCAAAACGGAGTTCGGATGAGAAAGTTATGGTCAGTTTCAAAGTCGAGGCCTTGGTCAAAGCACACAAAGTAAGAAACCCACGAAATCAGGTTCCTGTGGGTCCTTTAAAGCTCCCGTACATGCTATTTTTCCTACCCAAACTCATCCCAGAAACAAACCTTTCATCCGGCAACAAACACGCCCTAATTAAGTCCACAATTCAGTAGTAAACATGGCACAAAACCCGTCCCAAACTCAGCCCGAAAATCAACTTAACATAAATGTTCAAATCTATATACATTACTTTTGTTCGAGAACACAATCCAAAGACCTTTAGGTCCAACCCAAGACCAAAATAAGATTAGATAAGAAATAAACCCGAGTAGGAAGGTTCCCTACCTCTTGGAGCGAAGACAAAACTTTTTGGAGTCTCGAAGACCCGAGACCCATGGCCTTCCCGAACTTCCACTCGAATCTTCAACGAAATTCTCTGACTTGCTTTCACGTGGTCATCTCACGAGTGCCTAACTTTAAGTGATGGCCCGTTAAACGTCTGATCACAGAATCTTAGAGAGGCAGAGCTTCCTTCACTGTTCTTCTCTCCAAACATGAAATCTTCGATGAAATTGCATTTTCAGGTATCCACTCATAGCCCTAGTCATAGATTATAACCTAAATCTTGCTCGACTGATTTCAACCACCCTTATCTCAGAGATCAGAGAGAAGGAGTTTCTCTCCTTCTCTCTCCAACTAAAACCACTCATTTCTGAATTGTCAAAACGGAGAAAATGTCATCTTTTCTCCTCTTTTCCCTTTTAAGTTTGGGTCGACTGTGGCCCACTCGGGCTTCACACGTCCACACCTGGCCCAAGTTCATTTTACTCAAAACAATTTATTTCTTTTCATTTCAATTCATTTTAAATGAACTTAACTCAAGTCATTTCTTGAACTTTGTAGGATTTCTTAAGAGAACTGCCTCAGGTTACTAGATACCTAACTTCAAAATTCATAAAGACTTACACTATCAGAATTCGAACTTTTTCTCGAGTTACTTGTTTTCAGAGACTTAATCAACGCATGGAAGTCCGCTTCATCATCCGAGCTCAAGAATTTTCTAGACTTCCCCTAATCTACTTTCAAAGAATTTATTATTAATTTATACTTTGTAAAACTCAATTTTTCTGGGTTTCTACACACAAATGTAATATCACCTTCAAGAAATTTTTCTGAGGTAGTTGTCATTTCGATCATTCCAAGCTCTCGAGCTCGCTTTCAATCCATATAGTGCCTTCTTTAACTTTAAAACCTTGTCTTCTTTCCCCTTACGCAACCTTGTGGTTGCTCAATGTAGACTTCTTCTTCAAGGACTCCATTTAGGAAGGCGGATTTCACATCCATTTGATGTATCCTCCAATTATTTTGAGCTGCCAATGAAATAATTAGTCTAATAGTTTCTAATGAGCAATATATAAAATATCTTACTGTAGTTTGACTTTAGACTTATCCTTCCGCCTACCATTTCTTCTAGAGATTTTCAATTTCTCCTTAATTTTCAAGCCAGACACCCATTTCACAGCCCATCATTTTGTGTCCTTTTTATGGAAGTGAAGCTAGCTCCCGTTGGAAAATGGGTTTGAGCACAATAATTTAGCTTATCTTTATTTAAAATTACATCGGGTCCCATAAAGCTTTTTTGTCATCAACATGGGAATGTGTTCTCCATGAGGAGATGGAAGACACATGAGTTGCTCAAAACCATTAAGAGAGCGACCAGGAAATTTCCTCCAAACATCACCCCTTGAAAACTGCAGAATCAAAGGTTTAAGCCAGGTCCTACACCTGACAGGGAACAAGACTTTTAAAGGGTATAAATACACCCACCTCAGTATTGGCTCAGCCCCAAGGGCACCCCTTTGCCAGGAAGCACAGATGATCCTAGCTCATGCTTGGTTCACTACACACGCGCATCGCGCCGCCGCCTCTCGCACGTAACCGAGCCGAGCTGAAATGCTCGGGTTTGGAGCTAGCTTAAACTCACCTTTTGGCATCAAAACGCTATTGTTTTTGCTTTGGTTATCGTTGGATTGATGTTTTCTCCAAAGAGACTACGTTGCTTGCTCGCCATGAATGTGACACAACCCTTCCAAGCTTCATGACTGTTCATCGAACAAACATGACCCTCCCAAGCTTCATGACTGTACCGAACAGTCATGAGTATGTAACACCCCGTCTCGATGAGGTGCACAAGATAATGCATCCGTGAATTACGCGATACGCGCACTAAGTGCCATTGTAAAGGATAAAATTTTAAAGTTTTCAAAGAATTGTGGCACTTTGGGCACTTAAGGAAAGTGGAGGGGGGTGAAAGTACACTAATGGTGCTTAAATAGTAAAATAATAATAATAAATTACAAAATAGTTCAGTGGAAGTCTCGAAAATTTCTAGATCTCTGATTTGACGAAACTGACTCAATGTTAAGTTTGTCCGTGAAATCTAGTAACCTAGAAAGTTTCATAAATTCCAGACGCTCTAATATTTTACAAATTTCAAGACTGCTTCTGTAGTGAAATTTAAAACGATTTTAGAAAATCTCTAAAATAGTAAATATTTAAAGAATATTCAATTAGGATAAAATGAAATTAAAATGAACAAAAATAAATTGTTTTGGGACTGAAACCTGACGAGGAAATGAAAGAAAAAGGGACATGTGGTCCCATCTGAAAAAAAAAACGAAAAATCAAAAGAGGAAATCGATCTGACAAGGACGCCCCGCGCATGAGCGTGGGAGGTGGGAGACGACACTCTTATTTTCTTCTGCTCTTTCTCGCATTTACTAATTGACCGTAGGACGTCGGGTTTGTTAAGGCAAACTGGTATACACGAAGAGAGGCCACGTGATAGGCAAATACCATATAAGGCCTTTTGTCAAACTTAAAATGAAATTTTTCCTGAATTGTGTTATTTCAAGCCTAAAGGTTGCGTAATGGCTTGAAATTTTCTTAGAGGCCGTGAAAGGTAGTAAACTTCAGTCCAAAAATTTTTAGACTGAGTTTAGAAATTTTAGAATTTTTTGGACCGTGGTTCTATTAGCCGTGGCTTAATTTTGGGATCGTTATGACGCTTTGATTGAAATTCAGGAGTGTAGCCTAATGTGCTTCCATTGCACTTTAAATGTTTCGGGTGTTTTTAGACTCTATGAAAGTCCTCGAGTCAAAAGCCATAAAAACAAATAGTTTTTATGGGGCATTTAATGTATGGATATTTCGGTCAATTTCACATCATATTATCGACAGCCCATATCGGTCGTGATCGCTAGCACGTGAAAAGTTTTCTTGTTAATCAAAGTTCGCTCGATAAAGTCACTTTGAAAGCCCTCGTGCATGTTTTATGGTTAAAACGTCGACTGAGGGCATTTCGTAATTAATGAATTGTGTAGGTGATTTGAGCATCCGATTTAAAATTAAAGTGCTTGACAAGATTTGAAAGAAATTAGTCGAAAAAGTAGTACTCACATCCTTTCTAAACGAAAGCTGCTTAAATTACAAGCTTTGTAAAAGGCTTGAAAATATAGATTTATAAAGCATTTTTTTTACTCCCAATTGTTATACTCGCATAAAAGTTTGATTTCTATTTAAGAAACAAGCTTTGGCCTGCTTGAAGAAACCCCTAGATGGCATGCCGTCTCTGGCCAAATGGCTTTGACAGTGGCAAGGTTATGGGGATATTATGACTAACTATATTGCCCGGCCTGACTTGGGGTTAGATCTAGCATATATTTATATAAGTGAGTCGCCTCCGCACATATACCAGGTATTTAAGAAGTTAGCGCTAACTTAGTACATACGATGAGGCCAAGTTCCGAGGTTCCCCACCGAGCATTCGTTCCGCAGGTTCCATTATGCTATATATAGATCCCGCCGTGTTCACTGTGACCATACAAATGGGTAGTGTTCCGAGGTTCACTAAATGATGCCGTGTCTCTGCATTCCAAGGCATCACGTCAGTATTTCGTAAATGGGCCAAAGTGTTGTACTTGATTTACAAAGATAGCACTTTCAAGATATTAACCACATCGGAATCAGCTTTCTAAAGAGCAAAAATAGCTTTCTCGCACGCTTCACAGCCATAAATAGTTTTCGTATCAGCAAGAGCGCAGTCAGCCGTATCGCTTTAAAATGGCTTTCTACAGTGAAAAACTCAAAGCTCATAAAACAGCTTTACAACCATTTCTCGTACGCATTTTCATTGGGAGGGTACAAATGTGCCAGACAAAGAGCATTTAGAACTTATAAGACTCACTCGAGCCCGTCGCTCACGCTTTCTCTGCTTTTAAAATAATTTTTCAAAAAGGTGTCAAGCCGAAAGATCTTCCAGATCCTTAGTCCTGGGGACGCTGTCGAGATTATATATAAGATAAGGTGTAAATTAAAACCAAGTAAAAAGTTAAATGTGTACTTGTATATGTAAATATCTGTCAGAAAATACGCATGTGCATGGTTTCGAGAAAAACAGTCACATAAACTTATATCGATCGATCCTTATCTTATATTTTGATGAGGACCAGAGGTCCTTTATGTTGTAGTTGGACATTTGGAAAACATTGGGAGTGCATTTTTGTTTTATTGATTAATGCCTAAAAAGTGCAATTTTGAACCCTATATTAGATAGGTTTTGAGTGCTTTTTGTACATTAATCATGTCATTTATACCAATTGAAGTGTTCTAGTCTTCTTAGTAGTACTTATGCCATTTAGAGAGTATTTTCGGCCAAGCTGTGCTTTCACAAGACTGGGAGTTCAATGTCCAGATGAACGATGAATCACGTAAGTTTGAACTCAAGTCTCAAATGCATCAATCTACTTCAAGAATCAATGAGAAAACCAAGGCAAAATGAAGAAAATGTGATGCGCTTGAAGACAGGAGGCAATGCAAAGGAAGGATCAACACGCAGAATTACAGCTTATGAAAATTTTCGCTAAGATCGCGAAATTCTCGCAACCCAGCTTAAAAATTTCGCAACCTTAGCGAAACACCACTCGCTGTAATCTATCCCACTCGCAAGACTGCTCCCAGCTTAAAAACCTGATTTACAGCTCACGCACCCTCGCTTAGCTTAGCTTGGGTTCCGCTAGCTGAATAAATTTTCCATCCTTAGCGAAATTTTATGTTTTCGCTAGGCCTCGCTTGATTCTCGCTTAACGCTAGCGAAATTCTCAGCCTAGCGAAA
This sequence comes from Tetrastigma voinierianum, assembly GCA_016808115.1. Taxonomy (NCBI): domain Eukaryota; kingdom Viridiplantae; phylum Streptophyta; class Magnoliopsida; order Vitales; family Vitaceae; genus Tetrastigma; species Tetrastigma voinierianum. The sequence goes on from JAEQBH010004335.1 coordinate 230,017, forward strand.
TCGATGCCTCACATGCTTTGTAATTAATGCCAAACCGCCTCCAAATCCAGGTATTACTTAATTGTCCAATAACTTAGCCAATTCTCACAGGTTTTTGGTATTTGATACCTCGAGGAGTGCTCTGAGAGCAAGCCCCTCTTATTTTGTAAGAAAGTGTGAAGAATCGAGGAAACACCTGGGGAGAAGATATTTTTGTAAGTTTTTATTTTTGTAAATAAAGTCTTTTTATTTTAGGTTTTGCTTTTATTTCTTTCTCTCTTCTCTCTCTTCTTTCTCCCTTTCTAGCCGCAACACACCTCTGAGGATGATAACCAAGAGATAAGCTTCGCTAAGCCTCCTTTCTTTGAAGAGGAATAGTTAGCTGGGTGGGGCGGCATACGATGTTTTGCATGTTGTCCTCTTGTACTAAGTATAGGTAGTGTATTTATGTATATATTACCAACGTGGTTGCGCTTATGGGATGTTATTGATTTGGCGATACTACCAATAGCTATTTGTTGTTCTTTAGATGGTTTTACGAGCCTACGAGATGTGTTTACATGTTAGGGTTCTTCAAATTAGGGTTAAATAACATTTGCGTTATTATTTGTGATCTCTCTCCATGCTTTAGGATGCGAGTGCTCGGGTGAGATGCCTTGTTAAGCCTTTAGATACAGGCCTCTAAGATGATATTGGATTAGGGTTTTAAACAAAAGGGGCCATAGCGCATATACGTATTGACTCAAATAGGAGATGTTTCATGGGTGAGGTTTGCTAGTTAAATATATAGATCAGTTATGCCATGGACTATGGGTTGCATATCATAACGAGGATAAACAGGACACTTGTTTTACCTAACACCCAGAAGTTAATGACTAATTATCCCCAAAGTTAACTTTCACACTTCTTTCGGTTTTTACAATTTTGAGTTTTCAAACCATTCCCACTTGTTTTGAAACCCCAGATCAAGTCCCGAATAGAAAGCCTTACATTCATGCACTAATGCAAACCATTTTTAAGTGAAAACCCACATCAGGTGTTCGATCCTAGACCACTATCTTCTTGATAGCCCGACTCTGGCTTGATGGTAAAACAGGTGTATATAAATTTTGTTGATTTTAAAGCTGATTCACTGGCCTTGCGAATCAAATGGCGCCGTTGCGGGGATGGTGCCAAACTAAATGGTAAGTTGAAAAATTACTTGTGATCATCCTGAAGTGAAGGTAACCTCTTTTTACCTTTCGATTGCGAAGGCACCCGGTTGCTTCACTTTGGAAGTAAGCGCAGCATTTCGATTCGATTTTTAATTCGATCGATTTTATTATTTTTAGTTAATTTTAATCTTTTTGCGGAGTTGTTTGTTGCTCTTTGTTGTCTCTTTAATTGTGTAACAAGCGTATCTCTGGCTTGAGTGGGATAGAAGACACTTGGTAGATTGAATAGGATAGGTACAACTTGAACCAGCTGAAAAGTTAGTGTACAAGCGATACCATGGATCCCATGCACGAGGAGCAACGAGTGACGGGGCCATGAATCAATTATACCTATAGAACCGCTGAGGATCATCCACCCTCCTAGAGTTAGTGCCAATCCACATCATCCCTCTCTTGAAGATGTGCAGTGAGGCCATATTTAGTACCTCTACTCCCCACACATATCATGGTATGGAAAATGAAAATCCATACGCTCATATTAAAAATTTTGAGGAGGTTTGTACTACCTTCGAGGAAAGGTATGATGGACATGGATTTCTAATGGCTGACTAAAGGCATTTCCATTGACTCTTAAGACAGGCCAAGATTTGGCTTAACTCATTGAGGCCTAGAACCATAAGAAATTGAAATTTGGTGCGGTGAATTCTTGAAAAGTTCTTCGGTGCTCCACAAGATCAATAATTTGAAAAGACAAATCTACACTTTTGCGGCTCATGATGGTGAGAGATTTTACGGTGTTGGGAAGATTTATCAAACCATCGGTCATGTATCCACGCCATGGGTTTTGACGCACATGGATGTTGGTGAACCACTTACATGGTGGTATGTCTCTGCCATGAGGCAACTCTTAGAAATCATGTGTGGGGAGCTTTTAAGCAAACATCTGATGAAGCCATGGATTTCTTAAATGCGATGGGTGAAACTTCTAAGGGTTGGGATGAGCTTAACCACAGAGAAAGCGGATAGGATGAAACCGCACGATCCAACCAAAGGGGTGGGATGTATGCTGCTGAAGACATAGAAATGAGAGCTAGGATTTCAACCACAGCCGGGAAGGTAGAGGAGCTTGAAGGCAAGCGGCTCAGAGGTGCATCATTATTTGAAAATCTGCCTGATCTAATCCTTGCACCGATTTCCAATCCCTGCACATGACAAAACGGTGTCTTATGGCCTGCGGTGAAGGATTTGATGTCGAATGTCTGTTGTAGAGACCAGATACAAGCCTTGACAATCGATGCTCCATATGAGTAGCCTACAATTCCAATTGGAGGAATCACCCTAATCTTGCATGGAGACCCAACCCCCCTGTTTATGTACCCCGAGGTGCGAGCCTGGAGTTTGGTTTTTCCCTCACTGACCCATGACAACCACCATCCTCTTCTCCGATTAGAACAAGCTATATTGGTTAGTGGGTGGTAGGCAACTTTGTTGAATTAAAGGAATTAATCTCATGGCCAGCCTGAGTTGATCTTTTGTAAGAGGTACCTTTGAATAAGAATAGATGGGCTTGAGCAATCTCAACCCCGAAAATTGATAACCTACAGTATTCAATCACGAGATCAACAAGTTCAAGTACAAAGAGAATGGAAGGTTTCCATCACAAACGGTTCCAAATCCTAAAGGAATTCATGAAATTGCGTTATCCGACAATTCGAGAATGGATGAGGTTAAGGCCGCGTAATCACCACGAAGTGGAAAGAGGTTGATGTTTATGCCAAAACTGTTGTTGAAGAACCTAGAGCGGGAAGAATTGCAACTGAGCATATTCTCCTAGAGGAGGATTGATAAATACCGCATACCACCACCTCCATTTCCCTGAAGCACTTAGAGGAAAGAAGAAGGCGCTCATCAAGCGAGGGCATTCTTGAGGTTTTAAAATGATGAAGGTTAACATACCTTTACTTGGACCCTAATCAAACAAGTCCACCTTATACGAAAATTTTGAAAGATCTTTGCACAATCAAGAAGGGATTAGGCATTGAAAGCATTTCTCAACTGAACATGTCGGTGCCATAATTCAAAGCAAATACTGTCAAATACAAAAGATCACGGATCTCCCACAATTTCGATCAAATATTGGTAGGAATTGCATAGAAAAGTCCTTTGCTTGATTTAGGAGCGATTGAACTAATCTGTATTCGGTATACAAGCAGTTAGGTTTAGGTGAACTTAAACCTACTAACATCACACTCTCATTGGTCGATAGATCCGTGAAAATCCCTAAGGGGATAGTTGAGGATGTCTTAGTGAAGATAGACAAATTCTCTACCCGATAGATTTTGTGGTACCCGGCGAACCAATTGCTAGTGAACCCGATCATGTACCAATCATCTTAGGAAGACCATTTCGGCCCTTTATGATGCAATAATAAATTAGGAATGAGTCATGCAATTAACTTTTGGTAACATGACCATGAGTTGAATATCTTTCATTTGAACAACAAACATGAGTTCTTTAGAAATTGTAATCAAATTTCGATGAGGTTGTTTCAATTGATCGGTGTGCGAGGAAAACACGGTGACCGAGGAAATGCAGGAGTAATTACTCATGGAGATGAAGAAGGAATTGGTCTTGCCAACGGCTTGGCAACAAGCAATTGCTCAGTTCAACGACCATCGAGGAACGGTACAAAACTTGGGCACCCCGAAACCATGGAATTGCTTAGAAGCGGCTGCGTAGGTTGAGGGAGATCATCCTCCTTGACCCTCCTTGAGTAATTTTTGGTATATTGAGCGGTTTGGTGTTCTCGAAAACCAAATTGCGAATTCAATTTTTTGTTTTTATTTTGGTAAATTTCAATTTTAGCTATTTTTAGTATGTTTCCTAATTTATGACTTTCCATTTTAGCAAGTTGGTAAGTATTTTTATATTATCATATATTAAATTATTAGATATATTCTATTTCCTAATTTTAATTTTTAATTTTTACTTTTAGTAATTTTATTTTAATCCTGAAAATTCGAATTACGAGGTGGTGTCTTAGTGTGAGCCAAATTATTAAAAATAGCGAGAATTGGCGAGAATGACCATGTTTAGTTACAAGCTTATATAAGAGGGGAGGGTTGGTTTGAATGCCACTTCACATTCTCCCCCCTCATTAGTGTCTGGAAGAGCTCCAGTACGAGGTCAGTCTGAGTCGAAATTGTCCTGCCATGCGTAGGCCACGCTGCGAGCTCGGCTGTAGGAGTTCGTGTGGCTGGCGCCAGCTACACGGAGGCTTTGCGGCGAGTTCTAGTATAGCCATCCTCGGTCCACGCACCGATACGTGAGCCGGTGAGCCTGCCCGCGCCTGAGCCACGATTGTTCCTTGCCCGGCTGAGCCATTCTGCTGGTGCCTGGTTGATCTGTTGGTGCCACCTTTCGACATCGGTCATTCGAGCCTTGTTTGGTTGGATTGCGGGGCCATTCCAACGCTGATCGATGGGCCGGTTGGTTGCGGGGTGGTTCGGTAGCCTGCAGAGAGCTGCAGTTGTCTCTGATGCGGCGATTATATTTTGAGTGAGTCGAGCCCTTTTAGTATTTTATTTGATATCGAGATATAGTTCGTACTGGTGGGTCAGTCTTACCGACCTCGGGTGTAAAGAGATTCAACTGCGCTGAGAGAGTGGCCCCAGGCTTCAGTCCCGGCTCACATGTACATCGCGGTCGAGAGGCGGTCTCAGGAGCCTGATTTAGGCGTTATCGGGCGGATGGGACTGGGGCCATCGCACACAATACCACGGAGGATTGGAGGCGGCCACCGCGGGCCGCGCCGGACCCGAGCGAATCATCTTCACGAGCCCCCCACCGTCTCTCCGATTACTCCATTTCTGACGACTTCATCATACGGCTGTCTTGTCGAGGATCGGGAGGCCGCTTGTTGTAAGGGAACCCATTAGGAATATGCGACTCCTGGCCAGAGAAGTTTCATCGGGGAGTCATTTTATGACATCTGCGTGGCGACCCGGTGCTCCGGAGTCTTTGAGATTGATCGAGGTATTCGCTCACGCCGCTTCCATGACTTTCATGACGGTTTTATTACCCGAAATTAGTACGGCGGTTTTACCACTCTATGACATCGAGAAACGAACGGTCCACTTTAGAGATTGATTGGTATAGATGACAGCCACAGTGTACCCACTCGAGCCCGGCGTCTTCGGCATTAGGATGCATCTGCATAAGCGCAATTCGGAGGTTATAGAGCCTTGGGCCGCAGCCTCACGGGAGATGGTCAGGAACGGCGGAAGACATCCTTCTTTGGTCACGGTATTCTCTGAGGAGCGACTTAGCCTCGAATCTTCAGTGATTGACCATTTGCTCGATACCCGATTTGTTCCTGCGGCATTATGTGCGGAGGAGGGGCTGAAGGCACTGGGATCTCGGGGATTTGGTTCCCGGTCCCTGTTTGGTGATGGCCTCCCTTTGCGGCCCCCGAGGAGGTCCATCGAAAGAGCCGGCCAGGCGGAGAGCATCCCACTGCGTCTGGGCGCTCCTGCAGCTATGTTCCTCGGCGGATGGGATTCCCAGAGGAGCCAGAGGCTAGAGATGAAACTAGATGCCTTCATGTAGTGTCTGATCTGGCCGGGTTATGACTGCTGCAGTCTGTTCATTCCACATCTGACCACAGGTTCGGGAGGAGAGTCTCTTAGGGTCGGGAGGTGAGGACCTGTACGGATGATATGCACGTCACCTTGCAAGTGCAGAGGACTCCGTTCAGTCGTTCACCTCCATCTCCTCCACATACTACATCGGCCCCGGTACTTGTGGTCTCGGGGCCTTCTGTTCGGCACATCATTCACCAGGATCTGTCCATTGCCGGCTCGAGAGATATTGGTGTGATGGATGCCATCTGCTCACTTACGGCTACCTGGTTGCCGGGATCGAAGGTGGCCCGGTGCCATTCTATCTTCGGCTGATTATGACCCACACACTGGGTCTTCCTCATGTTCTGGTCGGCCAGAGGCCATAGCGTCGACTTCATTGGATGTTGTTGCGGTGCGGCGGTTTACCCGAGCCACCACTTGCCACCACGCGGTAGTGAGGTGGTTGGTTTTCTTTTGATTTTTGTTTATTTACTGACTTTATCAGCGCACTAATTTGGATTTAGGATTTATGTATTAGCTAGCGTGGCGATTTTGTTTAGCTTTGTATTCGATATTAGCCACTTTGGCTATATCAAAAGCTATTCAGTTTATATATATACAGCTTTTTGTACATATCATGTTTTGTGCCTCCACTAGGTTTAAATGTGTTTTTCTTTTCAATTGAACAATTGAATTGCTACAATTGGACAATTGAATTGCTTCATGTGGAAAATTAGGTGCTATTTGTCACTTATATGCTAGGACAATTCCATGCTTGAGACAATTTTGGTCATTGAAGTTCTGCATGCTGACTTGAAATTTCTCCTTATGCTAATTCACACCACTTTGCACTCGATTGTTCAATAAGTGTGAAATTGTGTGCCTTCTTTAAGCTTTGCAAGCGGCCTTAGTGTTGGCTACTGGGATAGTTTGAGTTACCATTTAGGGAGCGATGTTGTCTTCAGGAAAAAGAAAAGCGAAAGAAAGAAAGAAAGAAGAAAAGAAAAATAAAGTTGTGAAATCTTTTTTGAAACCGAACCTTGCGATTTCAGAAGTTATGGTAACCTTTGAGCAGATGCCCTAAGCCTTAATTGGTACAGGAGTCTATGAATTTTAGTGTTGGTACATAGATGGAATTAGTTTAACTGTGGATGTAATTTTAGGAAGTCATTCGGGTCGGGGTGAAGCCTTTAGAGTTAGTGGTCGGTGATCCTTTTGGCTTGATGCCACAAACCTTAATTGGTTGGGAGTCCTTCGGTGGACCCCGTTACCTGGACTTTGTGAAATTCGGATTTAAGCATTGCACCTACGATGTAGATGAATAAAGAAAGAAAAGTGTAATGGCTTAATAGCCTATCTAGGTTGTTGTTATTGACAACTTAAGGCCATGTCGGTGCTAGGTTGGGAGGGAGGTGGCAGATTTGCGGAGTTTATTGGCTTGTCACAGTTCTGAAGAACCATTAGACTTAGGTGGAAATTGAGTTAGAATTATGGATCCAATATTGACCTCGAATTGTTCTTGTATGGTTTTGATTCTTTCATATCGGTTTACAACTTTGATTTCAATTTCTCAAGTTAAGGTAATGTTTATATGTATATAAACCCTTTTTGAATCATAACCTTTTTGCAAATCACCACATGCATCTCCTTTTTATTTTGCATTGCTAAGGGACTAGCAACGTTTTGGTTGGGGGGTGTGATTATTACTTGAAGTGCGATTTTGAATACACAGATAGGTTTTGAGTGCTTTTGTACATTAATCATGTCATTTACTCTGGTGAAGTGTTCTAGTCTTTTCTTAGTAGTACTTATACCATTTAGAGAGTATTTTTGGCTTTGCGGGCTTTGCGCACTTTTGGAGTTCAATGTCGAGATGAATGATGAATCATGAAGTTTGAACTCAAGTCTCGACTATATTCGGCCCCAGTCAATGAGAAAACCAAGGCAAAATGAAGAAAATGTGATGCGGTTGAAGACGAGCTTAATGCAGTGAAGGATCAACAATGCGAGGAATTTTAAAGCTAGAAACTGCGAAAATTTTTAAGATGCGAAAATTTATAACCTTGAAAATTTATAACAAAACATAAACCATTGGAGCCATCCCAATTTCGCTATACTTGTTCATGCGAAAAACACGTTCGCTACTCACAGAATTTCGCTGGCTTAAGCGAAATTTAAGCTATGCGAAAATTTTCCATCCTGCGAGAATTTCATGTTTTAAGCTGGGCACATTGATTTCGCTAGTTAGCGAAATTCCTCACATTTAGCGAAGTGATGCCTAGATCATGCTTTGTAATTAATGCACATTGCCTCCAAACTTGGTGTATTACACTTGCCCAATAACGCCAATTTCACATAGGTTTTTGGTATTTTCATGAGGAGACTATAAGCCCCTCTTGTTTTTGTAAGAAAGTATGAAGAATTGGAGGAACAATTTGGGAGAAGATATTTTGTAAGTTTTTGTTTTTGTAAATAAAGTCTTTTTATTTTAGGTTTTCTTTTATTTCTTTTCTCTTCTCTCTTCTTTCTCTCCCTTTTAAGTACCAAACACACCTCTTGAGGATGACAACTCGAGATGCTTGGCTAAGCCTCCTTTCTTTGAAGAGGAAGGCTAAGCAGGTGGTGGAGACTATGCATGTTGTCACCTCTTGTCTTTTTAAAAGCTATAGGTAGTGTATTTATGGCCCTTATATTCTCAAAACATGGTTGCATAACATGGGATGTTATTGATTTGGCCAATACTTTCCATGCTTTAGGACTGTTGTTCTTTAGATGGTTTTTACGAGCCTCTGAGATAATATTTATGTTAGGGTTCTTGAATTAGGGTTAAATAACATTTATTGTTATTATTTTGGCCAATACTCTCCATGCTTTAGGATGCAGTGCTCGGGTGAGAGATGCACTATTGTTCTTTAGATGGTCTTTACGAGCCTCTAAGATGATATTGAATGTTAGGGTTTTAAACAAAAAGGGGCCGTAAGTTGCATGCTACTGTATTGACTCGAATAGAAGATGTTTCATGGGTGAGGTTTCTTGATTAAATATAGATCCAGGTTATGCCATGGGTATAGGTTGCATATCATACTTGAGGATAAACCAGAAGGACACTTGTTCCTTACTAACTTGCCAAGTTAGTGACTAATTCTTGAAAGTTAACTTTTCACACTTTAACTTTCGAGTTTTACAATTTTCGGTTTTCAAACCATTCCCGTTTTGAAACGAATCGAAAAGTTAAATAGAAAAGCCTTACCTTCATGCACTAATGCGAACCATTTTTAGGATGAAAACCCATCCGTGTTCGATCCTGAACCTTTATACTGCGATGACTTGAAGCTACACGCGATGTGGAACAGGTGTATATAAATTTTTTGTTGATTTTAGCTTTCGACTCTTTGTAGCGCAGAATCATTTATACGGGTGATTTTATATTTTAGTGACCACTGTGTGATCTCGTTATCTTTGCCGGTTCATTAAATCTAAGGAGTTTGATTTTGATAGAAAGTGAAAATTTTATAACCAGCGTTTTCCATCCCCGGCCAGTTTTGCGAACCTTCGCATGGTAACGTGATCGGCGAGCTTAAGTGGGAGGTTGTGTGGAGTTCTTAGGCGATTTCTTGTCACTAGGAAGAGAGTGCATCGAGAATAGATCTATATAGAAGACCACACCTTCTCTCATTTTGACAAATATACATATTCATTCGACTTTCATCGTTTGAGAGGCGGGTTCTGCATCCCGGTTCGGTTCGGCTTGGTAATGAAATGAAGTGCTACGATTATTGGGAGAGATCATTTAAATCGCATTGAGACAAATTGCCAAAGACTCGAAGCACCATTGCGAGGGCAATAATTGTCTTAAGATTGTTAGACACCGAGTACTGTAGAATCGAACAAGAATAAATTGAGTATATGAAATTGTTTGCAGGGAAACCAGAATAAAGATTAAATTAATGAGAACCTGTTTGTAGATCAATGGCTACGAATGCTTGATTCAAGGCGATGTTCGGCCAAGTTCAAGATCTACAAGTGATTTTGCATGACATACGAAAATATGCGAGAAGGGATGTCTCTCGGTGAATCCCTTCCAGGTGGCTACAATTATTGAAAGATTTGCTTTTACTATGGAAAGAATTCAAAAATTACCTAAGCATAAGTGAAGGAAATGAGACTTGAGGAGCTTGATGAGTGAGGCTGAGAATAGAGGAAGACAGCCGGGTGCATCGAGAGAGAGGCGGGACAAGGGCTCGTAGGGATCAGACGATGTTGTGGAACAATGGCGGACCTCCCGATCTCGAGAGGGAAGCCTGTTAGCGGTCCCGACGAGGTCTGAGAAGAAGTTCCAGCGAGTGTTATGTGCGATAAGCAGACGACGTGCTAGGGCGTCGTAGTCGCGAGGGAACAAGAATGCGAAGAAGAAATGCCCTCGAGCCAATGTATTTGAAGTAAACGATGTCTCGAGACATGAACCTCTCGATCGTAGTCTCAGAGTGAACTTCATTGGTAGTAATACTAAGGAATGGTGGGTGGACCTGAGAATTTTCGTCATGTTTGCCAGACGAGAAGATGTTCTCATCACTTATCAAACCATAGATAATGGAGGAAACGACTCTTTATAGGCAACTCCTCATCCTTCAAGGTTGAAGGCGAGAGGTAGTATTGAAGATGACATCGGGCAAGGAACTTACTCTCGATGATGTCTTGCATGTGCTAGAAATTCAAGAATCTAGTGTGCGGATCATTGTGCCAGGTAGAAGAAGCTACAGTTGCTTGTCTCAGGCCGACTTCTCATCCTCACCAAAAATGCGTGTATGTGGGGAAAGGGTACATGAGCAATAGGCTTTTCAAAATGAATGTAATGATTGTTGTACCTCCTATTAAGAATATCAATAATAAGAACACGTCTTCTGCTTATATGCTTGAATCTTCAAATATGTGGCATGGCAGACTAGGACATGTTAATTATGATACATTGCGTAGATTAATTATGATAAATGTGAGATTTGTGTGGAATCTAAACTTACAAGAACTTCTTTCCAATCAATTGAAAGAAGTAGTGAACCTCTAAATTAATACATTCGAATATCTGTAGTCACGAAATTTATTGTGTAGTGGTAAATATTTTCTTACATTAATTCATGATTGCCTGAATATTGTTATGTTTTACTTATTGAAGTAAATATGAGGCATTGGAAATGTTTCAACATTTCAATGAAGTGGAGAACAACTTGATAGAAAAATCAAGGTGATAAGAAGTGATAGAGGTGGTGAATATGAAGCCTTTGGTGATTTTGTTCACGACATGGTATAACCATGACATTTGCACCTATTCACCTCGGCAAAATGGGGTTCTTTGACAGAAACGAGAACTTTAAAAGAAATGATGAATGCATTACTATTAAGTTCTGGACTACCTCAAAATTTGTTGGGGGAAGCAATTCTTTCTGCAAATTATATTCTCAATCGAATGCCTCACAAGAAAACCAATAAATCTCCCTATGAGTTGTGGAAAGGTTGAAGACCTTCTTACAAATACTTGAAAGTGTGGGGGTGTCTGGCTAAAGTGGCGATACCTATACCTAAAAAGGTTAAAATAGGACCAAAAACAGTTGATTGTGTTTTCATTGGATATGCACACATAATAGTAGTGCATATGGTTTTACGATTCCTCATCGAAATTATCGATATACATGCAATCTTATTATCGAATCAAGGAATACTTCTTTCTTTAAAAATGTATTTCCTTACAAATCCACACGAGTCGAACTCAAAGTAAAAGGACTCATAAATCTTTATATGATGTGATAAGGACAACAAGATGATGATGAACCTAGACGAAGCAAAAGAACTAGAACGTCAAAATCTTTTGGTTCAGATTTTCTAACGTATCTGTTAAAAGATAAGCCTGTGAAAGCTTTAAGGAAGTATGTCGAACAAAGCTCCATATTTGAAAGAGGCTATAAGCGATGAAGTAGAATCCCGTCTTGCAAATCATACGTGGGAACTAGTGGATCTTCACGGGTTCAAAACCTCTAGGATATAAATGGATATTCAAGAAGAAAACAAAAAGCGGATGAATCCTAATTGATAAGTAAAGCCAGATTGGTTATCAAAGGTTACAAACAAAAAGAAGGCTTGGACTATTTCGATACCTATTCACCAGTAACAAGAATATCATCCATTTGAATGTTAATAGCTATTGCAGTTATACACAATCTTAAGATACATCAAATGGATGTAAAGATGACTTTCTTAAATGGTGACTGGATGAAGAAATCTACGTGGAACAGCAGGGTTTATGGTTCCATGTCGAAAGCTGTCGACTGTTAAATCCCCTTTATGGATTAAAGCAAGCACCAATATCGATGGCATGAAATTTGGCCAGTGTAATGATGACAAATGGATTCAAGGTAATGAGTGTGACAAATGTCTATGTCAGAACAGAACGTGGATTTGTCATTATTTGTCTCTATGTTGAAAGATATACTCATTGATTCGCATGCAGTGTTTTGAATCAACAAAATTTATACCTACACTCTTTTATTCTTAGTAGCATGAATCTGTGATATAGTGGCTCTAGGATCGAACACTAGGATGGGTTTCGTCTTACAAATGGTTTGTATAATGGTTGAAAATGGTGAAGGGCATTTGGTTTTAATTTGTACAAAAATAGTGGTGGTTGTCACTATGTTAACTGAAAGTAATTCAAAATAGAATGTAAAAAGAAGGCCTTGAAGTCTCGGGCCACTAGTTTGGTATGATAAGGTTGCAAAGGTGTCCTCGGGTTATTTCCTCGCATTAAGGCAAAAGACATATAGTCATTTCCAAACCGGATCTTTGTTTAACTTTAAAAACCAACCCTTAGTAACATTCCTCTTTGAAACATAGCATTTACTGAGCATTAAATGTTCCTGCAATTGAACCAGTATTTAACCTACCCTCGATGGCTCATAAATGACATCTAATGGATGTCAGTGTATCTACCATTAAGAATACACTAAACCTAAAAGCATGCCAAGTATTGACCAAGGAAAATACATCAAATAGCTTTTAAAAACCTAGTTTTGAAAGTTTGGAACATAAATACGTAGTACCTGCGTCTTGAAAAATATAGGAACACCAGAAAACCACATCAACCTAGCTAGCAACCCTCCTCTTCAAGGTTTGGAGGCCTTAGCCAAACATCCTTTGAGTTGTCATCCTCAAAGGGGGTGTTTGGCAGCCTAGAAAGTGAGAGAAAGAGGAGAGAGAAGAGAGCAAGTGAGAGCCGAGAACAGGGGCCGTAATGAAAAATGCCTTTAAACAAAAGTTAGGTTACAAAATATTCATAACATGGCTTATATAGCCCCACAAACATGCGAAAATACCAAAATATCCTAAATAATATGATTACATTGAGGCGAAAAGAATTAATCAAACGAGTTGTTTGAATCACAAAAACAACATTCTGAGAGAATTTAAGCTATGCACGGAATTTAGCTATAGCAAAATTTCGCTATGTAGCGAAATTTCAACATATAGCAAAAATTTCGCTATGATTGCGAAATTTTTTCTATCATTGCGAAATTTTCGCTATGTCTGCGAAATTGCCATTCTCCTCCTGCTTGCTTCCTGGTTCCTCTAGCCTGCATTATGCATCTTCCAGCTTGCTATTTCTTCATCCCAGGCTTGATGAAATTGACAACAAACCATACGAACTCGGCATATACTTATTTCGATTTCAATGCAGACTTGAAATGATGTGAGTTTACGAAACACAAAATACCAAAAACCACCTCAAAAAACAAGCATTAGTACAAAAGGACCTATACATGTCAATCGGCTTAAATAATATGATTAGTACACAAAAAGCACTCAAAACCTATCTTAAATAGGACTCAAAATAGCACTTTTTGGGTACTAATCACTCATCATTGGTAGCAATAACGAAATCATTAAAACTACCAAGGATATGTTCAACAATAAGTTTGACATGAAAGACTTAGGTGTTGTTGATGCTATACTTGGGATAAAGATCTCCAAAACATCAGATGGACTAATATTATCTCAATCACATTACATTGAGAAAATTCTTAAGAAATTTAAACAAAATGATGGTAGTCCAGTATAAGGAAACACCTAGAGATGTAAAATCTACGTATCCTGAATAATGGCAAAATCCTTTCCTGACAAGAATATGCACAATCGGTGTAACGATGTATGTCATGAGCTGTGCGAGTCAGGACATAGCTTACTGTAGGTATTAAATTGAGTAGATACACACAAGTAATCAGGTTCGGACCATTTGGAAGGCAATAGTTAGAGTTTTAAGGTATTTGAAATACACCCCGAAACTATGGATTGCACTACTCAAAATGTCGGCGGTGCCAGAAGGATCTTGTGGCCGCGGTGGATATCGACACGAAGACTCGAAATCCACAAGTGGCCATATTTACACTTGGTGGTGGAGGGAGCGATGTCTTAGCAAATCTTCTAAGCAGCGTGCATTGCTAGATGCGATGGAATGGAGTTTATTACCTTTGGATAAGTGGTGAAGAAGCGAAGTAGCCTGCGATCATTTCTCATAAGATATTCGATATGGCCTGACACATTGCCTACTATCGCATTCATTGCGATAGTCGATCGGGATTGGAAGAGCATAGAGTCATATATATAGCGGTAAGTCTCGACATAGTCGAAGACATAATCGTCGTAAATTCTCTCTAATGGTATTATGACCATTGAATACATAAGGTCAAAAGGAACATTGAGGGATCGGATTAACGAGTTTGACGAGCAAGTAAGTAAATCATCGAGGGAATGGGTTTAAAGCACATGTACTAAAAATTCGCGAGAATGACAATGACCTAGCTAAGCTGGAGATCCAGATCTAGGTTGAAAGGGACCGAATTTTGTGTGACTCATTGAAGATCACTACGAACAAATATCTACTAGTTCCTATAATCGGAATAGTGATGTGCAACGACGTTAAGTAGGGTAAGCCAGCTTTTAATGATTCTTATATCTTGTTAAGAGCGAGTGGGGTATAGAAAAATACCTTCCATAAGAATTCACTATGAGTGAAGCTGGGTCGGTTCTATGAGAATGATAAAATTTAAATTCTCTAAAGACACTCATGAAACCCCGAGAATTGTTTAGGGCGAAATGAACCTGAAGCGTGAGAACCCGACTATGTCAAGAAGATTCTACGTGAATATTATTGTCTTGGTTGCCTGAATGATTGAGCAGTTTAAAGACATCATGTTCAGCGATGATCAATAGCCAACGATAGCATTTCACAAAGGAAGGTTCAAGGCCACAAACTGCAACTCTCTGCTCTGAAAATTCAAATGAACTCTCTCTCTTAGTGTCAGTATGTCATTCGCATTAATCTCAGTCAATTTCATTCATGTGGGGGATTGTTGGAAAAATGGGTTTGAGCACAATAATTTAGCTATCTTTGAGTTAAAATTACATTGGGTCCCATAAAAACTTTTGGTGGGTCCATAGGAATGTGTTCTCCTCCATTGAGGAGATGAAGATTATATATTTAGTTTCTGTAAAACCATTAGAGTGAATTAAATTGCCTCCCGAACATCACGCAGAAAACGGTAACTAAGGTTTAAGCTTGTGTCCCACATCCAATGGAAACAAGAAGGGTATAAATACACCCACCTTGTAGTTGGGTTTTTGGGCCCCGAGGCACCGGTTATTAATGAAAGGGGAGGACCTAGCTCATGCCTTGGTTCACCACACAGCGTGCCCGCCGTACTTGAGTAAGGTGGGTGGGTTCGGGTTGAAGCTAACAAACTCACCTTTTGGCATCAAAACGTTGTCGTTTTTACGTAGGTTACCGTTGGACTGATGCATCTTCTCCAGCAGACGCGACTATGTTTGTTCGCCATGAACAGACCACCTGACCCTTCAATGGCTTCATGGCGATCACCAGAAACGAGACATGGCCCTCCCAAACTTCATAAGCGTATCCGTCAGTCATGAGCAAGTCTATATAAAGACCACACCTTCTCTCATTTTGACATAAAAAATATACATATTCATTCATTTTCATACGTTTGAGAGAGACTAAGTTCTGCATACAGTTTGGTTCAACGACCCGACAAGCGAAGTGCTAAGTTGTTGGGAGATCATTTCATCTGGGAGACAAATTGCACGAAGACTCGAAGCACCAACTGTGAGGCGATAATTGTCTTAGGAAGTTGTGTCAACATAAGACTTGATCTACAAACAACTTCTCATTAATTTAATCTTTATTCTAGTTTCCCTCGAAAAACGATTTCATATACTATTTGTTCTTGTTAAGTTCTATAGTACTCGATTATACAACGACTCCAAGCGTTTCATTCTTCTTGATCACCTTTATTTCTTCATCCATAGCGTCTTTCCAGTTCTTATTTCCCATTACTTCCTAGAAGTTCATAGGCTCACAATCGACAAAGGCAAAATAGTGAGTAAGATTTTCTTGATTTTCAGTTACCTCATAAAATTCTTATAAGCTCTTGAGGCATGGAACTCTTTCACTTGAGCTTCCATCTTCTTGAGTACTCGCAGCTGGTGAAGTTGGTGGGGTACTAGACTTCTCTCTTGCTTCCTCTATCCTTGGATGCTCCATATCATCTTCTTCAAAGTATGGAAAGAAGTTGTAGTCTTCATCCTATTTTCCCTAATCCCATTCTCCTTCTTCATCGCATATGACATATCGACTAATGATTGTCTTCCTAGTATTAGGATTGAAAAGCTTGTAGCCTTTAGACTTTGCATCATAACTAATGAAGATGTATTTCTAGCATTTATCGTCCAACTTGCTTCTTTGCTCTTGGGTACATGCATGAGCTATGCTATGGAAGACTCTTAGATGGAAAATGCCCAGCTTCCTTCCACTCCATGCTTCTTGTGGTGTTTTTCCCCACACGCTTCTAGTTAGAGATCGGTTAGATAGATAAATTGCACATGCAACTGCTTCTGCCTACATCTCCTTTAGCAGCCTCTTGCTCTTAAGCATGCTCCTTGCATCATCGAGTTGTTCTATTCTTCATTTTAAATGCACATAATTTTGATGGAGGATGGAGCCTTGTCAGTCGTCAATTCCATGATCTTCAATACTTTTTAAAATCAATTTGATTATGAATTCTCTACTATCAAATGTCATAACTTAGATCCACAAGGCCACTTTCTTCTCAACAAAGGCTTTGAACTTCTTGAAATTTTAACATCTCCAATTTCTCCTTACAAGAATTCACGATGTTTTCTTGAAAAATCATCTATAGAAGAAGGAAATGGATTACTCTTACACCTAGTAAACAGCTTGATTGAATGCTTTACGATCGTATGTATGAGTTCTAGCGGCACGAGCTCTTGAGCTTGACTCCTTTAGATAGCTCTTCTTGAAGTGCTTCCTAAGTAGATATCCATCGGACACTTGATCAGGGTGACTAATGGAGGGTAATCCTCTCACCATTACCTTCTTGGAGAGTAATTCTAATCCTCCAAAGTTGAGATGCTCAAATCAAAGATGCCAAAGCCAAGTTTTGTCTTTGCAACATGTCTTGAGACATTTTGCAACATCATTTGAATGTTGAACATGAACATTGTTATGTCTCGACACCTTGATAATTAAATTACTCCACTATCTCTTATAGAAAGTTTAATGTGTCTTTTAAGCGAATATCATAACCTTTTCTCTAAATTACTTACTGAGCTCAAGATATTACTCTTCATATTTGGCACGTAATAAACATTGGAAATAAATTAGTGGTCATTCTTGATCAATCGAGATAAGGTACCTCTGTCTTTCTTCTTACATTGGATTCATCTCAACCGTATTTAGCTCACTAATTCACATCGAGCTCCACGAACATGCTTCTTTTTTCACACATGATTTCTTGTACAGTATCAACGTACCATGTATTATCTTCACCTCTTGCATTGTCCTTGTAAGCCACCAACAAGGTTCCATCTTCTTGACTAATTTCTTCAATGTAGTTGGCCTTCTCTTCAACTCTCTTACTGCTAGGTCCTCTATATTCGAAAACGTAATGCAACCTTTTCACAATTTTAACATTTAAAGTACGACTTGTCATACCTCGATTTTCAGTTGCCTCTCCCACGACCTCTTGTTGAGCTTTCTCCTTGATAACTACTCAAAAAGTTCATTTTCAAGCACTTAATTTTCACTAAATAATACCCTTTTTGTGGTAGCAACTCACACTTTACCACCTTTATGTGTTGTTATTTGAAACCTATTATTAATGGTATTAGTGAGTATAGGTATGCATAATGGTCTTTTTTAGGCAAGTTTTACGGCTCTTTGGATTATGGGTCAAAGCAATGAAGATATCCCGTATCTTTTATGCAAGCTTGGAAGCCCATGAAAGTAATTCAACCGAGTTGAGACCATAAAGGAATGATCATGCAAGAAGATGGAGGAATTGAAAGCCATTATGGAAGATTTCGCACTAAATTCTTCGATTTCACATTGAATTTGCAGTTTGTTGAAATTTCGCATCATCTCTAAGCTTAAGTGACTAGATTTTGCAATTTCACACCGACTTCCGTAATCCAATGAAAAATAACGATGTGAAAAATATAGCAAGTTCTTATGCTCCAATCTTCATCCAGATTTGTAATAGGAAAGTACTTGCCTTAAGCATGAATAAACCTTCTTGGGATGTATTATAAATATGGATAGGGGGATCGAAACAACATATCCATAAATTTCTTCAATTACTGAGAAACTTGGTAATTTGTGGAATTTTCCCTTTTTCATTAATTCAAGCTTTCATCACGATTTGTTTTCTATTTTTTCTTCTTTTCTTCATTCATGGTGTGCACGTTACTCACCATGAGTGAGTAGTCATCTCCCTTGGTGTGAGGTGGATTGGATCTACCTCACCAAGGTAATCAAAGGGGAAGATGCGCTTCAAACCAAAGGAAGAGACTTTCAACATTGTTTAGAGGCACTGGGTCGGGGTACATCGAGTTGGGGACACCCCGTGCTCGGGTAGACAGTCTAGTTCTCAAACTATATGTATAGGAGTCTTTCTTCTCTTCTACTTAGTCTTATTGATACTTAGCAAGTTTGAATGGTATGTTGGTTGCTTAAACCGTGCACCTTTGACCAATCGTCTGAGATTGTATTTTGTCGAACCTGATAGAAGGTCGAAATTAAAACTTGTCAAATTACTCTAAATCAAAAAGAATTTCCTTTATCCATACACCTAGAATCTATGCTTATTAAATATCATAAAAGAGGCACTTAGGTGGAGTTTAAGGGATCAGCTATAGACTGATTTCTTATTCAAACAATCGAGACTATTAAACAAACCCCCCCTTTGAATTTTCATGGTGAAAGAGTAGAATTGGTGAAACCAAGGCACGAGAAGGCCTAATTATAATATTGTTTTCAAAACTTCGATAAACATTCTTCTTCAATACACTAAAATCATATTTTAATTTCAATTTTATTTTCTATTTCATAAAGTAATTAGGACCAAAAAGGATTGTAATCAAAGAAAAAAACCATCACGAGTGAAGAGACCTTAGGTCCATTTATACCTATATAGTAGTTGTGGGCTAATCGGGGGTTAGTTTTAGGTTATTATAAATTTTTGTGCTTCCCCTTGTCTCCAATCTAACCACCCGACATAGGATGAACATACACCTTACTTAGGGGATGGTGCCTTCTCTTTAGTAATAAAATTTACCCCAATTGCATACTTTAATTGCTTTATTTTTTCTAATAATTTTTATTTCTTTTTTGGATTAACCCTTTCTTTTAGTTGCATTTAGTTTCTTTTGCTTTTGTTTTGACTAACTTGTAGGATAGGAATTATGGAAAATCTATCACGTCAAGAGGGTGACTGATTCGTTCTTTTTCGGTGGGTGTTGGAATCGACAAAATTTATATAACCACAGGATTCCTACTACACGGTAACAAGCTATTACAGTATAGTGGCTCTAGGGTGGAACACAGGGATGGGTTTTCTTCGTGAGAGAAGAGCTATAGTGCATTGAAAATGGTGCTTTCTCGTTGGATTTATAGGGTGTGTGGAAAACAGTGTGTGTGAATGGTTGCAAACTAAAATAGGTGATGTAAAAAGTTAAAAGAGAAATCCTTGAAGTCTCGGCCAGTGGGCTTAGGGTTCTAGGTTAACCAACATGTACTCGGGTCTATATCCTCACGTTTGGGAGCATGACATATAGTCATTTCCCGAACCGGATCTTCATTTAGCATTAAAACCTAAACCCTAAGAGCTTTCCTTTTGAAGATGGCGAGCTTAGTTAGGCAAAAATGTCCACCCCAGCGGTGAAAACACATCTCAAAGCACACTACCCCAGATTACCAATAGGGGACAACTAAGCGAGCCTCAGTGAATCTAGTGAAAGTGTCAGACAAAAAAAAGCTTGCCAAATACACATTAAAGAGGCGTGCTTAGAGATTTTAACCTATGGTGAGAACGGGGCACAAATATACTAAAACACAAACATGAAGAGCAGGAACATGCGGTAAGCTAAGCAACACTTGATGGCCTTCCCTTCAGGATCGGGGCCCTTAGTAACATCCCTTTATTTGACATCGTGAGGGTGTTTGGCAACGAAAAATCTGCGAAGTGAAGGAAGAAGAAAATCACCAACAACCCGAGAGAAGGAAGCTTAGTGGTGGCTGATTGATTGAATGCCAAAAGTTCATTGATTACAAGCATGGTTGAGCTTATAAAGGCTCGATGCAAAGAAATTACAAACATGTGCTAAGAAAGAATCAAGAAAATTACATAAGGGCAAACTCGTATTAAGTACGACAAGTGGGTCAAAAGCGATCGGAGACACGAGGTGAGTCAAGGTGAGAGGATTCTGAAAATTAGCGACTTGCAAAATTTATGAGTTCGGAAATTTCTCGAGTTCTGAGAAATTTGCATGTTGCCAAATTTGCAACCCAAATTTCGCCAGGTTGCTCCTCGACTTCAATAGATTTGCTCGATTTCTTTAGATTTGATCATGAGTCTTGGTCTGCTCGAGTTCAGCGTGTTTGAGTCAAGTGGAAGAAATAGAAGGTATTTGACACGCAAAACTACTAAAATAGCTTCTGAATGTGATTAGTATCAAAGTGGGACTCGAATATGTCAATTAGTCATTGAAGTCGATTAGTACACAAAAGGCGCATAAGAACACGCTATAAGCGAGGCTCGATATTGCACTTTTTGGGTACTAATCACTTCCCAACCAGGAACATTAGTCCCTTAGCAATGCGAGAGAAAAAGAAGATCATGCAGGATGTGTTTTTGCAAAAATGGGTTTTTTGTTTAAAAAGCATATGTAAATAATGCCCAACCTTCACTACGACAAATTGGGACTCTATATAAAGACCAGCTTGGGAGAACACATGCATCTGAGGAGTAAGTTTCGGGCGACAATTATTCAGAAATGTTTGAACTTCCAACAAAATCTAAGTGTTTTTAGGTGATTAGTTTTCCACGATAATTTCAGCTAGCTACCTCCCCCCAACCAAACTACGCGATACCTTGGAAGCTGTGACCACCTAAATAAGAATCGGTCACGCTTATTTCATACCTCACATTTGTATTGTGGGTGCAATGCGAAATTCGACTTCACCAAAGTCAGGTAATAACGAGGATTCACCGATGACTTCCAACCAACTAGGTTGGGCATCAAGTCAAAGGATCTTTCAACCGTAAACTACGAGTTTCACCAGGACTTCAAATGATTTCGAAAAATTCCCACTTTCTACAACTCACTAAACTCACCTATCCACCCATGCGTGAGCATAAAGTCGGGGTGGCTCCCAACCGGTTGGCAGAGACACCAAGCTTTGAAGCTTCGCCATATACCCCTCGGACGTGCTCGGGTTTCAAAGTAGCCAGTGCGCGACTACTTATCTCTTTTTATTTTTCTTTTGTCTTTTCTTTTTCTTTTTGGAAGACACATTAGCCTTCGTTCTTGGGGAACTCTAACCTATTCATGGTGTCGACAAAAGCTAAGGTTGGGTTTGCAAGTAAAGGAAAATGCAACTCCTCGACCTAATGATGAAAGCGATGTACTGCGTGTGTGTGGCCTAAAGAATGGTGGAAGACGGGGAGTAAATACGAGGTCATCAGCGACCAAAAACTTCGATTAAGCATGGAATCATTCTAGCATTTTGGTATCGTACGGTGCTTGTTTATTTAACTTGAGCAAGGAGAGAAAAAGCCAAACAATATAGGGTAAAATAGAGATACAAAAGTGTAGAAAAAATAGAGTTTGTATTATATATATATATATATATATATATATATATATATATATATATATATATATATATATATATATATATATATATATATATATATATATATATATATATATATCAAAGGTGAAATTACATATATATCAAGGTGAAATTACAAAATTTTCGACTTTTGCAAAAAGAAGTAAACAGCGAGCCTTCATATAAACACAAAAAGGGCTTTGGTGGGCATGAAGTACAAGTAAGACTAACACCAAAAGTATGAATATCACTTCTGTAAGCGTCGACAGCGAGGCGAAAGTTAGAGGGATTGTGTTACCCTCCTTATCAGTGGGTGGAGAAGGCTCATCCTCGGCCACAGCATTTGGAAGGCTGGCGGTGATGTGGCGTCTTTGTGCGGTACTTGATACATCTGAAAAGAAGAGCTGCGGTAGATGGAGGAAGCCCCAATCACATGCAGGGAGGATATTTGAGGTGCGTGTAGGGGCGAGGAAGATAGCATGGAGGTCCAAGTGGCTCTCTAGCCACACGATGCTGGCCTGGATCTGAGCTATTGAAGCCTCGGTGCGGATCTTCCTCTGCTAGTGGCTTGTGAAATTTGCCAGTGGAAGTCATAGTGGGCGGGATGTGCGGACCGTCTCCGTAAGAGCCGGGAAGTCTGCAGCGAGAGAGGGGTAATGTCTTGTGGTGGTGTGTGGAGCGCTCAGGCCCTGCATCGGGACCAAGCGATTGGGCATGGGGCCTAGAAGTGTGTGGAAGTGGGGGCATCGGGCTGTGATCTTGGCCCCAGACTCTTTGGAGGAGTGGTCGTTGGGTGAGGCCCGGAGGGGGATGCGGGTGAAGCGGAGTGGAGGCTCCACACAGGTGTTAACTCGACTATAAGGGACCAGTCTCGATGGGGACTATCATCATCGGCTCATCCTCGTCGATCGCGGAGGAAGATGGAAGCTCGAACTTTGTGCCATCGATCCAAATGTGGGAGTGGCCTCACGAACGTCGGCCAGCTCTATCGAGGAAACGTCGGGAACTCAGGTATAACTCGAGCACGACGCAATAGGCGAGGAAATAGAAGAGCGGGGACTCGGCTCGAGACGGACTCGTGGTGGACCACATCCCTCGAGGAAATGGAATGTGAGGTCATAATGAGCTCGAGTGGACTCAGACGTTATCCCTACGGGAAATATGATACAACACCTCCCAGGAGTAGGCCCTCTCCTACGTCTTGTATCTTTGAAGTGGAAACATATTGAACCTCAAAACGTGAATTACATCAAGCATCTGTTGTGGAAGATGGCGCTGAATATCTGGAAACCCGTATTAGCATCCGTAGAAAAAGCGGGACTATCTCCCGCACAGTGCAGGATGGGGCCACTATTTACTCTTGACCACAGTGGCGAGGACCGCGGTAGATGGAGGCTGCGTGATATCGAAGGCGGTATCATGGCTTTGCCATCGATAGAGAAATGAAGAGTAGTCGGGTTGGCCTCTCGCCTGGATGTCATCGTATGATAGAACTTCGATGTGACTCGAGGGATAATGAATCTTGGCCAGAAGCACCATGAATGGCTCCGGATGAGTGTTTACGTATCCCGGCTTATGGAGTCTCGAACCGAGTCGCGGAAAATCTTAGGAGATCATAGTATACCTCCCCCATGAAAATCTCTATCCATCACGACTAACATTCCCGGGATGGGATCGCGAAATGGAATTAATAGGATAATGGACCCGAGAGGAGATAGGTGCGGGACTCGGCAATCTACGATAAGGTGGGGAGGGCGGCGCCCTGGATCTCGATGTAGATGACTCCCTTAGGCCTAATGTCCTGGCCCTCTTTGCAAGTGGGGCCCCTCCCGGGCTGAGTACGGGATGTAAAAGGGGCTAGTGGTGTGGGCGAAGCTTAAAGTATGATGTCTCCCCTGCGGGTAGGGGCCACGAGAGGAGAACCCATCAGCATCTGCTTGACGGGGACTGACAGCGGCCGGGGGCAGGTGGGAAGCCTTGACGAACACTAGGGCGGCGCTTCTTCTGGCAACGAAGGGAGCAGCGGCTCTCGCGGAACCAACGGCGGCGAGGTTGGCGGCGAGAGAGAACTGCGAAGTGGGGCCACGGCGCTGCGACTGAAAAGTAAGCTCCTCTTCGTCTTCACCATGGTTGAACGCCAGCGGAAGCGACTAGAGAAGAAATGAGATTTTCCCGGCTGAAAGGATGATTTGTGAGTTGAAAATGAAATGGAACAAGAAGGGTTTATAAAAGAAAGGGAGGAGGGGTAGGTGGGAAGATGTGAGAATTAATGGCTTTTATGACCATTAATTTGAATGGCTCAAAAGATTAGAAAATTTAATTTCAGGAGTGTCAAACGGAGGGTTGCAGGAAAGAAGGAGTTGTAGGGAGGAGGAGAAGATGAACAGTGCCAGGTTGCGAATTTTTCGCGGCCTGTGAATGTGGGGTTGCGAAAATTTTCTGGCTGAGAAATCCTCAGGCACAATTTGCTCCTCCAAAACTAAACACCTGCAACAAAACAAAATCAAAAATTATTAGAAGTAAAGCTAGAAAAATAAGAAAAATTAAAATAATTTGGAAAATAAGGATATTAAGAAAATCCTAATTTTAAAAATTAAAATAAAACGAACAAAAATCCCAACTAAAATTTGGAGTGGTTTCCAAGTTCACCCCAGAACCACCCCCTATGAAGTGATAAAGGTCTCATGGGAGGTCAAGGAGGAAGCTCCTCCATGCTTGCGATGAGGTGTCTTTGCTATTGAGTCAATTCTTTTTTGGTTGTTAAGCATTATGGTCTTTGGTGAGTGCGATGGCATAAATGTAGAATGAGTGACAGTCTACGATTGATCCTTCATCAAATTGCCCCCTTTGACCTAGTGATTGCTTCTTGCAATTTTATGTCACACCCCACACCCCTACTATCGAGGTGTCGGCACTCCTGAAATCCCACATCGTTACCTCTGGAGCTAGAAATCCTATGAAGTGGTAGAGTATTGCTTGCTTTAATCTCATATAAAAAAAAATTTCTTTTCTAAACTTGTGATTTTATTAAATTTCGGCAGCATAACAGCTGTATATAGGACATGTCCCAAAACCTATATACACAATTTTACACTATATCAAACATGGCAGCTTGACAACCTCCACATTTTCACTAAACCACATTATGTACATACATATATATTCCCTTTATACAAGTTCAAGGTATTTCCATACAAGATTCTATTTATACGACACTTATCACGTCATTAGGGACTCTATTGTGCTCCGGCGTCACGGCGTGCTGTACTGGAAAATAGTTTTTAAAAGCAGAGAGAAATAATGAGCTAACCAGGCTCAATGAGTGTATTCTTTTAGAAAATGTTTTGTTTTTCGTAAAAAACATCCTAAAAGCTAATAAAACTTCCATTTACATGATATTTTCCAGAAAATATTTCTTTCTTTGCTTTGCTTTACTTTAAGTTAAGCTTTTGTGCTTGCTTACTTAACGAAAGTTTATAAAACCTTTCAAAAATCTCTTGCTACTTGCTTTATCTTGCTTTAAAGTTTCTAAAACTTTTCTCGAATCTTGCTTTAAAAAGTTGCTCAAAACTTTTCATAAACCTTTGCTTCAAAAAGTTGCTCAAAATTTTTCATAAACACGGGAACTGGGCTCAACCGTATCTTTGAAATAAAGGATTTGGGCTCAACCCGTTTGCTTTAAAACAAACACGGAGCCTAGGCTCAGCGGAGTGGCTGCCAATGGTTGATTTTTAAAGCGTATAAACATGTATAAATCATCAACCACTAAGAGGCCTTTCTAATAGTTGTACCCTAGTGAACACGGGAGCACAGGCATGTTAGTGCAGTGGAGACACGGGTCCACATCGACTAGGTGGAAGGGCAGCCCGATCACCTTTCATTAAATATGGTGGAATTTACCTGGGTCTCCATCACCATAATTTAGTTAGAGGTCTTAACCTTATATACTCCAGTACGTGCAACGGTCTCCTTTAAATGTATGATGCATGTTCTAATTTTGCTGACCAGGCAATCTAAAATGCATGTATGAAATCCTAACACCACCGCGCACGTGCAGACCTCACGACCGGATGCATGCTTAAGATTTAAGGATTTTTGGTTAGGCACATTTTACAAATAGACTTTTGTTTGCTTGCTTGCTCTTTGAAATATGGTTTTATAGTTAAAAACTATTTAGCTAAACTCATTGCTTGCTTTTTAAAAGTATGGTTAGACCAGATCAAAATCATTACTTATTTGCTTTTCATATATGGTTTAAAATCAAGCCCAGTTTGCTGTTAAACTCATTGCTTGCCTTTCAAACATAGTTTACAATCAAAACCATTCTAAATACCAGAGTGCAAAAACAGGTTCATAATAATACACTAGTATTTGGAAAAATAGGTTTTAGAACACTCACCTCTTTGTTTCCCCAAACTTGAGAGCACAAATCTACTACTTTGCCTCCTTTGGCACTAGCCTACATACTCAAGCGAATACGGCAGCGTGTAATCACCTACGTATAGTGTATAAACTTAACGTCACTTCTGCGAGAAAGTCACTTTTAAGGTCACTGACATTCATATAAAGTCAAATTAACAATTTACCCTTGAGCACTAAAAAAAACCCCTAACAAAAAAAACCACTCATTTTGGTAACCTTTTTCCAACAATACTCTATGGACTTTATTATCCAAAAATTACTCAAAAGGTCTTCAAAAATTATGAAACTCTCCATATCAGTCCTTTGTATCCAATGACATCTCTTTAAAATTTCCAATATAAGAATTCCTTCTCCTAAGGCCCTCAACCACATAACACAAGTTACAGCATGTTTTTTGATTCTAAACTCACTTAATCACCTACTGGTATCCTTGATTTCTGGGATCATGCTCATAAATTGGAAATGGTTTTCTTCACTAATTTGAAGCTATGATTCTAAGGTTTCTTCGCCAATTGGAATCACTGCAATTTGGATCACCAAAACTCAAGTTATTGTATTTTTATCTAGATGACTCAATTTGTGAACAGAATCTGCACATGGCTCCACTTTGAAAAATTTTATGGGCACTTTTGGCTTACAATTTGCACTTCCTTCAGCTTCAACATTCCTAGAAGTATATTTTACCCATAATTTTGAATGCTCAATTTGGATGAGTGAAACTCACTTATGTCCAAAACACTACAACCATACCATGAGCTAAAAAGTGGCTACGAGCTCCACCTTTCGATCGTATTTGGGAGCCTTAGAAACTAATTTGCTCTTGGTTCCTTCTATACATTTGTATCCCTGTCTCTTATGGTTCTTTACCAATTGGAATAAATTCATTTGGATGATTATAACTTAATCTATAACCGAAACAAAAATAGGGGTTTTACCAAATTTTGACAGAATTTCCTTTAAAAAACCCAACATTCTCCTTTTTACCACAATTCCTCAAAACCAACATGGAATTCATCCAAAACAACTTCACAACACTTGAATTGGTGATTTGGAACTTCATAAACCAAACCCTAGGTAAAAATTCTATGAATTCAACCAAGATTCACCAATTCCTAAGCCATATAAATAGAGGATTCATGTTTATTGTATACTAATTAAGGTTTTACCGTGAATTCAACAAATCTGGGGTTGGGGTGATCTCTCAACCAAAACCCTAGGTTTGGGGCTAAACCAATCTCCATAGAAAAACCTAGCAATCCACCAATAACCTAGACATCAAAATACATGATTTAGAAATGAAAACATGCCCCTTTGTTTGCTCCTCTCCCCACCTTGCTTCTCTTCCTCTTCTTCCTCTTCCTTCCTCTTCTTCCTCTATTCTTCACACCCAAAACGTGAAGCCCAGATTTTTGAGACAAAAATGAGATCTTTGTTTGTCTCATCTCCTATTTATAGCCTCATATTTCCATTAATTATAAATAGGTCCTTAATCACTTCAATATTGCAAATCAACTCTTGTTATTTATATGATGGCCCATCATCTTCTCATTTTATGGTTTTCATATCCTCTATGAAAATTACAATTTTATCCTTGTTCTAATACCAAAATTCCAGGTTCCTAAATTTTATCAATTACACAAGTCATCTCCAAAATATCACAAGGTGACACTTAATGTTGAAGTATCTTTGACCCTACGATTGCATGAACATACACCTATCTCGAGGCAGGGCGTTACAAATCCTCCTCGCCAAGACATTTCGTCCTCGAAATGAATAAAATTAATTCAAAAAGAAAGAAAGGAAAATATCTCATCTGGAAAATAATTGAGGGTACTGACGGCGCATCTAAGCCTCTGGCTCCCAAGTAGCTGCCTCCCTCTCATGATTCTTCCATAGGACTTTAACCAAAGGGATCACCTTACTCCTTAATACTTGTTCCTTGCGATCTACAATCTGCACAGGTGTTTCCTCATAAGTCAGATTCTCCTTTAGCTGCACTGGCTGCTCTCTCAGCACATGTGAAGGATCTAGGATGTACTTCCTTAACATCGACACATGGAATGTGTCATGAATCCTTGATAACTCTGGGGGTAACTTCAATCTGTAAGCTACTGGCCCCACTTTGCTCACAATCTCATAGGGTCCTATATATATCGGTTCGCTTTCCCTCGCTTCCCCCAAATCTCAAAACACCTTTCAAGAAATCTTTAAAAATACCGAATCCACCTATCTCGCTTGAGTCTAAGCCCGGTTGTACGCATAACTTTTAAATCATCTCTTGCTTTCTTTAAGTTATCACGAACAATTTTCACTTTCTCTGAAGTGATTTGCACTAGTTCAGGGCCTACTAGTCTTCCCTCACCAACCTCATCCCAGCACACTAGAGTCCTACATTTCCTACCATACAGTGCCTCAAATGGTGCCAAAATTTCTATGCGGCGATAGTTGTTGTTATAAGCGAACTCAGTGAGTGTAAATGAGTATCGGCTCCCCTTGAATTCCATCACACAAGCTCTCAGCATATCCTCTAACGTGATTCGTGCCATAGTAGGCTGAGCTAAAATCAACAAAATTTATATACACCTAAGTTCCTGCTGGCAGTGATCGAGCTCTGTGATATGAGTGGTCTAAGGTCGAACACGGGGATGGGTTTCATCTAAAATGGTTTGCATCAGTGCATGAAGGTAAGGCTTTCTATTTGGACTCTTTGGTTGGGTTTCAAAAGCGGGTAAGAATGGTTTGGGCGAAAATTGTAGCCCGAAAGTTAAAGTGTGAAAAAAGTTAACTGGCGAAGAATTAGGTCACTAACTTGGCAAATTGGGGCCGAACAAGTCATCCTCCGGGTTTTATCCTCGCGTTATGACATACAACATACTAGTCCATGGCATAACCGAGGATCTATATTTAGCTAGCAGCCTCACCCATGAAACATCTCCTATTTGAGTCAAAACGAGGGTAGCATGCGGAGTTATGGCCCCTTTTAGTTTAAAACCTAACATTAAATTATCATTTCGGAGGCTACGTAAAGACCGTAAGAACAGAGTGCATCTCTCACCCGAAACCTTTGCATCCTAAAACATAAGAGTATTGGCCAAAATAATAGCAGTAAATGTTATTTAAACCACAATTGAAGAACCTAACATGTAAATATTATCTCGGAGGCTCATTAAGAAACCATCTAAGAATACTTGGTCTAAAGCATGGAAGTATTGGCCAAATCAATAACATCCCATGTTATGCAACTAGGATTTGAGAATAGAGCCATAAATGCACTACCCGTAGCTTTTAATACAGAGGACAACATGCATATGCCCCACCAAGCTAGCTTCCTTCCTCTTCAAGAAAGGAGGCAGCCAAGCGCATCTCTTGAGTTGTCATCCTCAAGAGGTGTGTTTAACTTGGCCGAGGAAAGGGAGAGAAAAGAAAGAGAGAAGAGAGAGAAAAGAAATAAAAGCAAAACCTAAAATAAAAAGACTTTTTATTTACAAAAATAAAAACTTACAAAAATATCTTCTCAGGTGTTCCTCAATTCACACTTTCTTACAAAACAAGAGGGGCTTATATAGGCCTCCTCAAGGTATGAAAATACCAAAAAACCTATGAAATTGGCTAAGTTATTGGACAATTAAGTAATACACACAAGTTTGGAGCGGTTTGGCATTAGTACAAAGCATGTGAGAGGCATCAATTTTAAGCTGGTGAATTTATCTTTCAAAGCGAAATCAACAGGTCTAGCGAAAACATGAAATTTCGCTAAGGATGGAAAATTTACTTCAACTAGCGAAATTTTGCTAAACTAACGAAAATTCTTATAATGTGAAATCGGAGTTTTTCGCTGAAAGTGATCTTGCGAAATTGGGATGGAGTGCAGCGAAATTTGGTATTTTAAGCTAAGGTTGCGAGAATTTTCCGCTAAGGTTGCGAACACTAGCAATCTTAGCGAAAATTTTAACAGCTTTCTTGAAAAGAATTCTACATTGTTTATCGCTGCTTTGCATTGCCTCCACGTCTTCAAGTACGCATCACATTTTTCTTCATTTTGCCCTTGGTTTCTCATTTAATTCTTGGGTGGAGTTGATGGGCTGAGACTTGAGTTCAAACTTCATGATTCATCATTCATCTAGACATTGAACTCCCAGTGTAGCTGTAACGACCAAAAATACTCTCTAAATGGCATAAGTACTACTAAGAGGCTGAGCGCTTCAATTGGTATAAATGACGCAGTTAATGCGCAAAAAGCCTCAAAACCTATCAATATGAGTTAAAAATTGCACTTTTGAGCATTAATCATCGCGTCCACGAATGGTCCTCTCTAGCGGCCATCTGTAAGGATGAAATGTTGTGTTGAAATGAAGGCAGAGTACCCTAAGTTGTTTATCAAATAGCTAAAACACGGATGTGAACTGGGGTCTCGATGCGAAACTATCGGCTGGAGGAATCCCATGAAGTCTCATTATCTCATCCACATCTGGTAGTGCGAATTTTCGGAGAATCCTCGACATTAGTGTGAATGAGACGGACTTCTTGATCGATCAGCTATCACCCATAGCAGCGTAATTACGCGCTGAGTCGAGTGGAAGACACGTCTGGAAATCCATAGTGATCTTCTCCATTTTCCTCTTGGAATAGGGGAGTGCTTGTATCTTCCCTATGGGCCTCGTACTCTGCATTACTGTTTGACAGTTGAACATCTGCAGGCAGAAACTTGCAATCTCTTTCTTCATCCCATTCCACCCGGTAATGTTCTTTCAAAGTCTATTCATCTTGGTACTACTGGATGCACTTAAGCATCTACTGAGATGAATGTGCTTCTTCCATAATGTCTCTCTTCCTGGCTGTATACTCAGCACGCATTCTCTGTCCTTTCCTTTATCATGTCGTCATCTCTAATTTGAAACTCACAGCTCTTTCCTTTTCTATATCTTCCTTAAGCAATCATCACATTGGATCTGCGGCCCCGCCTGCTAGAATGATCCACTAAGAGAGTGACTTGTAAATGTGGCTAACAAGGCTCCTGAATCCTCATTACTCAATATGCCCAAGAAAGCTCGCCCAGATCCACCAACGGTGGAAGATAACCTGATCTCATATGAGACAAAGAACTCTCTGTTAAGCCTACCGAGGCATGCCTTTCACGACATTAGCTTACTGGTTGTTTTCAAATATGAGTAAGTCGTAGTCCTTAATCCCAACTTAAAAAAGCCCATCTTCTTTGCCTCGGGTTTAACTCTTTGGGTGAAAATATGTGAAGACTCTTATGATTTGTGAATCTACACTGAGAACACCATATAAGTAATGTCTCCATATCCTTGAGCAAACACATTCTTTATGACTCTAAGTCATGTGTGGGAGTAGTCTCCTCATGCCCGAGCATCTGAGGCATAATACGAAATGCTATCATTCATCATTCTTCATCAAAGACAACCAAGGCCTTGCCGGGAAGCATCACTGTAAACCACAAACCCATCCCATCAAGCAAAGCTTAACCTGAGCCGTCAATCTACCCTTCAACTCGAAACTCTACCGGCAAGCATCCACCCAATCATACTTCGCATCTTCCTCACAATTGTCAATGGGGCCAAGCATTTCGAGAACCCTCAACAAACTTCTGTAATATCCTACTAAACCAAGGAAGCTCACCGACACATTCTTGGCGGTTTCCAATTTACCACAGCCTTCTATTTTCTGATCCACACTCACCCCTTAACCGGTATCACACGACTAGAATGCCACCTTATCGCCAACCGACACTTTCTCAACTTGGCATACAACCGTCGCCTCCCTTAGGTCTCGTAACACATCCTCAGTGCTCAATGTTCCTCCAACCACCGAATACACCCAGATATCATCAATAAAGACTATGACGGAACCCATCCAAAATAATGGCCGAATAATCTTGGCCCATCAAATCCATAAACGCCGGGCCGGAGCAAAGAGCCGTCGCCAAACGGCATCACCAGTGAACCTATAATGTCCGTGAAGGTGTCCCCGAATGCGCCTTAGGAACATCACCTCCCGCACCTCAATCGATGATACCCCGACCAAATCTATCTCGGGAGTACACTCACCTCGAGTCACGAATAACTCATCGATCCTAGTGGAGTGATAATGATTCGCGGATGGTAACTTTGTTCAACTCCGCCCACCATACACAGCCGCAAATCCCCATCTTTCTTCTACGAAGAGAACTGAGCCTTCCCCATGGGGATATGCTCGGCCCAATGAATCCTTTAATAACAATTCTTCTAACTGAAAGCCTTAAGTTCCTCTCAACTCTACAGAGCCATCCTATAAGGAGGAATGGGAAATGGGGTCACCCTGTGATCGATCAATGGTGAACTCCACCTCTCTCTTTGGAGGTAATCCCGCAATATCATTGGGGAATACATTTGGGAACTCTCTAACAATGGGAATCTCATCCAATATAGTCCCCTCCTTCCTCGTTTCTACCAGTAAGCTAGATAACCCCGACAACCCTACGCAAAGATTCTCTCGCATTGCCATAGCAGAGATCATACTGGAAGATAACTCTCTACATATTCCCCTGAACTTAACCTCCAATTTCCCTGGCCTATGCAACTTTACTTCCTTTTTATAACAATCTAATGTGGCTCTATGGCGAGATAGCCAATCCATGCCGAGAACCACATCAAAATCCCTCATATCTAAGGCCACAAGATCCGCTGGGAACTCCTGGCCCTCAATCGAACTCTACTTTTCTCCGACTACTCCGCCTCGAGAATAACGGATCTCCAACCGAAGGGAAACTCTCATACGAATCTCTAATGGTTGGGTCTCTATCCGAAGCGATCGAAGAAAGGCCTGACAAAACAGCAGGCCCCTAGGTCCACTGCATGTATAAGCATCATGATCAAGGATAGAAATAATAATAAGAATCACATCCGAGTCGCATCAGATCCCGGTCGAGTCACAAAGATAAACCCTAGCCCGAGGACGAGTCTTGTCCTGTGATCCCTCGGGCACTACCGCCTCTACCACGGCCGCCTACCCGCGGCTGCACCGGGCCCTCCCGCTTTGGGAAACCTCTCCTCAAGACCTCCGGAGTGCTCATCTCGGGTGGGTAGCGAAGGCTACCGATGTCTCCGAACCAATCAACTGAGGATTAATTTCTAGTCGAAATGGCCTTCCCGACACAAAGGGAAAACATCCTGTACGGCATCTCTTACACTCTATGGTGTTGCCTCTCCCGACACATATGACGACTGAGGAATATCGTGCCATCATAGCAAATCAAACATCGACTCTCGACTAGAGGTAGCCCGACCTGCACCGCCTCTATAACCTCTTACCCTGTTCCTTCACGCATCCCAGAGCTGGGCTGAAGTGCCTGTGCACTCCTTTTCCTTTCGCTACTCGATACATAGGTCGTCAGATTTTTGCTCAACTCTCGTAGCCGCTCAACTAAGTCCCCAAATCTATTATGAGGAACCGCAGACAAATGCACTCGGATCCGGTGCTGCAATCCCACGTCTTGCAACGGTACCTTTTGTCATGGCTTCACAGCTTGAATATATGGAACCAATCTAACTAGTTCCGAGAACCTCTTCTCATAATCTGACACTAACATGTTCTTCTTTTCTAACCTGAAGAACTCATCAATTTTCGAATCCTTATGACTTTGAGGAAAGAACCTATCAGTGAACTCTTGTTGAAATTGGTCCCATGATATGCCATTAGGATACCTCTCCACTACACCCACTGAATCCCAGCGCCTGCCTTCCACTGTAAAACTGAAAAACACACCCGTCATCCGTGTTCTATAACTCCATAAACCTTATTTACTCGGTCCAGCATAACCAGCTGCTTCCGATCACACCGTCGTCATATGTGGCTTGGAGCCACTAGACTTCATCGACTGTGTTCTTCGAGAACTTTCAGTGGCGTGGAGGCCGCGATTGTCGACTGTCGCTATGGCTACTTCTGCAGCAATATAGCCACCCGCTTCCGCCAGAACAATCCCGCACAGCCCTGTGGTCTAAATGGCGTCCTCGACCGCCGCGGATGTCGATTCGCTGTGAGGCGAGGGCTGAAACCAACTATGTGCCTATCTTCTCGTGCACGCAGACGCTCAAAACTCGAATGACTCTCCTAGGACGACCTCGACAGCCCTTGCCTCATACAGTGCTGTATTTGAAAAAAATTCAACCGCTTACTTTGAATCACCTCTACATATGTAATTTTTGAATCGAAAATGATGGGTCACAAGAAGGTAAAATAAGGTATACGAAACTACAATGCTTAATAACAACTTATGCTATGATACCACCTTGTCACACCCCCACCCACTACTATTGGCAGGTGCCACACCATCGTAAATCCCCGCACCGCTATCTCTAACTACCAGAAACTCGTGAAGTGAAGCCGTGACAAGCTGGCCTAACTTCGTGATAAAAAAATTTTCTTCTAAACTTCAGGATTTTATAAAATTTCTAAGAAAGATAAAAGTCAGATATAGGACATGTCCCAAAACCTGTATACAAAATTTTACACTATATCAAACATGGCAACCAATAACCTCCACACATTTTCATAAACCACATTATGTACATACATATATTCCTTTATACAAGTTCAAGGTATTTCCATGCCACAGATTCTACGTATACACAAAGACTTATAGCATCGATGTCGTGGGACTCTATTAGGCCCAAACAAGCCTAGCGCACTGCATCTAGAAAATAGTTTTAAAACAGAAAATAATGGACTAAACGAGCTCAAGGAGTGTATTCTTTAGAAATGTTTTGTTTTTTTCGAAACATCTAAAACTGTGAAATTGATTTGATATGATATTTCCAAAAATATTTCTTTCTTTCCTTTGCTTTACTTTAAAAGTTTTTGAAACTTTTATTGCTTGCTTACTTGAAAGTTTATAAACCTTTCAAAAATCTATCGCTTTTTGCTTTATCTTACTTAAAAGTTTCTGAAAACTTTTCTCAAATCTCTTGCTTTAAAAGCGCTCAAAACTTTCATAAACCTGGGTCAAAAGTTTCTCAAAACTTTTCATAAACACGGGAGCCTGGGCTCAACTGCATGCTTTGAAATAAAACGGGAGCCGGGGCTCAACCGTTTGTTTTAAAATAAAGGAGCCTGGGCTCAACCGTTTGTTTTAAAATAAAAACGGGAGCCTGGGCTCAACCGTTTGCTTTAAAACAAACACGGGAGCCTAGGCTCAACCGTGTGCCAATGGTTGATTTTTAAAAACTGTATAAACATGCTTATAAACCATCAACCACTGGAGGCCTTCCTAATAGCCGCACCCCAGTGAACACGAGAGCCTGGCACGACCATGCCTGGAAGGACTCGGGTCCACATCACCTAGGTGGAAGGCTCCTGGGCCCACGCCACCTTTCCTAGTCATGGTGGAATTGACCTGGGTCTCCATCACCATAATTTAGTTAGAGCTCTTAACCTTATATACTCCAATATGTGCCACGGTCTCCTTTAAATGTATGATGCATGTTCTAAGTTTGCCGACCAGGCAATCTAAAATGCATGTATGAAATCCTAATACCACCGCACGCATCTTAATAAATTAATCTGATGCTTGCTTAAGACTAGGATTTTTTTACAGGCCTATTTACAAAATAGACTTTTGTTTGCTTGCTTGCTCTTTTGAAATATGGTTTTATAGTTAAAAACTATTGCTTTCTCTAAACTCATTGCTTGCTTTTTAAAAGTATGGTTGAATGAATCAAAACCATTACTATTTGCTTTCATATGGTTTAAAATCAAAATCGGTTGCTTGTTTGTTAAACTCATCGCTTGTCTTTCAAACATGGTTTACAATCAAACCATTTAAATATCGCAAAATTCATACACACTAGTATTTGGAAAAAATAGGTTTAGAACACTCAATTCCTTTGTTTCCCAAACTTGAGCACAACCACTCATCATTTCCTTTCGCTTAGCCTACATACTCAAACCATCACGGCAACGTATTAATCACCCACGTATACGTGCTTAACGCATCACACGCAAGTCACTTTAAGGTCGCTAACATTTATATAAATTCAAATTAATAATTTACCCTTGGAGCACTAAAAAAAACCCTAACAAAACCACTATATTTTGGTAACCTTTTTCCAACAATACTTATGGACTTTATTACCCAAAAATTATTCAAAAGGTTCAAAATTATGAAACTCTAGATCAGTCCTTATATATCCAATGACATCTCTTTAAAATTTCAATGTAAAATGCCTTCTCTAAGGCCCTCAACCACATAACACAAGTTATAGCATATTTTTTATTCCAAACTCACTGAATCACCTACTGTTATCCTTGATTTATGGGATCTTAACTCCATAAATTGGAAATGGTTTCTTCACTAATTTGAAGCTATGATTCTAAGGTTTCTTCTCCAATTGGAATCACCCAATTTGGATTACCAAAACTCAAGTTATTGTACTTACATCTAGAGACTAACGGCGTAGTCAATCTGCACATAGCCCACTTTGAAAATTTTATGGGCACTTTTGGCTTACAATTTGCAGAACTTCCTTCAGCTAACTTATTCCCCTAGAATCATATTTTACCCATAATTTTGAATCACTCAATTTGGATGAGTGAAACTCCACTTATGTCCAAAACACTACAACCATACCCAAAACAGAGCTAAAAAGTGAGCTACACGAGCTCACCTTTCAGTCCGTATTTGGGAGCCTTAGAGCTAATTTGCCTGGTTCCTTCTATACATTTGTATCCCTATCTCTTATGGTTCTTACCAATTGGAATCAATTCATTTTGATGATTATAACTTAATCTATAACTGAAACAAAAAACAGGGTTTTACCAATTTGATGCACTTCCTTTAAAACCCAACATTCTCCTTTGTACCACAATTCCTCAAACCAACATGGAATTCATCCAAAAGAACTTCACAACACTTGAATTGGTGATTTGGAACTTATAAAACCAAACCCTAGGTAAAATCTATGAATTCAACCTAAGGTCCACTAATCCCAAAACATACAAGAGGATTCATGTTTATCAGATACTAATTAAGGTTTACCCACATGAATTCAAATAAATCTAGTGGGGTTGGGGTGATCTCAACCAAAACCCTAGGTTTGGAACAAACCAATCTCCATAGAAAAACCCTAGCAATCACACCAATAA
The DNA here is from genome assembly GCA_016808115.1 of Tetrastigma voinierianum. NCBI lineage: Eukaryota > Viridiplantae > Streptophyta > Magnoliopsida > Vitales > Vitaceae > Tetrastigma > Tetrastigma voinierianum. Next base: position 267,585 of record JAEQBH010004335.1, read on the forward strand.
CCCTAGACATCAAAATACACTTGATTTAGAAATGAAAACATACCTTTGTTTGCTCCTCTCCCACTTCTTCTTCCTCTTCCTCTTCTTCCTCTTCCTTCCTCTTCTTCCTCTATTCTTCACACCCATAACGTGAAGCCCTAGCTTTTTGAGACAAAAATGAGATTTTTGTTTGTCTTATCTCCTATTTATAGCCTCATAATTCCATTAATTATAAATAGGTCCTTAATCACTTCAATATTGCAAATCAACTCATATTTATAAGGACGGCCCAAAGATTTCTCTCATTTTATGGTTTTCTATATCCTCTATGAAAATTACAATTTTTTCTCTTGTTCTAATACCAAAATTCGGTTCCTAAATTCTACTAATTACACAAGTCATCTCCAAAATATCACAAGGTGACACCTCTAATTTTCGTGGTACGCCCTGGCTAGGCCATGAACTCGTACACCCATCTCTGACCGAGGCGCATGCCTTACGAACACTGTATTTCCCTACACCTGTGTCATTGAGGCATAATTCTTTCGACTTTTGCTCCTTGTCCTCAGCTGGCTTATCCTTGTTACTCAAATGAAAAATGTTGAGCTCCAAAGTCATGTTGCCAAAGTTGAGTTGCATAACCCCATTCCGACAGTTGATTATAGCATTAGTTGTGGCCAAAAATGGCCTCCTCGGCTGACTTCGCACTGTGAGTGTCGCCATTGGCTCAGACAAGAACCACAAAATCTACCGGATTATAGAAATTATCTACCTTTATCAAGACATCCTCAACTATCCCCGGTATTTTCTAATCGATCGACCACATGATAGTGATATTGGTAGGCTTCACCCCCAAAACCTAATCAAGCATATCGAGTATGGCAAGAGGTTGACACTAGCTCCAACCAAGAAGGCCTTATCTATGCAGTCCTTCATCGTTGACCGAAATGGTGGGGATCCCGATCTTATTTGAACAAGGTTTTGCACTGATGATAGAGTTGACTGCTCGGGCCAGAAGGCCTTCTATCGATGCCCAACCCTTTTCACAAGGCACAAACTTTAGAAATTTAGCATAAGTCGGGAATCCGCTCGATCATATCAAGCAAAGGATGTTCACTCGACCTCGCCTTACCTCCAAGATGCCTTCTGCTTAGAAGCTTCTTTGCCTCTCGTTTAAACAAAGTATGCCTTTCATCGAATCTTTGATGATTATGGGTTCAAGCTCCTTTCACCGTTTTTGGTTTTTCCCATCAAGCTTGACACTGCTCGCTTCAATTTCCTTACCACTCCTTAAAGTGATAATGGCTTGACTTCATCCATTTTTGTGGTGTGCTCGAAAGCTTAGTTCATGCACTTCGATTTGGCGCGGTCCGGGAGTGGAAACTCTCCCTTCTCGCACTGCCGATTGTTCAAAGAATGATGGATGAATGGTATCAATTTTCTCTCGATTTAGGCTGCGGAAGCCCTTCAAACCTTGTCTATGGAGCTTTACCTTTCTATTCTTGGTTTATCCGAGCATTGATAGTTTTCTCGCTCCTCCATAAAATTCCTCACCACCTGCCTTTGAAATTCATGATAGCTTGCTCCACAGTGATGAAGCTGGTAGGTCGCGCCGAGAGGTGGACCTATACTGGTTACAGTTGCCGATGTGCCCCGGGGAACATATACAGAGGCTTCAGTTTCCAAGCCAAGTTGTAGTGGTTTCCAAATGATTATAAGTGCTACCATACTGGCATCATTTGGTGGCCTATTTTAGCCTAATAACAACATTTGCATTTTTCAACCATCATTTCCCTTATCATATCGAGGAAATTGGACAAGGCTCTCCTGATGACCTGAATACGGACAATTAAAACATGGTTGGCTAGGCATAGATGCCTCAACCACTGCCCGTACCTCCTGGTGGTTTCTCTGCTCCAGTTCTTCCATCCTTTTGTTTAGGGTGGACAGCTTAGCCTTTAATTCCACCTCTTCTATCAGTGCATAAATGCCTCCCCTCGGGTTTACTATTGGTTTCATCCTCTCTACCTCCCTTGGATTCGGCTAATCCCATCCTTTGGAAGTTTCAGCCACGTAGTTCAAAAGGTCCATGGCTTCATCAAGATTTTTAAGCAAGGAAGTCCTGCTAAGGAAGTCCCTCCGCACATGGTCTCACGAGGTTGTTCATGAAGGGACATTCCATCGTAAATGGTTCATGACATCCATGTATCAAAGTCATGATGAGGGCATGCCTTTGATGGTCTCGAATATCTCAAGCGTTGATAAATGCTCACTTGTCATGAGCTACAAGGTGTAGATCTTCCTCTTCGAGGTTGTTGGTCTTATGGGCCTTTGAAGAACTTCTTCTAAAATTCCGCTTTGCTGACTCGACCCGGTTCTGATGGTCCTTGGCCTTAGTGGTCGCAATTTTGGCTTTATCTTTGAGGTCAAAGGAAGCCTTCAAGCTTGAAATAGGTCCATATCAAATGCACCCTCCACAGTAGTGCAAACCTCCTCGAATCTAGAATATGCGTGTATGGATTCGTTTTCCTTACCGGAAAAGTTGGTAGCAAGAAGGCACGAAATGCGATCCTCTTCTGCAATCTCTGAGGTATAGTAGAGGGTGCACTCACCATGGTGGGTGAATGTGATCCTCATCGATCTGTAGGCATTAGGTTCAGATGAACCACCGATGACTCTGTGTTCCTCGGTGGAGTCTCCGTCCCGATTGAGGTGTGTGAATTTGCTTCACAGCCAACATAGTGACACCTAGCCTTTCAATCTGCTGCGGTATTTGCGTCCCCTTTGCATGGCTGCTGTGATCACACAACAAGCAAAAACCAAGCAAAACAATGTTCCAAAAAAGGTTATTGGTTAGCTAATCAAAACAATGGTAACTTGGTGCCTTGCGGGAAGTCTTGAGCTCCTGCGTGAAATCTTCAAATTCCCCCTGTAGTGAACTGCAAGTGGGGAAAAATGAATAAATCAAAAGAAATGAGATAGCACAAACTTGTGATAGTGAATCACAAGTTCCACTTCTTTCTTTCTCACTAGAGGCACCATCTGACAACGGCGCCGAGATTGATTCGTTCTTATTGGTGGGTGTTGAATCAGCAAAATTTGTAACCTAGGATTCTCTGCGTAGCAAGCTACTACAGTATAGTGGCTCTAAGGTGGAACACAGGGATGGGTTTTCTTCGTGAGAGAAGAGCTACAGTGCATTGAAAATGGTGTTTTCTCGTTGGATTTATAAGGTGTGTGGAAAACAATGTGTGTAAATGGTTGCAAACTAAAATAGGTGATGTAAAAAGTTAAAAGAGAAATCCTTGAAGTCTCGAGCCTTTGGGCTTAGGGTTCTAGTTTAACGACATTTTTCAGTCTATATCCTGTTTGGAGCATGACATATAGTCATTTCAGACGAATCTTCCACTACCAAACTTTAAAGCCTAGGCCACTAGAGCTTTTTTTTCCTTTTTGAAAGATAGCAGCATTTAGTTGAGCAAAATGTCCTAGCGGTGAAAACACATCAAAACACTGCCCCTGATAACCCGATGGAGACAACTAACTAGCCTCAGTCTGGATCTAGTGAAAGTAATCAGCTGAACCCAAAAGCTTGCCAAATACATTAAAGAGAGCGTGCTTAAGAGATTTTAACCTATGGTGAGAGCAGGGCTTAATACCTAAAACAGTATGAGACATGAACATGCAATTTAAGCACAAAGCAACACCCGGTGGCCTTCCACTTCAAGGATCGAGGGCCCATGTAAGCATCCATGGGTTGTCATCATCAGGGGTGTTTGTAACAAGAAAAATGCAGAAAGTGAAGGAGAAGAAGAGAAAATAGCAACGACGAGAGGAGGCTTCATGCTTGATGATTGATTGAATGCCAAAAGTTGATTTGATTACAAGCATGGTTGAGCTTATAGGCTCAGTAAAAGAAATTACAAGCACGTGTGCTAAAGAATCGAAATTACATAAGGAAACTTGTGATAACCACCAACAGAAGGTGATTCAAAAAGCAGTCGAGGAGACCACCGGGGTGAGAGGTTATGAATTACCAAGCAACTTGCACAGAAAATTAATGATTATTATTAATGATTCTGAGTACATGTTATATGATTTGCAACCTAAATTATGATTTGCTCTCAACTTCAATAGATTTGCTCGAATTTCTTGATTTGATCATGAGTCTTCAAATTCAGCTCAGGTTCAATGTGTTTAGGTCCAGGTGAAGAGTAAGAAGGTGTTTGACTGTAAACTAAAATAGCTACAATATGTGATTAATTATCAAGCAGGGACTCGAATATGTCAATTGAATCATTGAAATCAGATTAGTACACCAAAAGGCACGTAAAACACCATATAAACAAGGCTCAATATTGCACTTTTTGGGTACTAATCGATGTTCATAGGGAAGATAAAGCTCTCTCCCTAGAAGAATTCCCTCCCATAGTTTTGGAATGAGAGACTTATCATGTTTATTGGGATAGGTATATGGCATTACATGAAGCTTGTCCAAGGTACGTATATGAAAATTTGAAACTAGAATTTTTCTATGAGGTCATGTCACCTAGCACGAAGAAGATGGTAGAAACCCTGAGCGAAGGTTCTCTCTTAGACAGCCGAAGAGCACTCGAAGGGAGGCCATCTGATTCCTAAATTCTTGGCTGATACATCTAGAAAGTGGGAGGAGTACCAATTGCAAGAAGAACCTACAAAAACTCCCATAGTTGAAGGCAAGGTAAGTACAACTCTACTCTCCACATTAGAGCCTTCATTAAAAAGCTTGGCAAGCTCAAGAGTAAAATAACATGAAAAACCAAGCTAAGGCTTGACACACCCAAGGCTAGTAAGTGTAAAACCACCTACTTTCCAAATTGGCAATACCTCAAGATGCATCAAGGGGGTAACTTATTGCATACATTCAACCTTGAATAAACCTTGACCAAAAGTCCATGGTATGATGGGTGACTTCGTGGTGAACGATCTAAAAGATGATGAGGAGCTCAAATTAAAGATCTATCATAGAATCGTGACTGGAATCTGAAATCATATTAGTCATTTCAGCGAGTATGTGACTTATAAGGAGAGCGACCATGGGATAATGATCTTACACCTTAAGTCAAGGGGCTCCACAGCTGTGGAGGAATGATGATATTTTGAACCTTGAATTTTCCATACCTATCGGGCTGTCTCTGGCGCTTGAGGCTAACTAGCCCAATCAAGTAACAGTATTTATTTGCTGTAGGTAGTATTTTATTTTATTTTATTTTCACGTTTTTAACCTCCTTTGGAAATTTTGTCTCTTTCTTAAGCTTTGCATATTCTCTCCACTGGAAGCCTCTGTGAGCTCGGGAATTACATGATACCCAGCCAAATTACTCTGAACTTCAATTTTTAAGGTGCATCCGCGATGTGGATGTGAGATTGACCACACATAAGGAATCACATGGTGCCTTTGCATCAGATGGTGCATTATGAGTAAATCATACACTTAGAGCACCTTTCTTCAATTGAAGGGAGAGCTTATGTCCTACCTTTGTTGCATTTAATGAAAGGTAAAGTCTAATAACTGCTGGTTAGAGGAGACACTTTTTAAAGGACAAACCTTGTAAAATTTTGGTGTTAAAATTGTTTTAATTTTATATTAACATGTTGTGTGTCACATGAGATAGAAGGTGCAAAATATTGCCTGATTTGGTATTGACATTAGTGTGATATTTTAACCTTGATGGGAATCTTAGTGTTTGTGAAATCTGGAAATTTAGGAAAATAATGGTTGTGAGAGACATGACTTGACCAGCTCCCTTGTTTTTCAAAAAAAAAAAAAAAAGTTATTTTTGTAACTTAAAAATTACACACACACAAGATCACTTTTCTACGCATTGAGTATAGGCCCTTTCATCTCAATTTCCACTTACTTTTGAGGATTAGAAATTAAATTTTTATTAAGTGTGAGGGGACACCTTTAAAAGGCAGTGAGCCTTCCCAAAGAGCAAAAAAATGAAATGTTGATTTGATCGGAATCAGAACACCCGGTCAGAGGAATTTAATGCACCTAGTGCCCTAAGCCAGCTAGTTGGGAGTCATGAACTAACGCTGGCCGATTCGTGCCACGGTGGGGTGATTCGGAATCAACAAGGGCTGTAGTCCTAAGTTATCTGCTAGTAGTCAAACTCTTTGAGTATAGCGGTCTAAGGTCGAACACGAGGGATGAGTTTTCATCTATGAATGACTGCATCGGTGAAAATGGTGAGCTTTTAATTTGGATTTTGGATTTTTGTTCAAGCGGTGTATGAGTTGTTTTGACTGATGATTAATTGTAAGCGAAAGTGAAATGAAAGAGTAGCTTTGAAGGGGTTTGGGTGCTTCAACTTGACAGCATGGGGAGTATGAAGTGTCACCGGGTTTATCCTAGCATTATGACAAGAAACATCTAGTCCAAGCCATAACCGGATCTTGTTTAACTAAAGCTAACCTAAAATCCTCTATTTGATCAACACAAGTAATATGCATCTATAGCTCCTTTAGGTTGAAACATAGCATTGACTTCATTTAGGTGGCTCAGTAAGAGCCATCCCAAGAACAACAGTACATCTGGCAATAGTATGCCTTGTATCCTAAAACATGTTAGTATTGGCCAAAGCAATGACTTTCTAATGATATTCAACCCCTAGTTTGAAGATGAAGACCATAAATACGATTACATGGCATTTAACACTGTGAGGACAACTGGCTGCCTGACAGGCCTAAATTTGCCTTCCTCTTCAAAGCTAGAGAGCTTGTAACATCTCTTAGTTGTCTGTCCTCAGAGGGTTGTTGGTAGCCTAGAAAATGAGAGAAGAGGAGAAAGAGAAAAACAAACTCCCTAACTTTGAATCTACTTGGGGAGATATTTACATAAAATAAAAAATGTACCAAGATTGCTTGAGTTTACAATTTGGGAGACTATAGGCCTGTGTATGAAAATACAAGAAAGCCTAACATGTTGAAACTAACCTAGGGACAAAAATTAATACACCAAAATGAGTGGTTGGCATTAGTACAAAGTATGTGAGTGGAAGTTGTGGCGACAATTCATTTAGATGGCGAAAATTTCGCTAACTAGTAAAATTTATCTTCGTGATGGACGGAGATAATGAAATCACAAGAATTTTCTATTATGCAGTCAATTTACATTCAGCTATGAAATTCGCCTAGCAAATATTTTAGAGATAGCGAAATTAAAGAATTTAGCTAGGCATAAATGATTTCGCTACATGGCGAAATTTGTGCTTTGCTTGAAATTTCTGTTCGTAGGATTGCCGAATTTTAAGCTATAATGCAAAATTTCGCAATCCAGCGAATTACCGCAATCTCTGCATCATGTGATTGCACAATTCTTCCTTTATCTTAACCTCCTTTGCATGTTCTTAGCTGCCTCCATTCCTTCCTTTGAATTACGACATGTTTGATGGTGGAAAATGGTTTTGATCTTCATTATTCAACACATCTCGATATCGAACTCCCAAGGTATGCAAAAACCTGCAAAATAACCAAAAATAACCTCTAAACGGCATAAGTGATACTAAGTAGACCTAAACACCTCAATTGGCTTAATTGGTATGATTAGTGCGCAAAAAGCACTCAAAACCTGTCTCGACTAGGGCTCGAAATGGCACTTGATTTAATCACACTAGCCAACCGTTGCTGGTCCCTTAGCGTGCAAAATGATAAGGACATGCATGCATTGATTTTCAAAGTTTATGGTTAAAAAAAATATATATTTACAAATAAGAAACATTACCTTTAAAAAATGAAAAATTGGCACCAGTTTGGCAAACTGCAGAGAACATAAACCGTACAAGAACAATTTTAGATATCGGATCCATGATTCTCAGCACGAATTTCCACCAAAGTCTAATGATTCCATAAATATGTGATCGAGCCAATAAGTTTATAAAATTATTCCACTCCCCATTTAGCTCTTGGCATGGCCTTAAGTTGTTGAACAACCTAGATGGGGATAGTTACACTCTCCTTTTCTTTATTCAACTATTTGTGGGTGCAATGCTTAAATCACAAACTTCACCAAAGTAATTGTAGAGTCACACGACTCTGACAGTCTAAGGTTTAGGGCATCAAGCCAAAGGATGTGACCACAAACTCTACGAGCTACTACCGGGACTCGAATGACAGAAAATCAAGCACCTACAGTCGTTTAAACTCTACACATCCACCCCATGAACACTAAATCGATGACTCTCAACCAATTAAGGCTTAGGGCATCTGGGCTGAGGAAACATATGCCTGCCCTCAGGACAGTGATTTGGGTTTCAAAGCAGTGTCTGACTTTATTTTCTTTTTCTTGTTTTCTTTTGCTTTTCTTTTGCTTTTTCTTTTCTTTCATTTTGAAGACATTGGTCTTAGTGTGATGTCCTGAAACCTATCCTAGGTTACCAACATGCCCTAAGGCATTTCTGTATATAGTGAAAGGTATCTAAATTCACGACCCCATTGAAACAATGCAGTTGTCTTTGATGTGTGATTGGCAGGGAAAATGTTCAAGTTGAGCATGAACTTCAGTGATCAAAAAATTATTCAAACATAGTTCTGATTCTCAACGTAAAAATTAACACAGTGATTGTTTTCCGCGAAGACGGTTCCATTGATAGTTAAACCGTTCAATTGTTCAGTTGAGGAACAACGATTATGGTGAAGGCTGACAAATGTATCTGAAAATCGTGTCTCTATCGAATAACGTGCGTGACAGTGTGATCACGATGACATAAATATCATTCACTATGGCTAACACTAAATCTAAATCAGTAATTTAGTGGTTTAATTCATTTTAACAATGCTATAATGTAGAAAAACTAACCGCCTCTTCAACGTGGTGAGCGGTGGTCAAATCGCTGTATACTGTTGCAGCCTGACCGCGTCGAAGATCTTATCTTGTGGCGGTGGATATCTGGGCAGGGCCGTTTGGAAAACTCAGATGAATTAATCTATTTGGAAGCATGGGCGTGGTCTCTGGGTGACCTGTTCAGATCCGACACTCAGATCACAATCATTTTACAGTGTTTTAGAACACATGCTACATCAATCTTTACTATCTCTCTGGGACTGTGAAGCATTATAAGGAAGAATGTTTTGAAGTGATGAGTGACGAGGTATCAGTTGAGAATTATGAATGCTTTTTTATAATAGAGAGTGGAGGGGCGTATGGGGCATGGATATCTCATGAAACTCAGAGGCTTAAACTATCCTCACTGAGGTCCTCACTTCCACACAGTCAAAGTCATCCCTCAAAGTCTGCTGGAGAAAAGATATGTGAGCAGTGATCCTTTTGGTGGGACAGAAGATGGTGAATCTAATAAACAGGAATCTCAAAGCCAGTGTCAGGACGGCATATGTAATAGAGTCTTAACACTCTGGCGGTCAGGAGACTCTCTACTGACAGACCAGACCCATACAGATGGACCTTCTCCTCAAAGTGTAATGAGGAGGGTTAATACTTGACTGGAGGTTTGAACCAGGGAGTCTACTCAGGGATCAGATCTGAGCCTCTGGAGGCTATTCTAGTTATTATTAGTGTTATGCGACGGGAAGGAGGAACAGTCTGACGGAGTAATCAATCTGCCAGTGCGGCATGAAGCGGGGCTACCTCCGAGATAATATGGTCTCGGCCGATGGGCCACCGGCGAGGCTGGACCGCCTCCGGTCGGTGAGACCGGTCACCGATAACCCTCACGAATTAGCTGCGATGCTTCGCGACTATGGCTGCTGAAATGTCCATTGCTCTACGCACTCCCGAGCGTCGTCGATAGTGAGCGCCGGGCTCGGCCGGACTGGCGCTCTGGGATGTCATGAATGTTGACTGCGAGAACCACGGGGGTAATATCACGCCTCGGCCTCGTAAATGGTAAGCGGGAGTAGTGCCGATCGGTCCATCGAGTCACCATGAATGCAGGATATGCTTGATCTTGGGGCCGTCGTAATATGACTCCGTGGAAGTCTCTCGAATGAAGCGCGGCGTTCGAGATGGGGTGCCAAACCAATGCGGCCTCGATCCACGGAGGCGGCGACAGCGAAGGCGATGATGTAGGTCTCATTGCGGATGTGGTTGGCGATGGCCGAGCTGTGGATGAGATGACTCACCGGGCCCCGATGAGGCTTCGCTTGGATGGCCGAGGCCCTCCTGAATCCGTGGTCTGGTGGCCAGGTGGGGTCCCGTCAAGTCGATATCATCTGAATCACTGAAGGCTCCTCCCGGGGTACCTCGGTGAAGAAGATGAGTGGGGTGGGGGTGGGATAGGCTGGGGCTGCTCATCGCGCTGGTGTGCTAGAGATTTGGCCGTGTGAAGGCGGGACCTTTCTGGGTCAGGTCATGTTGCGTGCTCAGAATGGGAACCTTTGGGGAGGGCTCCGGCCCGATGAGTAAAGCCCGGTGCTTTCTGAGGCGATCTGGGGCTCCACTTCTTGACGGTGAGTCTAGCAGGCGGTGAGCAGACCCGGGGCTCATGGGTGGGACCAGACATGGATGTGAAGGCGGCAGCTCTCTTTGGTGTGCTCGGGGATTTGTGTGCGGTCTTTCGAAATGACCGTGGCTATGGATGAAGGATCAGCGTCTGAGCTCAGTCTGTGGCTCCCTGACCTCTTGAAGGCAGGCTCAGCGGTATGAATAAGAACTTGTTGAGATGTGAGCAGTGTCGCGGCGACTCAAAGTCTGAGAGTAGCTATAGGTGTGCGTGAGATAGCGACTAAATTTGTAGCAATGGCGGCGGTGACAGGGCTGGGAATCGTGGTGCCATGAGCTGAGTGCGAGTGGTAGTGGGAGGCTCGGGTGACTGGAGGCCCGCTATGGGAGAATATTGAGTGACTAAATGGCCAGCCCCTCCCCTCTTTTTATAGGCTTTGAAGAGGCAATGAAGGAATCCACTTCCACAATTTTCGCTATTATAGCGAATTTAGATGGCTCACCTTCACCACTGTGAATGAATTTCAGTGATTAATTATTATGTGGAAGAAAATAAAGATTATTCTATTAAAAATTATTATATAAAACTATAATTAAAAATTTAATATAAAATACTATAATATATAAAACAAAGTTACTAAATATGAAAAAGCTGCTAAGTTAGAAACTTTCTAAAATATGAAATTATTAGGTGAGCTAAATTAAACAAAGAGTAAAAATTGTTGCAATTCGGTTTGGAAACACGAACCGATTCAATTTCAAAATTTTACTCAGGAGAACAAGGAGAATGATCCTCCTCGACCCAGGAGTGGCACGGTGACTCCATGGTGTTGGACTTCCCATTGGTGACTTAGTCCTCAACGATGGATTCTGGGTGGTCAAGGTGCATACGAGTGGGTGTTGATGGCAATACCAAAACCTCTTCTTCACCTTGACTATTCCTTGAAATTCCTGGACACTTAGCTTTCCTGCATGTTGACCTATTGAACCTTCTTCATCAGGTCGGTGCTTTTCATCTTACAGCGACTGTGTTGTTGTTCAAATGGAATATGTTTCAGCTCAGGTCATATTGCCAAATGGTTATGACTCCATTTGATAATTGATAATATGATGTGGTGGCTGAAGTAGTCTTCTCAGGATGATTGGCCTGTGATTAGGTTCATTTAATTGGCTCAGTCAGAAGCACAAAATCTCACTTGAGTAGTGGGTGTCTGCACCGCAGACATCCTCAGATATCCTGCTTGGGATCTTCTGGCGTCTATTAGGCCCAATGACGTGTTATGTTGGTAGGTTTAAGTTCTGATCTACTTGCTTCTCCCAGGGGTAACAATGGTGGGTTCACTGCTAAACCTGGTCCAGTGAGGTTGTCTGTACAGGTCCCTGCAATGTTCCTAGAATTGTGGGAGATCTGGATCACTTGTGTTGTGGGGTTCTTACTTTTGGATTATGGCGACTAGTTCAATTAAATGCCTTCTTCTCGATACCTGTAATCACTTCTTGATTGTGCAAAGATCTTTCAAAATTTTGCATAAAGCGGGGACTTGTTTGATTATGTCCAAAAGAGGTATGTTGGCTTTTACCTACCTTAGGACTTCTAGGATGCCTGCTTGCTGAGATGCCTTCTTCTTGCCTCTAAGTGCTTGTGGAAATGGAGGTGGCATGCTATGTTTCATTGAGTCCTCTTTCAGAAAAATGTGTTAAGCTCCCATTTCTACTTCTTTCTGGTTTCCCCACGGGGTTTGGCATTGGTTGGTCAGCCTCTTTCCACTCTCAGTGTAATTATAGCTTTCACCTCATCCATTCGAATTGCTAGATAACCTATCTCATGGACTCCTTTTGGTTGGCAATGTTTGGGAAGGGAACCTTCCTCTCTCTGTACCTCGAGAATTTTGTTGATCTGATTGAATCACACCAAGTTGTCTATTTACGAGTGGGTGCTCTCAAGCCCATCTATTCTCTTGTTCAGTGTGCTCTCTAGATTATCAATCCTTTGTGCCAATTATTGCATTGATCCTTTTTGTTCTTCCACAAAACTACCCCACCACCTCAAATTTAAAATGGCTTGTTGGGGGGAGGGATGGTGGTAGTTGTAGTTGAGTTGAAACAATTGTGGTTTGCTTTGAGGAACACATAAATGAGGATTGGGTTTCGGAGAGGTTAGGGTGATTCCTCGGTGGGTTGTAGGTATTACCATGTGGGTGATAGGTTGTGACATGTTGACCTACAACATTTGCCACACTCGACATCAAATCCTTCATGATGGAACCTTTGTATCAACATTCTCTGGGTGCACGTAGGGTTAGGCCCCGGTGAATGGGTTGATTACAGTGTTTTGATCCTTTATGCACTTCGCGGAGCCTTTTCCTTCAGGCTCCTCTACACCTAGCTAAGGTTGAAATTCCTAGCTTTCATTTTCTGCTCCTCTTGGCGGTGCATACATGTCACCTCTTGGGTTGGCTAAGGCATTTTCTTTCCATTTTCTCTCGGGTTTGGTTCATAGAACCCTTAGAAATCAGCTACATAGTTCAGAAAATCCATGTCTTCAATGGGATGCTTACTCGAGAAAATCTCCCCACACATAGTTTCCAGTATGCTTGTTTCAGGGAGACATGCCACCATAGAGTGGTTTGCACGGCATCCGTCTGTCAAACCCATGATGTGGACAAGCATAATGGTCTCGAGAATCTATCCCGACCTTTAGTGGGAACCTCTCACCCGTCTTGGTACACAAAGGTGTAAATTTGTCTCTTCAAATTGTTGGTCTTATGAGCACTAAAATTTTTAAAACTGCCTTGCGGCTCATTGATTTCTTATGGTTCTGACCTCAATGGGTTAAGCCAAATCTTGGCACTTGTCGCTAGGGTCGATGGAAATACCTTGACTGGCAATCCATGTCCATTACCTTCCTTAAAGGTTGTGCAAACCTCCTCAAAATCCCTTATGTGTGTATGGATTTTCATTTTCCATACCATGATAATAATGAAGTAGGGTACTAAATAGGCCTCAGCGCTGCATCTTCGGTATGATGCGAGGAAGGGCGTAACTCTGGGAGGTGGATGTGATCCTCCCCTGTCGATCTATAGGTTGTTGGATTCATTTGGGGGTACTGACTGACTCTCTTTGAGCATTTCCTTGGTAGGGGATCCATTTGGTCTATTGGCTGCCAGTTTCTTCTTGTCTTTCAGTTGATTTGCTACGATTCTTTCACCAAATCTACGATGTCTCTTTCGATGGTGCATAAACACACATTACAGCGGACACGAGAATAGCCTGACAAACTTGCAAAGGGTTATGGTTAGCTAAAATAAGCGAAATTGTATGAAAAACAACGGTCTGATGGCTTGCAAGTGATGAAAACTTGAGTTACGACAGCCCAAAAATTCAAAAGGGTTAAAGGTCACCTCACTTATGTGTTGATCGAGAACATGACTTATCAAGCGCGTGGTTGCTTTGCATCCGGCTGGCAGTGCCATTTGATTAGTGCCACGGTGAGGTGGTCGGAATCAACAAAATTTGTAGTCTAAGTTCTCCCTCTTGCCCAGTGATCAGCTCTTTTTGATATCATGATCTAGGGTTGAACAGGATGAGTTTTCATCCTATGAATGACTCATCGGTGTTGAAAATGGTAAACTTTTAATTTGGATTTTTAGGTTTTATTTAAAACAGTGTGGGATTGTTGGCCCGATGATTGGTGTAAGCGAAAGTGAAATGAAAAAGGTAACTGAAGAGCACGAGTCCTTAGCTTGGCCAGCATGGGGAGTAAGCAGTGTCTCAGGTTTCTCTCGCATTATGACAAACAACCTCTGGTCAGTACTTAGGATCTTTATTATTAAAGAAACCTAACCCTAGAATCCCCTCCTATTTGGAGTCGAGCCGGGTAATATGCATCTATGCTCTTCCGGTTTGAGCCTTAACATTGACTCCATTGGTGGCTTTCGTAAGGCCGTCTAAAGTCTGACAGTACACATCTGGCAATAAGTATGCTGTATCTAAGCATGATGAGTATTGGCGAAGCGATGACATTAAATGATATTGACCTAGTTGAAGATGGGAACCATAAATCTGATTACACATATGACAACACATGAGGGCCGACTGTGACTACCTGCGACGAATTCCAGCTACCTTCCTCTTCAGTGAAGCAGCGAGCATCTCTTGAGTTGTCATCCTCGAGAGGTTGTTTAATTAGCCTAGAAAATGAGAGAAAGAGGAGAGAGAGAGAAGAAACAAACCACAACTGAGTTGCGGGAGATATTTACATAAAATGAAAATGTACCAAAGATTGTAGGGTTACAATTCAGGGGGGGGGGCGCTTATATGGGCCATGATGTATGAAAATACAGAAAGCCTAACATATTGGCTAATACAAGGGACAAGGTAATACACCAAAATGAAGTTCGGTTGGCATTAATTACAAAGTATGTGAGAATTTAGGAGATTTGGCTAAATGACCGAAATTTAATAACTAGCGAAATTCGCTAGCCTATGAGAGTGGATGGAAGATAAGAAATCACAAGGAATTTAACTATGCACAATCAATTTAAGCTAGCTAGCTAAATTTGGCTAGCCTAGTGAAATATTTTAGAATAAGCAGTGGGAATTTAGCTGGGCACGTGATTTTTGCTACATAGCGAAATTTCGGTAGCCTGCGAAATTTATTAACTGTGAATTTCTCAATTTAGCCTAGGATTGCGAAAATTTTAAATATGGCTAACGAAATTTCGCAATCCAGTGAAATTTTATAATCATGTAATCTGCAGGTTCTGTTCTTCTTGCCACTGCATCACGAACCTCCCTTTGTGTTCTTCTTCTTTGCCATTCCTTCAGATTAAACATGTTTTGATGGTGGTGGAAAATAGTTTGATCTTCATTATTCAACACATCTCGATATGAATTTAAGTGTGCAAAACCTGCAAAATAATAAAAATAACCTCTATGGCATAAAGTGATACTAAGTGAACCTAAACATAATTATTAGTGGTATGATTAGTGCGCAAAAAGCACTCAAAATAGCACTTTTTGGGTACTAATCACTTGCTACATGGAATAGAAGGCAAATTGATCTCACATGTAAAAATTCAAGTCGTTTGAGTGTTAGCTCAGAGTTAAGTCAGGGGTGGATGGCAATTATTACTTAACCAACTAGTGGGGAGCCATCGATGAATGTCCACTAAAGGGGCTGCCACTTAGATGCCTTTTACATTCAGTTATAAATACATAATAAGTGTAAAATAAAGAGGTGCATTTTCAACCTACTCTCATTTTCTTTGTGTCAAAAGGGTGAGTTGAATTTGGTTGAGGGGAGCATTGGAAACTTGGTCTATACTTGAGATCTTACACTATACGTGCACTAAGTTCTTTGAGGAAAATTCAATTGAGGGCTTGGGGGCATGATCGCCTAGATCTATACCATATGGCCTTTCTTGAAGTGGGAATCTTGAAATCAGACACAACCTACCAACTTGGTGAACTTTTATCAATACGCCTCTAATAGCACCATTTCTTTCATATTGTATCTTACTTTACTTGCCCATGGTTATTTTGCATTTTAGTTTTCAAATTACTTTGATCAGTCTATCTCTATTTCACACTTATTATTTGTTGATGAGGGTAGCAACAAGCTAGTTAGAGAGTCTGATAACTTCTCAGTGCATTTTCAAGCATGAATTTTCACTTTAAATAAAACCGCACTGCGATAGAGCTCACTTTCTTAGGATTTAAGTGTTGTTGGCCTCGAAACCAGTTACTAATGGTTTTATTGAGTATAGGTATGCATGAGTTGAGACCATGAAGAAATGATCACGGAAGAAAATAGAGGAATTGAAGCCATTCTGGAGCATTTCGTGTTGAATTCTTCATTTTCACACGGACTTCAGTCAATGAAATTTTGTCGTCCCGAAGCTTAAAATAACTAATTCACAATTTCATCTGAGCTTTCTGATTGAATTAAATGTGCTAAACAGAAATAAAAACTTCTTGTACTCCAGTCTTTGAATCAATTTGTAATAGGAAAGTGCTTGCCTTAATTGCAATTAATCAGGTTATAAATAGGATGGGATTTGAACAACATATCCCGAGATTTGTGAAATTACTAGATACTTTGTAATTTGAAATTTTCCCATTTTCACTAATTCTAAAACTGTATGATTTATTTTACATTATTTCTTCTTCTTCATTCACAGTGTACAATACTCACCATAAGATGATTTGTCTCTCTCGAGGTGAGTGGATCTAAATCACCCCACCACTACAACTAAAGGGAAAATGCTTTAAACCAAGAAGAATTTCAATACTATTTAGGCGTCGAGATTAGGTGTGCATCGGTGGGGACACCAGTATGGTGTTGTGAGTCTTGAGTCCCCAACAATCCATATAGGAGTCTCTCTTCCATCAGCTAGTTTCTTGATGCCAGCAGAAGTTTGAATGAGTATGTTGGGTTCTTAAATACATATACCTTTGACTGACATGCATATGAGATTGTTTCTTGTCGGGAATACACTAGAGGGTCGAGTTGAGAACCTGTCAAAGCACTCTAAATTAGCTAGAATCTATGCTTATTAAATATCATAAAAGATGAACCTAGGTGGAGTTTAGAGGATCAGCTATAGGCTGATTTCTTGTTCAAATGACTGGGACTATTAAACCCACTTTAGAATTATCATGGTGAGACGAAATTGAGGTGAAACCAAGGCGAGACTTTAGTATAATTTTTTTTTCCAAAAATCAGCAAACATTCTTCTTTCAAAACACTAAAAAAATCAAAATTTTAATTTCAGTTGTTATTTCCAGTTTCATAAAGTAATTTGATTAAGTAATTATGACCTAGGATCACTAATCAAAAAACAACTCATCTGATGAACGACCCTAAGCCACTATACTCTGATGGCTAATTTACCGAGTTGGTTTAGGTTATTATAAATTTTTATGCTTCCCCTTGTCTCAATCTAACCAGCAACATAAGGCAGACCACTCCTCTTTGGAGTTCAGTTTTTGATGTCATCATTAGACCTTCAACTATTGTCTCACATTACATGTTCATGATCTCCTCCTTATTCTCAACCGCAACTTCGTCCTTGTTTGCTTCTATTATTTTGAACATTACCTTCTTTAGTTGAATCAATTCTAGTCTTGAGTAGTGATTTTACAATCCATTCCTTATTCTCTCTTTACTAACACACAGGCATGAGAACCAGTAGCTGCTCATTGTCATGGCTCTAAAGTCTTTGGTTTCTTCAATGATAGTGATATAGTTGAAGTTTGAATTTATTGATGAAAGAACCTTCTCCGTAATTTTCGTCCATTTAACTGTCCCAATTTCTCTTTGGTTGTTAGTAACTGTTAGACTCTGAAGTAATTAGGAATGACTTCACCCTTCTTTCATATGCAAAGCTTCAAGTTGGCTCTTAAAGTTTGAAAAGGAAGCTGTTACCTTAGTGATTGGTTGCTCCTTGATGGAGGGTTTGAAGTTTCTCATGTTTCTTTAGTTTGTCTTTGCTTTTGAGATCTTCTCAACATATCATCTAATCCTTGATAGATTAAATACAAAGCCTTCTACCACATCTCTCTTCTTGAATCTCTCAAACTATCTTTTTGAGTTTGAGATAGATTACCTTCATTTTTCAGTTCTTTGTGGCCTTTCTCTACTATCTCCCACACATCCTATGATCCAAGGAGGGCTTTCATCTTGATACTCCAATTGGAATAGTTTCTCTTGTTGAGTGTTGGGACTTGGATTAGAACCATGCTTGTACTCGCTAGGTCTGTAGAAAGGATCTTCAAGCTAGAATTTGAAAGCTCTAAATGGATGAACAAAATCTAACACCTGAAAACCTAAAAGGGAATCAAGACTCCAACTCTCTAAGTTAATGAGAATCGATCTCAAAGAAATTTTCTAATGGAAGATCAATGTCTGCAATCTGAAAATGCATACTCAAATTTCTAGAGATCCAATAACCTAGCTTTGATACCACTTTGTTGGAAGGAAGATGGAGGAAGAACTTGAAGATGAGAGAGACTAGATGATTGAGAGGAAGAGGCTACTTGTATTATTGAAGGCTTCTTGTTTTGGCTTGTTACAAACTCAAGGAGGTCTGCATGTTGTTAAGTAGCACCTCTGTGTGGCTGGGGTTTGCCAACCTGAAATCTAATCTAATGGTTACAAATGAATCTCTAGAATTCTCTACAAAATTCCTATCCTACCCTCATTCTAGAGAACTCTATGAAAATATATAGAAAAGGCTTGAAGTTTGGCTAATATGTTTCTAATAATTTGGGCTTTTATTTAAACTGCAAACTGAAACCTAACCAACCAAAATCATTTCAACTAAACTGAAAATCGAAAATGAAGTTTAAGCAAACACAGTCCTAATGTTGCAATTGACTGGTGGAGGAATAAGGTGCAGAATCTGATTGCGGGTGGGAGCAACAAACTCTTGCTGCATAACTTGGGACTAGTTAAGTGTAACAACATTGAGATAAGATGTAGACTCAGTCTGAGGACCAGAGCCCGCTTTTAGAAGCTGCCCACACTGTTCTTGTTATCGTTGGATGACAGTTTGTAGCAGATGGATGGAGCCAGTGAAGGAGAGGATGGAGTTGGATGTGTTGAAGGCAAGTAGGAAGAGTTGGAGGAGCTGTCTATAAAGGGCAACTGAATAGGCTCCAGGTAAAGCATCGAGTCAACTAAGAAGTTGAGAGGGAGGTGGAATGGCAATAAGGGGAGAAGATGAGTAGCTATAATTGGATAATAGATGGGAAGAAAAGGCTGGGTAAATTGAAAATAGCCAGGAAAACGGTGAAATAGTAAGGAAAACATTCTCATCAAATACACATGATGGGTGACATAAAGTTTATTAGCATTAGAAATCATAGCACAAGTATCCCTTGTGTTTTTTCTTTGCTTTATAACCTAGGAATATATTTCTCCTACATAACTTAAGTGATTGGTAATTTTAAATAAGGCTGAGTTATAATCATTGATAAATTTGAAATCCTGTAATCTTAAATGAACCAATAATAATGGGCTTTCGAAAGTATTACAATGTTTTGATGGTCATATCTTTCTTTCAAATTGTCTCATAATATCAATAAATCATTGATAATAAGATGTTAACACAGGCCTTCATTAATATGATGGAGAAGCAATATTAAGGCCTTAATGCGATCCTATGGAGTGTGTCAAAATTTTCTATGTTATCAAATTATGAAAAAACATTTGTTGTAAACATTTAAACCCAATTTAAATTCAAAGTAAACTAATTATCATTTGCTCACGCAAATGATTTATACTTTATTTTTAGCCCTCTTATGTGTTTAGGCATGTTTCATCATCAAAATTGGAAAAATGCAAGGTAAAGAGATGAAAAGTAGAAGGAAAGAAAAAAAATTAAGTCAATCAAATGTATACTTTTTTAGTACTTCAAACTCTTTTATTTTCATTTCATTATATGAATGAAAATAGTACAAAAATAGTTAAGTTTTCTAAATAATTTTGTGTACATTTGATTTTCTTTGAAGATTTTCATTAGACATCAAACATAAAAATAAAAATAAATAAAGAATGTTTTCATTAGCATTTTCTTTTAGTACTGGTGACCAAAAGCGAAACCTTAGGCACAACAAATACTAAGGAAAATGATTTTCTCATATTTGGTTTTACGGTAGAAAATATAAAATATAATTAAAATTCCTAAAAATTTTATATATTGTCTTAGGCCTCATACATGCATATTAGAGTCAAACAAACTAAATCGAGACATCCCTGAACACAAAAAATAAATGAAATAAATTACAGAGGGTGGTGTCATACAAGATATGATGTCATGTTAGAATTATTAGTCACTCTCTAATAACTCAAACATGTAGGTTTAGTATAATTTAAATATCGTGTATTTAACCATAAAAGAAAACAAATAAATGGTTTGAATAAAATAGAATTAATTTATCAAGTTTAAACCTTTTTTTATTTTCTTCAAATTTTATTTCCTTCTGCTTGCTTTCCTCTTTATTTTCTTTCGACTACTTTTCACGGGGTTGAATGGAGACAGCAAGGGATATTTTCTGTTCGTGTTTTGAAAAAAAAATTCATAATAGTTTTAGCCTGAGAACATATTTAGATATTCTTTGAAATTTGTTCTTGTCCTCCAAATTTAGCGTTTTCTATATACTCTATGTTTTTCATAACAAAAATGTATTATCCATGCTTTCCTTATTTTTTAAAACAATAAACAATTTTCAAATACCTGAACCAAATCAAACTATGCCATTGAGATGTGTTATTTCTTTCTTTAATTGTGTTTAAGATTCTGAAACCAGTGAATTTCAATTAATATCAAATCTATGATAAATAATTCTTGTCTGAATGTAAAGGGTGAAAATTCAAACTGTAGTGATGATGCCTTTTCAGAATTTAATTGGAGCGTGTAGGGTCGTTGAGTGAACACGGATTCTTGTAAATTTGATTCTTGAGCTCTGGATCGTGCGGGTGAGTAGAGATAAATTCTGATGCGGTGAGCAGCTGGACGTGGCACTCCTCTCTGAGCAAGAAGAAGAGGTCGGCGGGGCTTAGCCTGAACATCGTGCCTGAGTGGATTCTTTTCACGAGGGAGAGAAAATAGAAATTTGCTTAAAGAGGCGAGAGGTGTTCAACGTATGTTTCGTGTATAGGTATGCTTACCTTTCTGCCGGAGTGGGGTGGCCTTGTGTTATAGTGTAAATGTTCTACCCGGTTGGATGGTGATTGGATTCATTCCCATTGGATGGGATATTTCTTGTTATTATCGGTGTCGGATTTGGTAAGGATATAGAAAGAAGTTTATTTGGATAATCTTCAGCCTGTATTGGGGATCGCTTGATGATGAGCTATTATTATCTTTCTTTCCTTATTAGTGAGATTTGGTTGGTTCTGAATAATATATTATTAGGGATTATTCCTTTACGCCATCATGGAAGCACATGATCGGCCCTTTGGTATGGATTGAGCCCATCATTACGGTGGCACCAAAGGCTTGAATGCGGCATCTGAACACGAATGCTTAAATAGGCATCTGCTCTCTTTGGGGTTTAGCGGTGGGTCTCGTGTTTCGTTGGTTTGGCCTCTTTCTTAGGCTGGCGGTGAACTGTGAGCCTTATTTTCAAACCCTGCTCGGTTGCCCCAAGCCCTTGTGTCTGATTAATGCGTGACGGGGCTTTAGCGTTCCCAGCAGGGTGCGATTTCCGTAGTGTGCCCTTTCAGTTTGGATTAGTTAAGACTTAATTGGCGTAGTCATTTGTCTTATGATGATGACTCTTGGTTTTCGTGCTCATTCTCCACTTCTTTTCGAGTTTCCTTTTGTTTCAACCATGTAGACATCCTCTTGTCTTGTGCCTCTGATCCTGAGACCTTTTCTTTGCCTTTAGCGAGTTCGGACTTCCTTCTCTTAGTCCTGCAATAAGCCCTTTTGTGCAGAGTCTTTCTCTGGCGTCTTTCTTGGGATAGCCTTTTCTGTTGTATTCCTGGGTCCGCTGCGTCTTTGTCTCCTTGGTCTCTTTTCGAGCTATATGACGAGGCACTAGGGTTGGGTTGGCAGAATTTTATTTTCACTATGGGTCCGGGTCGTTCTTTTTCTCTGCTTATAGGCGAGGACTCTTGATTCTTCAGGTTCAGGGTGAGTTTGGCGGTGTCTCAGGCCGTTCGTAGGGTTGAACCGAGATGCCCTAGAAATTTACCAGCAGATAGTGGGAAAGTAGACCTGATCGGAAATATCTGGAGGTCCCGATCACGAGATCTGTAGGTTCGGCATGCTTGCTTTGTTAAGAACTGGCAAAATTAGGTCCTCGTATCGGGCCACCTTTGCCGGACGTTACCGACCTCCTTTGGCGTTCGAGTGTGGTCCCAAGCGTTTTGACCTACATGTGGTTTTGGTGCCCTAAGATGGTGTGCTTCTTTGAAGTGGCCTTCGATAATAGTCTTTACGCTTTCCCTCTTCATCCCTTCGTAAAGGGTTTTGCGTATGATGTTTGTCCTTCTCCTTTCAGCGCCTAATAGTTGGGGTATCTTGGTTTAATACATTAGCTTTCTTTGGAGACCAGGGCTCGGTGTCCCAAACCTCTTCTTACTCCTTTATCTTTTTGCTTAGAAGGAGACCTCAGGGACTCCCTTCTAGGCGTTCTAGGCGCTCTCTGCATGATTTCCGATCTTCCCTCTTCCCATAGGCTATGGAAGGGACGCTACTTCTTAGTTTATGGTGTGTTAGAATATGACCCTCTTGACAAGGGCGACACCACTGGCGTTCGTTGAAGCCAGGACACCCGCGAAGAATCTTAAATTGATGTTTCTATTTTGGTATAACTTTGTGCGAGGTCATTTTTTTTTAAATTTTGTAGTACCTCATTAGCCACCAGTGCTTCAGGTGATCAGTGAAGATAACGTCACTCAGCGTTAGCGTTGGCTAAATCCTCGTCTTCTGGCGGGCGATCCAAGTCGAATATTCCCACAACCTTGACTCGAGTCATTTCCTTCTATTTGCTGAGGCCCGCCCGCCTCCTCCGCATGCTAAAAGTTTCTCCATTGGGCCTATTCTTTGCTTTGAGGCTTCACCTCCTCCGTCATGAGTTACGCCATTGGGCCTCTCTTTGCCAAACCCGCCAGGGGGACCTGCGCTCAGTTGGAGACGATTGTCTCGAAGCCGAGCATGAAGCGAACCACTCGGACTCAGTTGAAAGATCGTAGAGCTTTAGTCAGGATTACGAAGTTAGGGGCATCTTCATGTTTCGATCTACTCATGTCCATAAGCAGGAGCAGATACGATTCGCCTCTAACTAGTTGGGCTCTATAGTCTTGAGTTCGCGGTCCCCGTTAAGTCTGGCTGCTGACCGAAAGTCCCTTAAGGTGGGGCCGTTGAGCGTAGTTGGCGGTCGTGCCCATTCTGGAAATCTGGAACATCGCGAAGAGGGTTGGGTCACCTTCTCGAAGAGCGGAAGGATCAAGGAGGAAAGATCTGGGTCGAAATTGGCGAAGGCAGGGGACTCTTTGCTTCTCAATCTGCGGCGAATAAAGCGGCGGCGCGGTTCGATCCATTCTTAAGGATTCTGATTTCAAAGTCGAGAGTGCCGGCTGCTTGGATTGATGAGGCTTGAGCCACCAATCTCTCGGTGCCTCTGTGAGATTCCGTACCTTGTGATGCTCTAATTTCCATTTGAGTTATTTGTCAATTTACGACCGTTTGATTCTGTGTTGTACCTAGGTATTCTCATTGAAGGGTTTGGCGAAAAGGCGAGCTAAACGAGATCATGCAAGCGGTCGAGACTTACAAAGGCGGTGGCTTCCCTCACATCTGGCGGGGCTAAGCTCACGAGGTCAGGTGTGATGTAATGGGAGGCTGATGAAGTTCAAATCGATTTAGAAGGCATACCACATCGAAGCCGTGCTCGGGGCAAGGGTAGGAAAGAGGCAGGCGGACGGCTTGAGGAGAGGCGTGAAGGCGCGGAGGTTCGGGATGAGTTGCGGGCTGCAGGCGACAGTGGAGTTGGTAATTCTGATCCTTGATATGAGCTTCAAATGGTTGGGATGAGGCTTCTCACATCCCGAGTGACTTCGAGTCCCAGAAGAGTGCGTGCGATCGGATGACTCACGTGATGAAGGCAATGTTGGATGGTGGTCGAGGCTAACTAAGTGCCGACTCAGTGGGCGCTGACGAGGGAGTGTCGCCCAGTACACATGGGGTTATTCATGTGAAATGCTTTGGTGGCTCGGCGGGGCGGTTATTGGAGAGGCGATGAGCATGCTTAATGGGTTTACGGGTGGCTTGCTTTCAAGAAGGTTGTTAGTGCCTGTCTGGCTGGTTCAACTTTGACCTTCGGCGAGGAGGGATGAGGGTCCTTCTCACGGTGTGCAGAGCCTGGGCACCTGGCGAGCCCAGTCCCCTTGTAGCGTTTGCTCCTCTTACGATGCTTTGATCTCTGTGCAACGTCTTCGCACACTTGGGTGTGGAGCTTTATGCTTTTCTTTTATTTTTTATTTTTATTATATATATATATATATATATATATATATACTATATATATATATATATATATGTATTTTTTTTTTTTTTTTTTTTTGGGCATGGGACTAGACATAAGTAGCCTTTCCTTAATGAATACTCATTTTTTCATCTTACTTCTTTCGCCTCTACTTGTGTTCTTCGCGTTGTTCTACTTGATTTGAATTGACTTCTTGTATGCACGTAGTGCAGATTAAGCGCTGGTTAGATGTTGAGCTCCTCAGCCTGATTGGCTGAGGCTCCTGGGCTCAAGGCCTTATCGTTTCGAATAGCATGGTAGGCTGACCTTTGGGCTGGGCGAGGTGGCCAGATTGAGCTTTTCAAGTGTGTTGTTGGGCTCTGGTGCGATAATCTAGGCGTGATCTCGGCTGCGTTTGCATGGCCTATGCAGTGGTTGAGCTCGTCAATGTGGTGTTGGGCTCCGTCCCAGTGATTTACTGAGTCGAGGCTGATTCTGGGTGCATGGCTGTGTGGATTGGTTGAACAAGTCAGTGGCAGTGCGCTGAAAACAAGTGGGCGATTTACCCAGTCGAAGCCCAGTTCTAAGTACATGCTTTATTAGAATGGTTAAGGCTCGTCGATGTATTTCTTTAGGCTCAGTCAGTGATTTACTGGTGAAGCTGATTCTAGGCTACATGGCCTATGCGGTGGGCGAAGGGCTCGTCAAAGTGAGCCTCTTGGGCTCGGAGCGCTAAGGCCTTGGTGGCGATCGGCTGGTGATCGACTCCTTAGGGTGCGTGGCTGTCTGATGAATGAACTCGTCAAAGAGTGAGCTCACCGGGCTCAGGGCGGCGGGCCTTGGTGAGGCGATCCGAGCTGAGGCGATCGACTCCCGAGTTGCGTGACTGTGCGGTGAGCGGAGCTCTTCGAAGTGAGCTCTTGGGCTCCGGAAGCGTGGAGCCTTGAGTGTGATCCGGCTGGCGATCGACTCGTGGGTTACGTGCTGTCTTGGTAGATGGACTCGTCAAAGTGAGCTACTGGGCTACTGGTAGCTAAGGCCTTGGTGGCGATCCGGCCCCGAGTTGATCGACTCATTGAGGCGTAGCTGTCTTGAGTAGGCAGACTGATCGAAGTGAGCTCTTGGGCTCAGCATTTAAGGCCTTGGTGGCGATCCGACCTTAGGTATCGACTCCTTAGAGGTGCGTGGCCTATCACGGAGTAAGATGAACTTCGTCGAAGTGAGCTGCTAGGCTCGGTATTTGAGGTATGAGTGGCGATCCAGCCCGAGCTGCTCGGACTCCTGGGTTCAGTGAGCACAGTGCAGTAAGACGAACTCTTAATCGAGGCTCTTGAGAACAGGATCTTTGAGGCCTTGGTGGTATCGGCTGAAGGGCGATCGACTCCTGGTTGTGTGGCCCTGTGCAAAGTAGATGAACTCCTTGAGAGGTGAAGCTATGGACAAGGCCTTTGAGGGCCTTAGTGGCCGATCTAACTGGTGATCGACTCCTTAAGTGCGTGCTTTGTCTGGTAGATGAACTCATCCAAAAGTGAGTCGTTGCGTCTGACCGTTCGACCGATTTTCTTGGAAAGGAGTGGCGTCTTTAATGCTAATTTGGATGAAATTTGAGAAAGCGTTTGTCTTTTAATTCCCTGGTCTTTGGCCTTCTTATAAATGGTGGCTTCATTGCTATGGGTTTATACTTTGGATGATACGCCTCTTGCAGTGTCAGCGAAATCTGCGAGATGAGCGTCGAGGTTGATCGTCTTCAGGGGATCCACACGAAGATCTGGTTGAGTTTTGTTGGACTTACGCATGTGGGGTTGTGTTTTCCTGGTCTCCCACTTTTGTAAGGAGTCATGTTATTCCTAGCCACGTGCTGGGGAATGTGTCTGAGGAGGTAGTACATTTCTGTGCCGCTTTCTCTATTTTCTATTCTTAACTCTTATTTCTTTTAGTCTCTTTGCTCCTTCTCCTTCGTTCCTCTCTTCCCTTCCTTTTTCTTCTTTTTTTTTACATCCTCATTCTCCTTTTTGTTTCTTCTTTTCTTCACATCTGTTTCTCCCTCTTCCAGCACACAAACTCTTTTTCCATCCCTTTTTTCTTCTTCTCCTCTTTTTCACCTGGGTTTTCTTTCCTCTTTCTTCTGAAGTTTTTTTTTTGAGAGGCTATATCTTGTGTTAGCTTCAAGATGTGTCGATGTGACACCTTGATTGTAATTGAATGTAACTGATTGGATTAAAGAGACTTTCTTTATGACAATAATACTCTCATTCTATTATTGTAATTTTTAAGACATTATATTTACGAGGTTGTTTGAGACGATCTAACAGATAACGATGCTTAACAATTAGTGTCACAAATTGATAAATCTTCATTTAGATTACAAACCAGCGATCTACGATAAAACGTTGAGTGTTCCGCCATTTAAACATGATGTAAATTTTTTCCTCTCCGTCCGAGCTTCGTGGTGCGGAGTTTGACGACTTTCGAGATATGATCATAAAGGGCTTTCCGATTAAGGACCTAGTTTTAAAGTGTCTTTGGATTCTTCACAGGCGGGAACTTCTTTAGACTAGATCACGGCATGTGGCTCCACGGGTTTGACTTTTGGTTGTAATACCTCGCCGTCTTCTTTGATAGTCTTCGTGCCTTAGAACCTACTCCGTTTTCATCCGGAGATCAAATTTAGACGGAGAGCTTTGTCATTGTGTTCATTTGTTCTTCGATTCTTGGGGACTTCTGTCAAACCTTGACAAAATTGCTTGATCTTAGAAGGCCCAGGCCGATCAGGTTTCTTGGGTTCTTGACTTCTGTGTTGTCTGTAGGCCATAGTACCTCGGGGGAGTATTCTTATTTCAGCTAAGATCTTCAATTTGGTCTTAAAGCGGCCTTAAGGGTTCGGTGGTAACCCGGCCTGTGATTAGGCTGCAGATCTTGAAGACAAATAATAATTGCAATTAAACTCGGCACAAAAATTTCTGAATTTGGGCGTTGTCAAATTGTTTTTCCGTTGTCGAACAAGGCTCTTAGGATCTGAAACTGCGTATGATGGCTCATACACAAAATTGCATATCTTCTGTTACAGCCAGTTGTGGCTAAAGACTCAGTAGCCCTTGGTAATGTCTCTGGCTTGATGATGAATTTGTGGCCGCTTCCCCGAGAAGCGAAGGTCAATGTCGAGCCCATTGTTGGAAAGTGGGGCTTGTGATTGGCGTCGAGGCTGGATAGGAGCGTGAGATCTTAGGCGTGCCACAGCGGATCTTGCATTTCTTGACTAGGTTGGTTGCGTCTTTGAGTATTGTAGGCGGTATTATCCCGTGCCGAGACCTTTCTGTGATGCTCAAACTCCCGTGCTATAGTTTCATATACCTTACATGTACTTCTCTTAGCACGTATTGATTGTTTTTCATGATACTTAAGGATAGGTGTGGAAAAACCTCGCTTATGCGAGCTTCCTTATGATTAGTGAACACAGTGGGGACCTCATCCTTGTTTTGTTGCTTCTTCGGGTCGTCGAGTGACGTCCGTCATTATATAATCCCAGTGGGGTCGATCGACTCGGCTTCGGACTCGACACAGGCAACCTCCGTGTGAAGATGATAGAAGACTCTGCCCGGTATTCGGCAGTGTTGACACAAATGAGGAGTCTTCTGTAAATTTGTTCTTAACTTTGCCCGAGGCGTTGGCTCGGGATTTCTGCTCTGGGGACATGTCTGACCTGAACCGTATAAATTTTTTAATAAATCTCGTACCTTTTGGAGATATAGGATCATCCTTCGCTTTTGGCCTACGTGGTATCTTCTATTTGTCTTACTACGTGGGGGTCGGCTGCGAGACCTGTGGTCAGCTTCCGATGAATGGGCGGGTTGAGGCCTGTATGGCGACCTCATATTGACTCGTTGTTGGAGCTTAGGTCCCGAATCAGTGCGTGCCTCCCATTCCCTTGTGCGTTGGGCTCCATCTCTCAGGTTTCCGGATGGGAGGTCGATCATTGTTCGGCGTTCTCATCGAGGTTTGCTGAGGTGAATTCCATGACAAATTAAGTCATTTGGACCTGCCCTTTACTGCGGTTTGAAACGTATCTGATGTCGAACTCGCTCAGCTCTGGCCCCTTCATCAACCTTCCAGGGTCTAAGTTTATGTAACACTTGCCGTCCGGTGATACATTGGAACTTCTATGGTATGAGCTGAGTAAGGCGGAGTTTCGGGCTCTGCAGTTACCAAGGCTGAAGTGGATTTCTCCGATGTCAGCAGGTACCTCTCCTCTCCGGCTCCTCAAGCCCGGCGGCAATAGTAAAGCGGTCTTTGCACTCGTTCTTTGTCTCTAACGAGGCGGTCGAGAAATCACGATCTGTTGAGTATAAATTAAGAGTCCCTTCAGCGGGACTTTACTAGAATGGGAGAAGCTTTCAATCGTTTTCAAAGTGAGAATGCCTCTTCACGCCGTATCTGAAGGCCTTCTTGAAGGACTTGGAAGAAGGTTGGCCTTTGTCAACTTTACTGCGGATGCAGGCGGAAACCTGCGTGATCCTTCAGTCGGTGAACTTCCTTCTTTGATGGCGAAGGCTTGTGCCGAGCGACCCTTTATCTTTATGCAGGATTTGCCTCGATTCCTCGGTGGTTATTTATGAAACCGAATTTTCCTGGCGATACTCCGACACACTTGTTGGATTGAGTTTCATGTTGTAATTCTCGAAATCTGGAACACCTCCGGATAGATGAGCTATGTAGACTCGGTGTGGTGCATTACCAACATGTCATCTATGTACCTCATAGTTATGCCTATCTTGCAGCCACGAACATCGGTTCGCCAACCTCGATACGTAGCTCTGTGTTCTTGAGCGCGACGGCATCACACCTTGATAATAATAGGTTCCACTGTATTTGTGGCCAGAGCGGTCTTTTCTTGAGTGCGCCTTGGTCATGTTGATCGGTTGGCTAGAAAGGCATCCATGGCCCAGGAGTTCATGGCGGCGGTGGCATCTGATGAGAGTGATTAATGGAGAAACTATCTTTGGGCACTTGTTGATGTCGGTGGTCGATGCAAAGTCGCCGCAATGGTTGCTTTTTTGATGAACCTGGCGTTGGCTAGCCATTCGGGATATTCTACCTCCACGATCGCTCTTGCACGAAGGAGTTTCGCGACTTCCTCGTTGATGGCTTTTGTCTTTGGCGCAGACTCCTCACTCTTTTGTTTGATTGACGAAGGATAGGTTGACGTTGACTGTAGTGATTACGGTAGGATCAGATTCCTCCGTGTCCTTTGCTTCCATGCGAAGGCGTCTTTGTTACTGTCTTAAAAAATGGATAGGAGGTTTTTGGGAATCTTCAAGCTAGCTTGGAGCGATATGGCGAGATGTTGAGTCTCGTCGTCCGAGCAATACCGGTTCCAGTTCTTCTAAGGGCTCAAGTCAGGTGAGCACCTCGTCGCGCATGTTGAGCTCGTCGGTATGTTGTGACCGCTACCTTCATGGATCTCCCGAAGTAGCATTCCACGGCCACTCGTTGATCTCCTCGAACCATTCCTGCTCCCACTTACGGTGAAATTTGATAAATCATGTGGTATGCGGAGGGATAAGCTTTATTACATTGAGAGAGGGTCTTCCCAGCAACATGTTATAAGCTGATGGGGCGTCTACGATAAGGAATCTTGTGCATTGTCGTTTGCTGGCATCTCAAGGGGATCTCCCAAGGTGGTACAATTGTATTAAGCCTAGAGTATACCTTTTCCCAGAACCTATGGATAAGTGTTGATGGGTTCAGGTTTCTCTATTACCAGTCTTCGAAATCCCGAAGCAAGCACCTCGGCCATTCTTGCTTAGGTATTTTGAGATGAAGCTATGAAGTCTTCATTTGCACCTGGCCGACAATGAATACGTGATCCTTGAACTTCTGGAGTCGAGGTATATCCACTGTAAGGAACTCGTGAATCTTGGACATGCCTCGGGCTTTCTGTGAGCTCTACTTGATGGTGTGGATGATAACTTGGCTTCATACGTCACATACGATGAATTGAGGCAGATGCAATGGATAGCTCTCTAAATGAGAGAATTGGCGGCGGTGGAAGTCAGTAAACCAGGCCAAGTGGGCCTTTTAGGTGATAGCAGCTATAGGTCGGATCTTGATACCCGTGCGGCTCCATTTGGTTTTTGTAAGTGTTGAGATGATCATTGAGATCACTAACGCCATGACGCTTCCCTTGGCAGCATCTTGAATTTTGCTAGAAGGAGGGAGTGGAAACACCTCGGTTGTGGTGGTCAGTTTGTTGTACAGTATCGAGTGTCGGAGCGTCCTCTCGCCCTTCAGCCGCTCGTTGAGCTCTTCTTGGAGGCTCTTGATTCTCTGCTCCCACGGTGCTTTCTCGAGTCCTTCTTTGAGGGTGGCGTAGTTCTTGGTTCCCGACTTGTGCCCCGGTGTTGCCGTTGCCCTCCTCTCCGGGAATGAATGAGTCAGTGCCCGGAACTCAATTTGGATCTGCCTGTTTGGCTCCTTGAGTGTCGAGATTGTGTTGTTGTCACTTCATGAGGGAGAATGTCATGGCCTTCTTGGAGTCCTATCGCGCCTCCAGTAGTGGGTCGCATCTGTGCGGTGAGTTGTTCCTAACTCTTCTGATTAGGCGTCGATTGGTGAGTGAGTGCCCCTCCCACCTCGTCCATGTTGCTTGCATTGCTTCTAACGTGCGGAAATTGACTGTCTGTGGGTGCTGGTTGAATACGCATCCTTGGAGGATTGGCGTTGCTCCACAGCGTGATTACAGTGATACCATCGATGGCGAAATCGGTTATATTTGTAAAGGAACTGTCGTTCCCATGGCTTGGCGCCAGATGATGCCTTTTCCAATGGGCTGGGCTGGGCGTGTAGAAGTCGTTAGTAGGACTGGGTTCTTTGGCGAAATTTAGGCTGCGAGGCTCACAGGTCGTCTGGTGAAGTAGGATCGGCCTTAATGCTGGTCTCACGAACCTTGGGCGGTAACACTTCTCTGCAAAACAGAAGAAGGGGGTCGGCGAGGCCGCCGTGGCGCTCGTGCCTAAGTGGTTTCTTTATGAGAGAAAAGAGAGGTTGCTTAGAGGGCGAAGGTGTTGCGTATGTTTGCGTATGAGTATGCGTACTTTTCACCGATGGGGTGGCCTTGTATTTATAGTAGATGTTCTACCAGTTAGATGGTGATTAGGATTCATTCCCATTGGATGGGATATTTCTTGTTATTGTCGGTGTCCGGTTGGTAAGGATATGAAATAGCCGGTTATTTGGGATAATCTTCTTCCTTATTGGGGATCCGGCTTGATGATGAGCTATTATTATCTTTCTTTCCTTATTGGTGAGATTTGGTTGGATTTGTGGAATAATATATTATTAGAGATTATTCTATTTTCTATATCTATGGGAGACTTCCCATGATCAGCCTTTGGGCCTAGTGGATTGGGCCCTCATTCTGAGCTGGCACCAAAAGGCTTAAATGCTGGCGTAAAAAGGCTTAAATGCTTCAATGGGTATACCTTTCGCTGGGGTTTAACAGAAATTAGATTCTGAGTGTTTGATTTAATGCGGCCTCTTTCTTAGGCCTGGCGAGTGGGCCTGTGAGCCTTATTTTTCAAACCCTATTAGTAATATTAGTCATTTTCTGCAATGATAAACAATAGAAAAAATGAATATATTGAACCAATAAATTACGAGAGTTCAGGTTGGATAAAAAAAAAGATTAAAGAATAAATTAAAACAATAAGTTGTTATACTTTTAGAATTAGAACCTAGAGGTCCGAGGTTCAATTAATCCTTCTAAATATTTTATTTTACTATTTTAATTATTAATATATTTATTTAATTTATCTGCCAAAATATAAAACATTTTGTTCACGGAATAAGATTTTTTTTTTTAAATTTAATCTTACCTAAAGTCAACTTAATAACAACAAGAACAACTTTTAAATCAGTTAGAAAATTCAGAACTTCAGGTTTTTAATTTAAATTTAGGATTTCATCTTTCAAACTTTTAGGTTCTTGAAATTGATAGTTTAAGGCTTTGAGGAGCTTCAGGCTATATGAATAACTTCATGCTATATAATTTTCATGTGCTTAACAACATAACTATTTTTCTTTTAATGAAGCCCCAAACACCATGTCCTTCAATGGCTCAATATATATATATATATATATATATACATAATATACTCACTATATATATATATATATATATATATATATATAGGAAGAAAGTGAGAGAGGACTGGAAAATATGCAGAAATCAAATCTTTTGGGATTAATTTTCCATTCATTGAGAGCCATATTTATAAGTTCTTTATAATTACAATAATAAATATGATTCATGTACAGAGATTCAAATTCATTGGTTCTTCATAATTATGGTTCATGTACAAAGTCAGATTCATTCATCTGAGTCCTTGATTCATTGTGTGCTCATTCATCTTTAATACTGAATTATTTATAACAATTGCTGTGTTTTTTGATGATTGAAATTGAAGCAAGGTAATTTTTTATTGTTTCCATTTATATTTCGAAGAAGACAAAAAAAAAATAGTTTCACTACATATGAATCTTGCATTTTTATAGTAAATTAGTGACAAAATCACGAACTTTTATAGTACATTTGCATTAAAATTGAACAAAAAATTGTTTTTTTAAATATAGCAATTTAGTGAATTTTTTTAAGTCAACAAGACTCAAAAACTCTATCATGTGTCCAATGTGTACGATGAAACAACGTCTAGTTTTGATGACGTTTGAGTTATCAATCAAATAAATTACAGACAAAATGAAATTTGTTATATTTTAAAAATAAATTTTTGACTCACCGATTTAAATTCAAAAAGTCATAAATTCAGGATTTTAATATTAGATTTTCCCCAGTTTTTATAAAAATTTTAAAATAAAAATGAGATCATATAAAAAATTATAGATGATTATTTAAATATAAAATATTATTCCAGTTGGAAACATAATAAAATATTATATATATATATATATATATATATATATATATATATACACATATATATATATATGGTTGACTGATTGGGGAAGGAAAAAAGAACTGGATAGTTGGTCGACATGATGTGGGAGTTATTTTTCCTAAAACCTACTTTTTCTTTAAGGTTCTCAATTAATCCGTTTGACAATGTTTTTTTAGTTCTCTTTTTCTCAATTTGTTTTATGTCATTATTATTATTATTATTTCATATTATATATTTGAAAATTAAAATTTTAAATTTTCCTATTCTCAGGTCATACATCTGGCCGGAATTACTCCTAGTCCAGTTGAAATTAACTTATCTCACGCAAGTAAAAAATAATAATCCCAATGAATCTCAAATCACAAAGGTACCTCAGAATGTAGGTGGCGTAAGCACTTTTCACCCAGACCACTCATGGCTTGGTCTCCTTATAAGGAATCGATGATGCACATTTTTGGGTCCCTGCTCCTCTAATTCAGAAATTTTGACCATCAAAATTCCGAGCCAGAAAGGGTTTAGAAGAACCTAGAACAAGAATTCATATTAGTTTCCGATTTTTTCTTAACAATGGCTGGAGGTATGTTCTCCTGATTTACCTTCGCTAGATGAATTTGTTAATGTTCGGTATGATCAAATTGTTGATTTATTATTTACCAACAAAAGTTTTATTTAGCATTAAGTTAAAAAAAAAACAAATTAACGCCACTCTAGTCATCGTCTTAATGAATGAGTATATCTGGTCATAAGTCCGAACTATACTCCTTCGTTGTTTTCAGGGTTTAGTTCAAAGTATCTTCAAGATTTGGATTGTATATATAATAAATAATCTTCAAGGATGGTGGTGGTAGGTAGGTGACTCTTCAAACCTATTTTTAAAATCGGAGATTTCTGTCTGGTCAAACAAACAAATGATATTAATATTACCCCCTCCCTCTTTTGTCTAAAGTGAGAGCCCTTCAGTAAAATATTGATGATGATACGAATTCTTAATCATTCTCAATGCATGGGACTCCACACGGCACCAACACGGCCAACTTCACAATTCACACACGATTTTGTACTACTAAGACATTTATGGTGACCACTTTTTTATGCATGCCCTTCTATATATAAATGTCCTCACATCCTCCAGCTTCTTCACCATTAATATATTGCACTCATTGCTAAATTACTCTACTGAGTATATATAGGGATGGAATCAAGCTCCTTATTCCTTTCTCCTACGCTTGGCTCCTTGTTCTCTTCATCAGCTTCGTCTCGTGACCGGAAGAAACCTCTGGTTAGATGGGTTGTAGCTGCGAGTAGAGGAGACCATGTAAGACAAGTTGGTGGATGAAAACATGATCGTCCTGAGAATGCGCATTCAGGAAGTGAAGAGATGTTAGACGAGTCACCCCTTCAAACTGGATGGAGTGGGAGAAGCGATATTATCAACATTACAATGAAGATGTATGCCAAGCAGTGGGATTGCTGATCTTATTTGATGAATACTGAGCCATGTTTGGCTCCTAGCCTTTGGCATATCTTGTGGTGTGCCCTTTTCAACGGCAAGGGATGTTTAGGGCTTCTTCGGAGATGACCAACCAACTGCTTCTTTTTCTGGACACAAAGCTGATGGATTTTTGGCAAAAGTAAAATCGGTACAATTATAGTTTGCTGGTGTATGGAAGTCAGTCATTATTCCTCATAAGTACCTGAATCGGATAAGTGAATCATTATTTTCTCTTGGTCATTTATTGTACCCGTTTAAGAAATACATGTATCCAATAATCAAAATTCTACAGCTGTTTCTGTAATAATAACGCCTGGTGCCGTTCCTGCATAACTTCTGTTGCATGCTCATCTGTAGGAAGGCAATGAAAGCAGATTCAATGCTTGGTGCATGGCAGGTGGAAGTTCTTTGTCCTTCTTAGTTCAAGGAAGGGTGTGACCTGCTGAATAAAATTAAACAAGACTCAGATCAAAGCTTGGCATGAAACATGTTACTCAGGTCGAGGATGTATCTGAGACAAATAATATAATCAAATTTTGGTAGCCAGCACACATATGCTGATCCTTTGTACTACGATTTCATTTTACATTTGAACATGATTTACATTTCATGCGAAATATGGAATATGTTTGATGATTGACTTTATTTAGGAGCATGTTTTGTGTGGTTGGATGGATTTTGGTAGTTTTGTGGTGAGGCTTACGGATGTTTTGATTAATTCTTTTTTGTCTTCTCCCATCTTTTATTCTCTGAACTAATTAATGTCGTTAATGCCAAGAGACCAGTAGAGAGAGATAAAAAAGTTGAAAATCAGAATGAATTCACTTCTCTTTGGATTAAAAAATATATGGAAAATATGAAACATGTGCATGCAAATGAGTGCTGCAAATTACTTTCAACTCCGATTATTTTACTGCATATATAAAAAAAATAAAAAGTTTAATCGGAGAGGAGCATCTGCCTTCATTCTTTCATGTCAAGTGCCTTTTCATAACATCTTGAAGTAATCCCATAAGACATAAGTTGAAGGAGAGGAATTCCAAAAATCCTGAAGGTGATGACTCTGCAGAGTTGGTAGGGTCTGAGGATTTTACCGCCACTTTTCATAGGTGTTAATTTATTGAGTTAAGGTAGGTTATGGACTTTTTGTTGTGAAAGATAAAAATATCATTAACAATTCAAACTTGTTAATTAATGGATAAATTTAAGATCACAAAATAGCTAAAAACATATAGGATGAGAAGCAATGTCTCCTACGTTAATAGGATATGTAAATCGCGTAAAACTCTGAATTTAATAATATATTGTGAGAATATCTTGAACCAGTGCTAGCATGTGACAACTAGCCAATTTGATATTTTAAATTGTCAATCCGCTTTACCTGTTTGAATCATCTCATACAAATAAGGCATTCATACAAACGACAGGTAACATTATATTGTAACAGCTTGACCGACAACGAAAG
Source organism: Tetrastigma voinierianum (assembly GCA_016808115.1). Taxonomy (NCBI): domain Eukaryota; kingdom Viridiplantae; phylum Streptophyta; class Magnoliopsida; order Vitales; family Vitaceae; genus Tetrastigma; species Tetrastigma voinierianum. The sequence continues at coordinate 303,890 of JAEQBH010004335.1, forward strand.
GGTCCTATAAGGCGTCAACGAGTAATAGATGACAGCGACAATACAAAAACAAAGATAAAACTTGAATCTCATTAGGAAGAAGCAGTTTATTAAACAAGAAAATGAAAGCAATGGATGATGGGGTGTTTAGGCCAAGAATGTCCCAAAAAATCACTCATCCTTGCTTGAGAAAATGGGTTAAAGAAAACAAGATGAAAAATGAGGGCAGGAGCGTAGGTTTTTGTTATAGTTATGAATGGTGAGTATTAATTTATTAGCATCAATATCTTAGAATGTGTTTAGAAAGAACTTAATAGTATTGTTCACTAGCAAATTGATTTTAAGTTAAATTATACACAAATTTACAGCTTAAAAGATGCTAGTTGATTTATAGCTGCTTAAAATAAAAGTATGGACTAGATTAGAATTGCTAAGTAGAATAAAGGTATGGACTAAGATTAGAATAAATAACTGTTTACTTAAAGTAGTGTTTACTTATATAGTATTATTAAATTAATTTATCAAACGCATGACACTCCACAGTGCCACCACGGCTAACTACAGTTCACACGCTTTGGACACAAACCTTCGATCCTCTATGAGCCACATTTTTGTGCCCTTCTATAAATACCTACTTCTTCATTCTGTTTGCACAGCTAATTACTCTCTTAAATATAGCTATGGAATGACTTCATATTCGTTTCTCCTACTATTTCCTTCTTGCCTCCTATCATTTACAGCGTCTCACGGAAAAAAGGGTTAGATAGGTTGTTGCTACGAGTAGATCAGGGAGACTATATGGGCAAGTTGGTGGATGGCTATGATCGTGCTGAGAATGCTCATTCGAGAGTGAAGATGTTGGAGACAGGGGAATCAGCCCCATCGAACTGGATGGAGTGGAGAGCGTTATTTATCTTCTACATTACAATGAAGATGTTTGCCAAGCAGTGGGATTGCCTGCAATCTTATTTTGATGAATATTAGGCAGTTTGGCTCTGGCCTTTTTGGGACTCATCGTGGAACATCTGTCAACTGCGATGTGGATATTTGAGGCTGTAAAGATGGCCAACATCTCTTTCTTGGCTAAGCTGCTGGAACTTTTTCAGTGTTTAAAATCGGATTGGATCGGTTAGATGATTGTTGATCGATGACATTTTCGGCCTGCTGTTATCCTGAATGGTGAACAAGTAACTTTTCCTACTGATTGAAACACCTGCTTGATTTTTTTAAAACATTGGTTTTGTTTTGGCAAATATTTAAACTGCATACCATAGAAAAACTTAGGACTTGTTTGATTCCTATTTAAAAATTGTTCTTGAGAACAGTTTTTGAAAACACAAAAAAACATCAAAATGTGTTCTTTTAAAACTCTTATTTGTTCTTTAAATTTAGTGTTTTTTTATGTTTTTAAAAAAAAAAAAAAGCTGATACCAAACATATTTTTCGTGTTTTTCTTGTTCTCCTTATTTTTTAAGACATAAAACATTTAAAAAACAGTAAACAAATAGACCCTTAATCTCCTAGTGTCCTGTTTTCGTGTATGAACAACTGAGTGGTAATCAGATTACATCATGAGAACAGAATACTGTCATTACAAAGTGATTCCTAGTAACAGCCTGTAACCTCAGGCAGAGGAAGATGAGGCAAATAATCAATGTCATATGGTGAGGTGAGGGTTAGATCTCTGGACCTTTAGTCCACATCCTCTCTTAGATGAGTGATGGACGGTCCGCATCATCTCGTATAAACTCATTGGACCCTGGTTTACTATAAAAGGGAGAGAAAGCCATCTCATTCTCATCCCATCCAGCTTCCGTAGAAACCGTGTCATCCTGAGAGAAGGAGTGCTATTGTGAGGAGCTGAGAGAAGATCAAGATCGTGATCCACAAGCCACTTCGTCTTCCTCATCGGGATCAAGGCGGTCACCTAGATCTACACCATGGCCGGAGGTATAATTCCTGAACCTATAATTTATAGTCTTGATTTTCATTCCGCATTAATCTAGATCAAGACCTAAAGAAGGTTATAGGTTAACGTAATTTTCTAACAACACTCGTATCGCAGCGTATCTCGTGTCCATGATGTTTGATCTTACGAATGACCGTAAATCAATGAAATCGTTAATTGGGCAAAAGAAAATTCATCGCATAAAGATATGATCGCTTTTTCCTGCTTTTTTCTTTAATGTTTATGGATGTGTTTATGCATGAAAATTTGTGGAGTTGCCACATCTCAATCTTCTCTTTTATGTAATTTTTATTTGGGTCCATGATTGGATCATTGTAAATCTGTTGTAATTATTCACGCAATATTTGGGCATGTTTTTGTATGAGATGACTAAGTAACTCCCATGTGGCTCTTTGCTCCTCTCCCCATCTTCCTCCTGAGACAGAGATCTCTCCTTACGTGAGTACTCTCCCCAAGATCTTCAAGGCTTCGACGGTAGCGCAAAGACCGCAGTGCGCTCGTGACGGGAAAGGAAACGCCGGGCGGCGGAGCGAACCGCGGAAGGGGGAGAGGAACGGATCGTGGAGAGGGGGACGGGGTTATGGAATTTCAAAATCCCTTATTTATTTTCACAAATGGGATTGGTTATGGAACTTCACAAAATCCCTTATTTATTTTCACAATGGGGACGGGGTTGGTGGAATTTCAAAATCCCTATTAAATTTTCAATAAATGAGTTTAATTACTTATATTTAATGCATTTAAAATCAGAATTGACTGACTTTTCGACCGCTGGCCAAAAATTTCAGTAGGAGCCCATTAACATCCAGAGATTTCATTGATGCTTTTATTGGCAAACTAAATACTATAGGTTTAAAATTATTGAGTATGCCAGGAGTAGCCAAAGCATCTTGACTTGCTTAATAATGTGATTTTCCAGAAACGTTGCCATAGGGTGCGTTAAATTACAAATAAATCTAATATGCATTTTGCAATTATATTTAAGGTTAAAATTGGTCACCTGCCCACAGGAAGTGATCGATAAATAAGAATATGATTGGAATATAGTAATAGGAGTATACTGAGATTAATGGGTCCCTATGCCCACAGGTACGAGATACTATTAGTTTTCGTATATCACCTATTAGCTATATAAAATAAAGTTAGATAAAATCTCATGCGAGAAGTGTCTTTGCCCAAAGGAGACAGGATTTTATCACTAATAATTAGCGTGTTGAAGGTTAGACAAAGCAAATAATTCCTATAATGCCATTTAATAATAATTGTTGCTTTAAACTTATAAGAAGCATATAATTTTGTCCTTTTGCAAAGATTAATCGTCACTGATCCAACTCGCTTATTCCCATATTGTCCTGGGCGATAATTATAAACTATGGAAAGATAAAGTGCTTCTCACGTTAGGGTGTATGGATTCAGATCCGGCCTTCGATAGATTTGTGCCGTAACTCCACCCGAGCAAAGCACTCGTGCCAATCGTATCATACGAGCGATGGGAGAGATCCAATCGTCTCGTAAGATGATGGTTATCAAGACTCCACATCACCCATAAGGATCTATCCTCAATGCGCAATCGTTAAAGAACTGATGGGGCCATTGATGAACAACTTAGAGCTCCGATAAAGCCTCCAAGCCAAAGACCCTAATGGCGAAATTGTGTTCTATGAGGTTAAAAGGGATACAAATGTGAGAGGACATATACGAGATGAGATATAGCCGTTCAAATCAAGGCCCTTGATGTCGATTTTTCAGAGTCATTCCTAGTTCATTTTATCTTGACTTCACTGCCAGCTGACTATACAACATTTAAGGTCTCCTACATGACACATAAGGGGAAATGGTCAACAATGAATTATCAACATGTGTGTCCAGGAGGAAGGTGCAGGTCAAGCAAGAGAAATTGAAATGCTGAATCTTGTGTTCCACAAGAAAGGTCAAACCAAGAAACCTTAAAAGTGATCCAAAGATAAGGCAGGTGTAGCTGTCCCCATAAAGAAAACGTGACAAAAGTTACCAATTTGTTTTTCAAGAAAAAGGGTCACATAAAGCAGCGAATGCATCAAGTACCAGATACGGCTCAAGAAAATGAAGGTATACATCGTTAGTGTGTTATGAATCAAATTTTTGTAAATTATCATGATTTATACATAACACATGGTGGATTGACTGCCCTACAACTATGTTTCTACTGCTCAGGGTTTCAAAATTTAAGATGGAAACCTAATGAGGACTCTCCAACTATGCCTATTCAGAACAAGACGCCAGCTGGAAGGTGTTGACATACAAGCTAGTTCTAATAATATTAATCGGATACGCGGTCGAATTGACAAGACTTTTTATATTCCTAGTTTCTTTAAGAATCTAGTATCTGTATCTAGACTAGCGCCTCAGGGCTTTGATTTTCAGTTTAAAGATGTATCTTTTCTGATTATTAAAGATTCAGTACCTATTGGCTCTGGTAAATTAACAGATGGTTTATATTGTCTAAATCTTGATCCAAAATGTGCGCACTCACTAACTACAATGCATAACAATAGAAATAATATCGTTGTAATAAATAATCACTCATCTAAATTTTATGGCATACAGAGATTAGGGTCACATCTCCATAGAGCGCCTAAAGAGGTTATTAGCGGCTGACGGTGTCATTCGCACACTTGACTTCATCGACTTTGATACTTTGTTTAGGTTGCATAAAGGGAAAGCAAACCAACAAGTCCAATAAAGGAGCTAAGAGAAGTGATACAAAACTCAAGTATAATTCACATCGATATCTCTGGACCATTTACTCACCCAATGTCTTAACGGTCAAAGGTATTTTATTACCTTCATTGATGATTTTACAAGATACATGTATTTCTATCTTCTAAAATGACAACCAAGCACTAGATGCTTTCAAAGTCTATAAAGCAAGAGGTAGAGAAACAACTGGATCGAGCATCAAAATCGTAAGATCCGACAGGGGTGGTGAGTATTATGGTAGGTTCACGTGACTAAGGCCAAAGACCTGGTCCATTTACAAATCTTGAGGAAATGGAATTAGCCTCAAGATACCTATTAATTCACGCCACAAAGAAAATGGTGTCACAAAGAAGGAATCGTACATTGATGGACATGGTAAGGAGCATGACAAGTGTCTCAAATCTCCCTCCTAACATGTGGAGTGAAGCCTTGAAGACAGCTGTGTACATTCTGAACAGGGTTCCATCCAAGTCAGTTCCTAAAACACCCTTTGAGCTATGGAATGGATGGAAGCCTAGTTTAAACCATGTACATATATGGGTCACAAGTAGAGGTAAGGGTGTACAACCCACATGAAAGGAAATTGCACCCAAGGACTACGCTGGTTTCTTCATCACTGCGTAAAAGTCCAAGGGTTATAGGTTTTATTGTCCCTCTCACACGCATAAAGTTGTAGAAGCACGGAATGCCATATTTCTTGAGGATTATAATACCATGAGAGTGGTTATCATAGAGTCATGATAGAAGAAGTACGGTGACTCTCGCACTTTCAGTCGTGGTGTCAACCCGTGGGCAAGATACCTACTATGGCTCAACAACTACCTATTCAGATCACAACCTATGAAGGAGTGATAACTGATCCTCCTATCCAGAACTCTCATGAAGAAGTAGTTAGTGAGCCAGCCATTCAGGAACCACAACAACAAGTGGTTCAGACTGCACCACAATCACTGCACATTAACCGACGCTTAAGAAGATCCTCAAGAGCTCAGTGTCACATTCCATCCGACTATGTCAGATAATTTACAGAGACCGACTACATGTCTGGACTCAATCAGACCCCATTTCTTTCGCAGGCCATGAGCCGTACATTCTCAAAATGACCGATGCAATGAAGGATGAATTAAACTCAATGGCAAAACAATCAGTCCGATCTAGTAGAGCACGCAAAGTTTCGTGCGGTAGGCTGCAAGTGGGTCTATAAGACCAAAACCGATGCCTCTCGTAACATCGAAAGATATAAGGCAAGACTTGTTGCCAAAGGTTTTTCAAAAGGAGGGCATTGACATCATGACACCTTTCTCCAGCCTAAGAAGGACTCACTAAGGATAATCTCACGGCTCCTCAGAGTCTATTTTGATTTAGAGCCGCATCGATGGATGTGTCAAAACGAGATTCGAATGGAGAACTTGGAGGAGGAAGTAGATACATGACTCAACCAAGGATTCATTTTTAAAAGGTAATCATTCGGTTCGGCAAACTAAAGAAGTCTATATACTAAGCAAAAACAAGCTTCTACGAATAATGGTATTATGAAGTTTCACAATACTGGTTACCCTCATTCGGTTTTGAGGAAATATTAGATCAATGTATATATACATCAAGGTCAAGGAGCAAATTTAATGCTTTCTAGTCCCGTATGTCGATGATATTTTGGCCGGCAAGTAATAACTCAGATTAATTGGGTGAGACCAACCATTTCGTGACTTTGACATGAAAGATATAGGGAGTTTCTATGTTTTGTGAATTGAGATACATAGAGATAGATCTAAAAGATCTTGGGGTTATCTCGTAAGGCTTCATATCAATAAAATTCTAGAAAGGTTTAATATGAGAAATTGTTCTGGTTCAATAGCTCCCATTGTTAAGGGTGACAAATTCAGTTTGTCACAATGTCCCAAGAATTCTCTGGAATTAGAATCCATGAAGAATATTCCATATGCATCTGCAGTTGGCAGTCTGGTCTATTTAGAGGTTTGCACTAGACCAGACATTGCATTCGCCGTGGGAATGTTGGGAAGATATCAAAGTAATCCTGGATGAGCACCTGACACCGCCAAGAAAGTTATGCGACACTCAGGGAACCAAGGACTATATGCTTACATACAGAGAGTCCGATCATCTGGATTTGATTGGATATACAGATGCAGACTTTGCAGACTGCCAAGATTCAAGGAAGTCTACTTCAGGCTACATTTTTATGTTAGCCAGTGGTGCAGGCATGAAAAGCACCGCGCACTCTACAAAGATCTCGACTATGGAGGCAGATCATTTACGCATGAAGCAACAAACAGCATTATGGTTGAAGAATTTTTCTTCGTGGCTGAGTGATGGATACGTACCTAAGCCAATAAAGCTTCTTTGTGATAATGTCGCATGTTCTTCCAAGAACAATAAAAGTGGGAGCCAAAGCACATCGATATAAAGTACTTGGTGGAAGTGAGAAAACGCGCAGAGAGTAAAATCATCATTGAGCATATAGGCACACCGTTAATGCAGCGCATCCCATGACTAAAGGGCTCCCCGCCAAAATTGTATAAAAGTCATGTTGATAGAATGGGACTTGCAAACCTTTTGATGACAAAGGTCATGACATTATTGTAACTCTTTCCGACATTCCAATGCAATATTTCAATATCTCATTTGTGTACACTAAAGATATTTGAGATTTTATTGCATTAAAGAGTGGAGTGCCCACTCATAAAAGAATTAATACCACATAAAGCACTTCTAATAAGATTAAATAACTACATTGTGATTGTGGAAGGAAGTGTATTTGCCATCTAAAAATATAACCGCCACGCTCATGTAATTATGATATCTTACTTACATAAAGATATCACAAGGTTTGGGCTAATTGTCATATTGTTTTCAAAATAATGTATGGCCATACAAAAGAATTTTTCTATGTTCACTATCACCCTATGAGTCAAAAATTATTATTTATTTTTTTTTGCTTTTCTAAAACAAAATTATTTTTTAAAAAACCTACAATGTTGAACCAAGTGGGAGAATGTTAGATTTTCTATATTGGCTCAACTTGTAGGAGTTGTATAGAGTATAAGGTAATGACTATTAGGCCCATATGTGATAAGTAGAGGTTAGATCTGACCTTAGTCCACATCCTCTTAGATGGAGGATGGACGGTCCAGATCATCTCGCAGTAAACTCATTGGACCCCCGGTTTACTATAAAAGGAGAGAAAGCCATCTCATTCTCATCCCATCCAATCGTAAAACCAGAAGTTCACTTGAAAGAAGGAGGCTATTGCGAGAGCTTTAGAGGAAGATCAAGATCGTGATCCACAAGCCACTGCCTTTCTCATCGGGATCAAGGCGGTCACCTAGATCTACACCATGGCCGGAGGTATAATTCCTGAACCTATAATTTATAGTCTTGATTTTCATTCCGCATTAATCTAGATCAAGACCTAAAGAAGGTTATAGGTTAACGTAATTTTCTAACACATTAGTGTACCCATTTTGAGTACATGCATCAATAATAAACTTTCTAGAGCCGTCTCTGTAATAAATTAAGCATCATCTGCTGCCATTTCTGCACTCCCCTTCTTTCTTTTCCATCACCATTCCTGCATTCAACTTCTCTTGCATGCTCAGTTGTTGAAAGGCACAAAAGAAGCAGATTTAATGGGTGCATGGCAGGTGGAAATTCTGTGTTCTTCTGGGTTTGTTCAATGAAGGAATAGCAGTACGTTCAGAACAAAATTAAACAAGAAAAGACAAAGAAAGATCAAAGCTTGGTATTCGCTTATGTTACTCAAGGATGTATCTGAGACAAGTATAGTAAAGTAAATTTTGGTAGGCTTTTTTTAATTTGATCCTGTGTACTATGATTACATCTCACGTTAATTTGCAAGTAATGGAATATATATATATATTTATGATGATAACTAAGGAACTTGATGATTGATTTTATTTGGAGCATGTTTTGATGTACTGGTATGGATTTTGTTAAAGTCTTTCATTGGAGAGAGAATAAGTTGAACACCGGAGGTGAATGAATTCATTTCGCCGAGGTAATAGCTTTTTCACTCAGCGAAAGACTGCTAGTGCCATTATCACTCCCTCCCTCTCGATTAAAAAAAAAAATATGAAAAATATGAAACATGTGCTAAATTTTGATCCTCCTCTCTAGTCTTTTTGTCTTTACAGTTACTATCATCTCCGGGATTATTTCATTGATGTGGGGAAAAAGTTAATGGGAGAGGAGGAGCACCACTCATTCTTCTGTTGAGTGCCTTTTTCATAACATCAAGTTGGAGGAAAAATCCAACCTACTTGGTAGGCCAATTCCATAGGTGTTTATTGAGTCAAAAGGGAAGGGTTATATAACTCATCAATACCAGGATTATTTGATTAGTATTTGTCTTTAAATATTAATTATAATCTGACTTCTTGTATTAATATTTTAGGAGGTACTCCCTCGGTTTGAAAATAATTGAGGTTTTAGATAGTCTGTTTTATTTTTATTTATCTGTCATTTTAAAAAATCAAGAAAGAATTTATTATTTTTTTCAAATTTTACCCTTATTCTATTAAATTACCTCTAATTGATTTTTCAATTTTCTAAGTTATTTCATCAAGTATAAAGCATTTTTTACACCTTCCCAATACGGAATACTAATAATTTTAACATTCTGATCACATATGCTTTTTATTATTTTAATAATTTTGGTAGGAAATAAAATTATCTATAATTTTAAATTGAAATTTTTGGCACAAAAAAATTCACGTCAGATTTTTTTTTTTTTGGAAGAAGATAAAGAGTAAATGAGAAAAAATGATAATTTTTGGGAGAACATAAAGAGTTAGAGAAAAATAATAATAATTTAGTCTTTTTTGTGCAGATAAAGTGTGTTTTTAATAATTTTCTTAATATATGTGCAAAAACCTTAAATCACGGTTATTTTCAAAAGGAGAGAGCATTTAGTAAAACTTGATAACTACTAGTTATTTATTGTTTATTAACTGAAAGTTGATTTTAAGTTAAATTACTTATTACTTAAAGTTGTATTTGTCAAGGAATACTCTATTTGAAACCCGAAAAATATTAGAAAATGAAAAAATACTAAGGAAACTAATTTTCTCATGTATAGTTTCACTATGAAAAAAAAAAATCAATTACAATCAAAATTTTCAAAAAAATTTCTTTCCTTCCATTTTTTTTATTTAATTTTCTCTCTATATTATTTCCTTATTACTTTCCAGTTCCAAAAAGGAGCCTAAAGTTTTGATTTTAGAGAAACCCTTCTAATTAAGCCATATATTAGACATCCAAGCAATTAATCATCAAGAAATTAATTAGCATCCTAGTATTGTTGACGATGGACCTAAATTCCATTAGGTATAAATGGGTGTAAGATAGAAAAACTCAGCACCCTGAGAAGTGCGCAACTTGCTACTACCTACTGCCATTTATGGATGAGGAAATGGAAAAGGTGGACTTTGATCCTTAAATTCAATCAGTGGCGGTACTTATGAAATACGAAGAATTAGGATGTTTTAAGAAAAAAAAGGTTGTTTAAAAAAAAGGAAAAGTTTTTTATTTTAGTTTTGAAAAAATAAATATTTTTCTTTTAAAAAAATCGAAAACAAATAAACAATTACAAGAACAGGCTCGGGCATGCTTTTCCCACAACTACACATTGGATGCAATGTTTTCAATATTTCTCGGTTGACCAGGAATTAAAGGGTCTATTTTGATTACAATTTATGAAAATTATTTTTTGTTCTAAAAAATAAGGAGAACAAAGAAAACATAGAGAGCATTCTCAGGTTTTTTCTTTTTTAATACAAAAATACTAAATTCGGAATAATAAAAGCAGTTTTTAGAGACTACGGGAAAAAACTAAATTTAGAGAATAAGAACAGCTTTTAGATAATACGAAAATGCTCTTTTGTTATAAAAAATTGTTATCAAAAAACAGAAACCAAACTGACTCTAAGTAATTAGCTGTACCCGCTGAAAGATCGTTTCCTCATTTCTAAGGACTTGTGATCGATGGTTGTTTCATGGCAGGATGTTTCTTTAAAGTCATGAGTTTATTCCAAATTTACGTTTGTTTTCCATTCTTTGCGTAGCTCGAAAGATTAACTGGTAGGGTGGTCTTAGAGAACCTTTGACAGTGATTTTTAGAGCGGCTTTTTTAACCCGCAAAATGATTTTGCTAAAATTTAACTGAATATTGGATAACAGATTTTTAAAACAGTTCTAAGAAATGGTTTTTGAGAATATATATAGCTTTTCAAACTGTTTTACATTGTTTTGTGGAATAAAAATCTAGTTAAAACCTAAACTGCTTTAAACTTGTATTTAATATTTTAAGAATGTCTTAAAAATATTTTTATGTTTAATATTTTGAACCATTTTATGTGCAGGAATTTTTTAAAACAATCATAAGGAACATATCAAAACAAGATAAAACAATTAGAAGATATTCTCTAAAAACGATGGTTTTTTCAAAAGAACAAAAAAGAAAAAAAATATAAACAGTTTTTGGTTTTCACAAATCTTTTCATGAACTTCGATTTTTTTTTTTTTTAAACTGATATTTTCTTCGATTTTTATTCTTAAAAAAACGAAACCTATTTTGTTTTTTTGACATGGACAAAGAAATTTAAGTGTTCAGTAAGATTTACAAAACATTAAAGAAAATAAACAATCACTTATATTAAAGAAATATTTTCAAAAAAATTGTATATTTAATATTTTTTAATATATATTAAAAATTTCTTAAAAAATCTTATTAATAAAAATTCTCCAAATAAAAAACTAACAAATTAAAAACGGTGGTTGAATATTAAAAGCTACCTCCTTGGGTATGCTTAATTTATACATTAGGAGGTTCAGTTTGAATTGCGTTGACAACATAAATGAATACCTCAAATCTGTTTGGACGGCAGGAAATCCAAACTGAAACCAAGCCCATTTTGAGCTGAAAAAAGAAAATGAAATTTATATTCGAGTGAGAAAAAGTGCGGCTGATTTCAATGGTCATGATTCTTTACGACTTACTTTTAGTAGAGTCAAAAATCGGCCAATCATCATTGTTTGTGGATGTAATTCAATATTGGGAAGATACCTTGAATCTTAGAATAATTTAATAATTGTAAGGTTTACACGTACTTCTTTTTTTTTTTTTTTTTGTGAATAACATTGATGAGCGCATAGGTTGAGTCCTATTAATTTAATCAACCTTTTCATGACATAAAATTATTGATGCTGGGCCAGTCCGAGAATTTTACTCCGACAAAGACAAGAAAATGTCAACTTAATTTGCCTTTCCCCTACTTATTTCTATTTCCATTCTAAACTTCTTTTACCCTAGAATTTAATTAATTTTTAAACACGCCCTTCCTTTTTCCATGATCAATTCTTCAAGTTGTGCTCATATATCTACGCTTAGAATCAATCCTGGTGGAGTATTATTTTGGGAAACTTATGTACCCATTCCTCTCCTCAATATTGTTATGATATAACCCAAAAATCCTCATCCAACGCACATCTTCAAGCCTCACATGCCTTATCATAAAGGGGTTAACCACACCTTTTTGTTTGCCATTCACGCATATGGCTAAGTTCGAACCCGGTTTTGATACCATTTGTTGGTGAACTTATGGATCCACCCATGTATCTTCATATTAGTATGATATCTTCTATGGCCATATATCTTCATATTAGTATGATATCTTCTATGGCTTACGCTCTCATGGTTTTGTTTTTAGGCTTTATTCCAAAAGCCTCTAATGAAGATATTATCTATGTTAGATTATTATATTGTTAGATTTATTTTGTATTTTCCTAGGATTGTAATTTGTATTTTCCTAGGGTTGTATAGCCTAGCCTATTTAAGGCCTCCTCTTGTACTTATAATTTACAATTTATAATATACAAAGGCTGAAGTCTTTCTTCATGGTATCAGAGCAAGTTCTCTGATTTTTTTTTCCACTGCTCTCATGGTCTAGGCATTACAGCCACCTTATAGCTTCTTTTTCCTGACCCGTGCACGCTGACTGTGCCATGTCAGTCGTTGACTTTGCCACATCAGCCATTGACCATTGATCGTTGACCGAAAATTTGACCAGGTGCATTCTAACTTATTTTCGCGTCCTTATTCCATTTTTGCTATTTGTTTTTCGATTCAGAATTTTGATATGCTAGGTGAAGAGATTTCTCGTCCGATTCATGTCATTTTTAATGGAGATAATTTTGCGTAGTAGTCTCAAGCCATGCGTAGTTATCTCAAAGGCCGCAAGTTGTGGCTTTATGTCTCTGATGACCGTCCTATTCCAGAACAAGTGGACAAAGAAACCGATTCTGCCTATGTCATTCAGATTAAGGATTGGGAAAGTGCTAATCATCATATCATCACTTGGTTTCGTAATACATCTATTCCATCCATTGTTGATGAGTTTGGCAACATTGATATTGCTAAAGAAGTTTGGGACTTACTTGTTACTCGGTATGCTACACCGAGTGGTGCTTGTAACTTCGCTTCACATCCAAACTTTACCGATTCGTCAGAACCAAAGGAGCGAATCATCGTATATCACAAATTCTACGAATTTATTCGGGGATCAATTAATTGCATCTCGAATCCAGCCTTTCCAATTATGCTGACACCAAATTGGTTTATGTTCACCGTGAACAAGGACAACTATTTCAGTTTTTAATGGGGTTTCGCGATGAGTTTGAATTAGGCAGAAGTCATATTCTCCATCAAGATCCTTTACCAACAGTCTCACAAGCAATTCATAAGTTAGTTGATAATGAGACCCGCTTCGACTAACCCATTTCATCCGCACTACGGCTTCGCTTACTCCAGCCGCTGCTCTACGCCGCATCGTTACTCGTGGTTTTTCTCCCATGTCACCATCTACCTATGTTTCCAAAGGCAAAGGGAATAATGTCAAAAGACATAACAATAAGAAGTCTCTTCTTATCTGGAGTTTCTGTAAGAACAAAGGTCATTATGTTCAAACCTGTTACACTTCTCGCCGCGATTCTTCATAACAACACTAACGCTTGACCTACCGACTATCGCCTATGGACTCCCATTCCAGTTTGGTCCTCGCTCATCTCTCTCTATAGTAGATCTACGTGATATGGTTAATCAGTTCATCTTCCACTTTCCAAAGGCATCCAACACCGCCTTCTACGAGCATAGTACTTCCTATGTGGCTTCTTAATTATGCTTGCTGCAATCATATGACTTCTTCTCCTGATGTTGTACCTTCACACACTTCTCCTTCTCTCCCTACCATATACACTGCAAATGGTTCTCCTATGCATGTCTCTCCTCTTGGTAATGTCTCTACACCAGCCTTATCTGTTTCCAATGCTTACCAAATTCCCAAACTCACTCATAATCTTCTTTCTATTGGGCAACTCACTGAACTTGGTTTTTCTCTAACCTTTTCCTCTATTGGTGTATGTAGCAGGATTCTCGCATAAAAGATCATTGACCGCCAAAGAAGGTCAAGGTCATTTCGAGCTCATCTTCTTCATTCACCGCCCTTCCGCCTCTCCGCTTCGCCGCTCGTGACGTAGCACTTCTTCTTGCTTTATGGCATTCTTGCCTTAGTCATGCATCTACCTCTAGGTTAAACAACTAGTTTCGCGGTTCGTTAGGTTTGTCAAATAAGAGTTTTGATTGTATGCCTCATTAATCTGGAAAATAAACTTTTTTACCATTTAATAACAGTGTTTCTATACTTTTCTTCTTGATCTTGTGGTCTATTCTGATGTATGGGGCCCCTCTCCAATTTCTACTCCGGGTGAGTCGCGTTACTTTGTTATTCTTGTGGATGATTTTTCCCGATATACTTGGATTTATCTCTTCAAAAATCGTTATGAACTTTATCAAATATATCGTGACTATACCAAAATGATTGAAACACAGTTTTCTAAACCTATCAAAGTTTTCAGATTTGATAATGCCCAAGAATATAAAGCTCATTAATTTACTTATATTCTCCATCAATTTGGTATTGTTCTTCATTCCTCTGTGTGCTACCCTCAAAGAAATGGTATGGCTGGGTTGAAACTTCGTCATATTCTTGATGTTATTTGTGCTACTACTATTGTTGCTTCTACTCCTTCTCAGTTTTGGGGAGAAGCTGCTCTTACTGTCGTTTACACCATCAATCGGTGTCCTTCTCCTATTGTTAAGAATCAAAGTCCTTATGATATGTTGTTTGGTTCTTCTCCCTCCTATGACTTACTTAGAGTCTTTGGATGTGTCTGTTTTGTTTTTGTTCAAGATCATGAAAGAAACAAACTTCAATCTCATTCTCGTTTGTATTGTTTTCTTGGATATGGAATTGGTCAAAAAGGTTATAGATGTTATGATTCCATTAGCAAACATCTTCATGTTTCTCGTCATGTGGTATTTTGGGAACACAAAATGTTTTACCAACTACCTCATGTTCCTGTTTCCCTTATTCCCTCTATCGATCCTCTCCTTGACCTTTTTCTTGAGGAGTCTCCTACCTCTCTATCTGAATCTCCCCCTTCTATTACTGATGTTCTTTCTCATGTATCTGATAAGCTTCTCGCACCGATCATCGACGTGCCCACTGATACTGCCCCAACCGGCATCCCACCGGTCCTCTCGACTCTCATGCACTTCGTCGTTCCCATTGGGTAACTACTCTTCCTTCTCACCTTCGTCACTTTCATTGCTTTTTTGCTCTTGCCTCTCTCCAGGAACCTCAGACTTTTCATAAGGCTTCCTCTAACCCTTTATAGCAACAAGCTATGAAAGAAGAGTTGGATGCACTATGGAACATGGGATCCGCCGATCTCCTCTAGAAAATATAAAGCACGGTTGTAAATGGGTTTATAAGATCAAGACTCAATCGGATGGCACTGTTGATCGCTACAAGGCTTGCCTTGTTGCCAGGGGTTTTACTCAAGAGTATGGGATTGATTATGAAGAGACTTTTGCTCCTATGGCTCGACTTTCTTATGTCAGGACTCTTATTATCGTTTCTGCGGATCGCAAATGGCCACTCTTCATGGATGTCAAAAATGCTTTAATGGTGGAACTCTCGAGGAAGCCCATAGCTTCCTCCTTGTTACTCACCAGGTTCCTCATAGAGTATTTCAACTATGAAGGCACTTTATGATCTTAAACAAGCTCTCGAGCATGGTTTGTAAACGCCTTACTATCTCTCAGCATGGTTTTTCAGGTAGTTCTTTGATACAACTATTTTTCCGAGACGGCTCACAAGGGTATTACTATTCTTCTCTTTGTATGTCGATTATATGATTATTACAGATGAAAATGTAAGGTATTCAGGATCCAAAGCACTTTCTTATCAACAATTTGATGAAAGATCTCGCCCTCTTAATTACTTTCTTGGTCTAGAAGTTTCTTCAGATGGTTATTATCTGGTCAAGCCAAGTATACTTCTTATCTGATTTCTCGAGCCAGTATCACTGATAGCAAGATAGTCGACTCGCCTATTGAGTATAACTGTCACCTTAATTCTCATGATAGCGAATCACTATATGATGCTACTATCTACAGACAGCTTGTTGGGAGTTTAATCTATCTCACTGTTACTTGCCCTGATATTTCCTATGCAGTTCATGTAGTTAGTCAATTTATGGCTGCCCCTAGATCTCCTCATTATGCTGCTATTCTCAAGATTCTTCGATATCTGAAAGGCACCATATTTGATGGTCTTCATTTTTCTTCCCATTCTTCATTAACTCTTCAGGCATATTCAAATGCAGATTGGGCCGGTGATCCCATTGATCGTCGATCTACTATAGGATATTGTTTTTATGGGTGATCTTCAGTCTCTTGAGAAGCAAGAAACAAATGGTCATTGCTCGGGCCCCAAAGACTGCACATAGAACACTAACAGCTACTGTAGCTGAACTTATTTGGTTACGCTTGGTTACCACAGGATCTTGGTGTTGACTGTCCCACTACAACTAAACTTCACTGTGATAATCGAAGTGGTATTCAAATTTCTCATAATGATGTCTTCCATGAATGTACTAAACATATTGAGATTGATTGTCACTTCATTTGTCATCATCTGCTTTAGGGTACACTCACACGTACACTTCAGTCTGTTTCCTCTCAGGATCAGTTAGCTGATATCTTCACCAAACCACTTCCTTCAGGAACTTTTCGAGCTTTATCTTCCAAACTTAGAATTGTTTCTTTTAAACCACCATGAGTTTGAGGGGGGATGTTAGATTATTATATTGTTAGATTTATTTTGTATTTTCCTAGGATTGTAATTTGTATTTTCCTAGGTTGTAGTTGTGCTCAGCCTCTATAAGGCCTCCTCTTGTACTTGTAATTTACAGTTTATAATATACAAAGACTCAAGTCTTTCTTCAATCTACACTTATTAACTTATAATCTTCCCATTTTCTAACTCTTTTGGGAATTTGTACGACCACCTAACAGAGTATAACTAATGATCAAGTTCTTTCGGTTCTCTTTTTACACCTAATAGTTTAGTGGTTTCTTTCTTTCTATTATCCATTTACATCTAGGATAATCAAATTTGTCATATTATTCATCAGCTTTTAGATTTAGAGTAAGACAAAACTTTAGCACTTTGTAATACGATCTCACATCGATTTTACACAAAAGTGTGGAGTGGTACTTAAATTTGAGAGGTTGTTCCACCTATCAAGCTAATCTTTTGGGTTGAGCTCTCTTATTGGACTTGAGGCCCTATCATTGATGCTTTCATTGAGAGTCGGTACGTTGCAAGAAAGGGCTATCTGGAAGAGGGCTACCCAATGCCCCAAAGGTGGGTCCATAGTGAATGCTATCCAGAGTGTGAGCTACCTAGAGTGAATGTCGTCCATGGACATCCGGTTTCTCAAGAGGTATGGAATGATACGATCTCACATTGGTTTCACACAAGAGTGTGGAGTGATACTTAAGCTTAAGAGGTTTTCCCACCTATCAAGCCGGTCTTCTGGGCTAGGTTCTCTGATTGGGTTTGAGGCCTTATCACTTTGTCTGGAAAAAAAAACTCTAAGATTGTGTTAGATTCCGGAAAATATTAAGGGAAGAAAAAATTGTTTCTCTTACATTTGATTGTGTCTAATAAAAAATCTTAAAGAAAATAAAATATACATAAAACTACTTAGAAACTCATATTTTTTTAAATTATTTAATCTTTAATTTTATTGCTGAGTTAAAAATAATCTAAATGGACTTGAGTAGCAAACTATTAGGATTGATGTATGTATCATTCATTTAGAATTCCAAAAGAAGTGAAGTAGCCATCATTAAATACGATCATTCAAGCTATAACGATCTCAATCTTACACTTCCAAAACAAGAATTCCAAAAATATATAGAAGAAAAACAGGACTCTTCTTTAGCCTCCCCTCCAAAAAAAAAAAAAATCAGATACAGGTTAGTGTTAATGGCATGGGTAGTGTTGTACTTAATACAACCTAACCAAGATAACTGACAGTTAAATGATAAAGAAAGTTCTGTAATTAATAACTGCTGATTCTAATGTTTGGTCAACTGTGTGAAGAGCCAATCAACTTAAATGAACCCCAGATAGAATTTCCTTGGCCATCTCTATAGCATTAAGAATGACAACTGTAATAGACATTGGTAGACATGATATTAAAAGTGCCAAAAACCCTAAAGCCAAACAAGGCCTAATATTCATGAAGAAAGACTGCAGCAACCCCACTGCCTCGCATACATCTTCATTGTAATATTGATAATATCAGCCCTAATTCCATCCAATCCGACGGGAGGTGATTAATGCTCATCTCTAACATCTTGATTTCCCGAATTCGGATTTTCAGCACATTCATGTTTTCATCCACCAACTAGCCCCCGTACTCTCCTCCACTCGTTCTGTGACTCGCAGCGACGACCTTCAGCCCGAGTTTTTCCCGGCAAAAGCTCACCGGAGGAAGAGGGAAGGTGGCGGGGGAAGAGAGGGAGGTTGACTGCATTGCTGTAGTAAAACTGATAAGCGGTGCAATTGATAAAACTGTAGTTCGAAGTCTTAAGAGTGAAGTTTTGTGGCCAAAAGCGTGTGTGTGGAGAGACAGACACATGGCGCCCTTTCATGACGCGACGCGGGCTGGTAATGTGGTTGATCACGTCCACCTGGAATGATTGAAAAAAAATGAGAAGTATTGAAACCCTGAATCTCTAAAGCCCAAGTCCTTTAAGCAACCTTTTGAGAGAGAAAGCTTTTATCAAATAATAACGGTTGAGAAGTAAAAAAAGGTAAATCCAGAAGGCAAGTGTGTGACTTAGGACTGATAAAAATTTAACTTTTAATAATCAGTTAACAATGTTAAATTTTACCACGTTAGCTTAAAATAAAATAAATAATTATAGAGAAAAAAAATGAATAGAAGATAAAATAAAATATTAATAATGAAAAGTGAATAGAAGATAAAATAAAATATTAATAATGAAAAGTTTTGTTGTCGGGGATGAATAGGTGCATGTATAATAAATGTAAATTATTATTATTATTATTATTATTATTATTATTATTATTATTATGTTATTATATCATAAATAAAATAAATTAATTGTTTGTGTGAAATATTGTTTATTGTAAAAAAAAGTACAAACAAAGCACAAAAGAAAGTCAAAGTGGGATCCCTTGTGACTGCCGTGGGGAATTATAAAGAAAATAAAAAGATAGTGAGAAGGGGGTTGAAACAAAAGAAAGCAAAGAAAAGGCATCGGGTAGTGAAAGGAAAAAGGGAAATTCGTCGACTAGGGCTTCCATTTTTGCTATCAATATGAAAATTTGAGAGCTTATCTTTTTTTATGTGAGGAATGACTTTTTGGTGATGGATTTCCATTGCAAGGGTTAGATTTTCTGGGTTGAGGTAGGGTGGTTTAACCTTACAACTTTTATTTTGTAAATTTCGGAAAAACCATCGGTGAATATGCTTCATTAGGTTGATGTTTGTCTTGTAATGAATGTTTGACATTGTATTGAAGTTGGTGGGATTTTTATTTGTTAGTATTAATGTCTTGTTTTTGGTTTTTATTTATTTTATATATATATATTTGTTTAGTTTAAGAGAATTTTTGTTGCTTTGTGAGATTGTTGGATTATTAGAAACATTTGAATGTTGAAGTTAATTATTTGAAGCCTTGTTAGTATGCATTATTATGAATTTAATGTCCTTAAGTATATCTTGGGGTTGATGAAGGTGCCTTGAAGATTTGAAAATTGTTTTAAGTTGAATGTGAATATTTATATTCATTATTTGGGAACCTTGCAATGTGTTTGAATGTAAAATAGAGATTTTGGTACCGGGAGCATAGGTTATGGATATCCCTTGAATGTTTCAAAAATTGTTTAAGAATGTGAATATTTATATTCATTATTTCAAATCTTGTAATGTGTTTGAATGTAAAATACGTATTTTGGTATTGATATGGGGTTATGGATATTTCTAATGTTTCAAAATTGTTTGGGTTATCGTGAATATTTATATTAATTATTTGGGGATTGTGTAATGTGTCTGAATATGAAAATAATGACTTTAGCATTGATGTAAGGTTATGGAATTTCCTTAAAGGGTTGAAAATCGTTTGGTTGTTATGAGTTATTTGAAAATGTTGAAATGGAACCTTTGAAACTGTTGTATGGCATATGCATCATGCCTGTGAAAGAACGACAAAAGGGAAAGGCTTAGAGGCAAATTAAGAAGGGAATGATATCCCTAGTGTGAAAGACACAAAACCTTACCCCAGGAAGACTCCGAATTGAGAGTGTATTAGGGTATGGATGTATATCCTTCGGTGAAAGCCGCATAACATCTCAATTGCATTTCATTCACATATATTTCTGCATCATGTTGGTTGTTAAATCATTAGGTGAATGATGTGAGTGCTTTGGTGGCGAGTTGATGCTTGTGCTGCTTGACTTTATGTGAGCTATTTATCCAATTTTTCCTTGTTTGAGTATTTAACCACCTGTATTTATATTTATTTATGAATCTTAGCTATATTTCCCAGAGCCTCCCTTAGGGTTAGGGCACCCTATTGAGCAATGTGGTAATGCTCACCTCTTCCTTTATATGACTTTTAAATGCAAATGTAACTCCAAATGACCAACAAATAGTACTCGAAAGAGTTCAAAATACCTTGGGAGGTCCTGGAGCAGCTTGGGAGGATTGGTGTATTGCCTCACCTCGTAGTCACATTTTGTTATAATACTAGTATTGTGGTTATTTATAATGGATTGTGTGTAGAACTCATTGCCCTAAACCTATATTATGTACTTGGGAGATGATTCCCACTTTCTATTAGATGATGTTATGCCCTCTTGTTTGCTAAAGTAATGACGTAGCTTGAGTAAGACTTAGTAGTAGTCAATAACAGGGAAAAAAAATAGGATTGACAGTCAGTTTGGAACAGGAGTATCCCTTAGGGTCAAACCTTTGATCTAGGGTCATGGGCTAGGTTTTGGGTTACTCAAAACCCGGGTCGTGACAACATGGTATCAGAGCTTAGGATACAAATAAACCTTGGGATTTTATTATTACTATTACTATTATTATTTATTTATTATTATTATTTATTTATTTATTTATTTATTATTATTATTATTATTATTATTTTTTGTGATACTACACATTGTTAAACTATTGTTAATAAATTCCCACTATGAGCGTAACCAAAGAATTGATTGTTGGATTGTTTGTTAGTGCTATTTTGTATGGTTGAGTTGATGTTTGTGAATTCTCAAATATGTGATTAATAGATAAATTTGTTGTGTAATTGTTTATGTTTGTGGTTATGTCATTGTGTTATTGGGTTGATATTTGTGAACTTCTAAAGGTGTGATCAATGAATGGTTTGACATGACATTCCTTCTTCTTTTTTCGATTTTGATGTTGAGGAATCTTGGCATGGTATTTGTTGGTATTAGCATAGGGTGTGTGGTATTGATATCGATGAAATGTACCTTGTTGATGTTATCAAATGGTTATTGTAAATTTATTCTACTCACCTTGGAGGGTGGTTGATTCAAGCATCGTATTAATTTGAGAGATGGCTATGAGATTAAGAAGAGGGGGAAGTGAAAGAGATGAAAAACTAGAAACAATGCGAGAAGCAATGAGAGAAGAAATGCAAGGAGAAATGAGAGAAGTTCGAAGAAAGCTGATGGAAACCCTACAGATGATGAGGGCCCAAGGATCAGGGAGGTCAAGTGGCACTCAGGCCTAAGATGACTCTGACCATTCCCAAAGGAGGCCTCCCCCAACTAAAGAGAACATGAGTAAAATGGAGGCTATGAATACATTCATGGTGTTGCAACCCCCATCTTTTGCTGGGGAACCAAACTCAAAATTAGCGGAAAATTGATTGAGGCATATCAAGAGGATTTTTGATAAGTTAGATATCTTGGAGGAGAGACGAGTTGGTTTAGCAGCTTATGTGTTAGTGGACAAGGCGGATTTTTTGTGGGAAACTATGAAGCAGGATCATAACACTGAAGCGATGACTTAGGACCAATTTGAGAGGATCTTCCCTGATAAATACTTTAGAGAGGTGGCTAAGCACACTTAGAGGATGGAGTTTGAACAACTGATCTAGGGGACTATGACAGTGATGGAATATGAGTCCCGTTTTTCTTAACTGTGTAGATTTGCCTTGGGCATGCTCACTGAAGAGGGAGAGAAGGCAAGGAGATTTCAATAGGGATTGAGGTCTGCCATCAGAAATAGGGTAGTCCCATTGGCCATCATGGATTACTCTGAATTAGTCAAGAGAGCCCTACTTGTGGAATGGGACATTGAAGACTCTTATCAAATCTAGGATAAGAAAGGGGATAGGAAAGGGAAACATAAGGTAGGAGAAAGTTCTCAAATAAAGCTCCAAAATCAGCAACAAAGACAACGCAACCAACAGTATGAGGGATGCTCATTGTTTCATGGGATGAGTGAGCAAGATTCTCCAATGGTAACAACCAACAGAGCGTGTTATGGATGTGGGGTAAGAGATCATTTATGGAGGGCTTGCCCATTGAGGGGTACCTCTTAAGGACGGTTCCAATCTCAAGGAACCTCCCAGCCACATTCGTACCATACCCACTCACCTCCCCACCTCTAAGCTTCGCCCAACCATCAAGCACTCACTTCCCTAGCTACGAAGGGAGCTAGGACACTTTCTATGGGTAGTTAGATGTGATCATCTCAAGGGTCGAGTGCTAGAGGCAGAGGGAGATAAGAAGCATCTAGAGTTTATGCTCTAATCCCATCAGAACTAGAGGAGGATGCTCTCTTAGTGGAAGGTATGATCTTGGTGTATAACACTTTGATACGTGTTTTATTTAACACTGGTCCTACTCATTCTTTTATTTCTGCATCTTGTGCTGACTCATTGGGATTGAAAGTGGAGAGAGTAGAAAACTCATTAATTATTGAGTCTCCTATGGGTATGAACTCTAGAGTGGACAAGATTTGTAAGAAATGTGATTACCTGGCCGATAGCTAAACTGTAGACTTGAGAGTTTTAGACATGTTTGGGTATGATGTAATCTTGGGAATAGATTGGTTATCATTGTATAAGGCTCTTAATGATTGTCATCACCGTAAGATAATATTTTGTTTGCCATGTGGTTTTGAAATTTGCTTTGTTGGGGGAAAGTGTGTTAGTTTGCCATTCATACCTTTTGATCCATGTTATCAGTATGTGTTGAGAAAGGGGTCAATAAGCTTTTTAGGTTACCTTCACAATAAGGAGAAGTGTAGAAGGACATCGTAGATATTCTAATGGTGAGGAAGTTTCAGGATGTCTTTCCAAATGGGCTACCAGGTTTACCACCTCATAAGGAGACATGACTTCACAAGCTAAGTAGTCTACCGTGTTAGCAAACCATGGCAGTTGAATGTTGACCTCAAAGAGTTGTTCATCTGGAAAGCTATCTTGTACTTCCTTGCCTCTTTTCTATTCCTTGGTTATCTCTAACCTTGACAAGTGATCAGCTATCACATTGTCACTCCTCTTCTTGTCTCTGATTTCCATATCAAATTCCTACAGCAATAGGACCCATCTGATTAACCTTGGTTTAGCATCCTTTTTACCCATGAGGTATCTAATGGTTGCATGATCATTGTGAACTATGCATTAGGATCCTAAGATGTATGGTCTGAATTTCTCACAAGCAAACACTATAGCTAGTATTTCTTTCTCTATTGTTGAGTAGTTTTCTTATGCCTCATTGGAAAGCTCCACAGTGTGATTGCCCCGAACATTTTGTCTCTCCTCTATCCTAGGATTGCTCCTATGGTATAGTCACTAGCATCACACATGATTTCAAATTCTTTCCCCATTCAAAGCCGCTATGATCAGGGTCCTTTAGATCAACTTTTCTTTTATGCTTTCAAATGCCTCCAAGCATTCCTTGCTAAATTAAAAAACTGCCTCCTTCTCCAATAATTTACACAAGGGTTTTGCTATCTTGGAGAAGTCCTTGATGAATCTTCTGTAAAAGCCATAATGGCCTAAGAAACTCCTCACACCCTTAACATTAGATGGTGGCAAGACGGGTGTCGATGATCGGGACATCTTAGTTTGGTCCACTTAGCTCAAATTTGCTAATATTTTCTCGCACAAGCACAATTCCTTCCTAACCATAAAGTGGCACTCACCCAACTAAAGTTAAGTTCTTTCTCCTTACACCTTAGCTGTTAGTGACCAAGGTCTTCAACAATTTAAACTTGACCTAAAAAAACAAAGAAGTCATCCATAAAATCTCCATTATCTCCTCTACCATAGCAGAGAAAATTCGACACTCATGCACTTGAATGGCTAGTGCATTACATAGCCTAAAAGGCATTCTTCTAAAAGAAAAAGTCTCATAGGGACAAGTGAATGTGGTTTTCTCTTGATCTTCAAGAGCTATAGCTATCTGATTGTACCTAGAATAGCCATCAAGGAAGCCATAGTTGGATTGTCCAACTAATCTGTCCAGCATTTGATCAATAAAGGGTAGGGGATAGTGGTCTTTCATAGTGGCTATATTTAGTTTTGTATAATCAATACACACCCTCCAATCTGCAACCTTCCTAGTTAGGATGAGTTTATTCTTCTCATTCTTTATCACTGTGATCCACCCTTCTTAGGCACAACATGGATAGGACTCACCTAAGGGTTGTCTAAGATGGCATAGATGAAGACTACATTAAGCCAATTTAGTACCTCATTTTTTACCACTTCCTTCATCTTTGGATTTAGTCTCCTTTGATGCTTGATGAGTCCAAAAACTCATCTGATTTTTAATCCATTTTTTCTCGAGTATATTACAAGATAAATGTTGATTTGTATGTAAATGTGATATTTTATCAAATTTAATTTTGCAGAAAATACAGCTGGTAAGCCAAAATTCAAAGAAACTGCAAGAGACCACCTACTGGCTGCAGTAAATGAAGCCTAACCTAAAAATTGGAGTCGCGACAGGAAGCTTAGTTTTCAGTCATTTCCAAGTCACTATATCACCAAAATCAATTTTGGGGAAGAAATAGAAGACCGTGAGTGCTGGAGTCGCGGACTTGGAAGATTGCTTGCGACTGTAATGACCAAGGCAACAATGAAAGGTCGCAACACTACACCGATGTCGCGACGCCTAATTGGATAATAACAGGCCACGACCGCCACCGATGTCGCGACATGGATCCACCAATAGAGCCATAAAGGAAGTCTCTACAAAGAAAACGAAGTTGCAACTAGTTTTTAAATGAAAGGCTCCATTTGAGGTCGCGACATAAAAACAGGAACTAGAGTCTCAACAGGAAGATTGAAGTTGCAACCAAATTTAGAGTTGAAGAACAAAAAAAGGGGGTCGCAACCTGGAAAGAAGCCAAACAAAGTCCTTAATAAGAAACTGAAAGTTGCAACCATTTAATAATCAAAGACCGCAAACGAGCATGTCGCAAATCCACCTTCATTCAGTCGCAACCCAAGAAGAGTCGAAAGTGTAAGAAATCAAGGTCGCAACTACTTCTTTGAAAGCACTGGGACTACGCCGCGTACCAGAGAAAGAACACATGAGGCTGCGACATCACCTTGAGGCCAACTTGGAATAGAGGTTGAAAAGAGGAAATTGGTTGCAACAAAGAAATGAGTTACGACTGTAATGAAAAGAAATGGACATCAGAAGAAGTCGCGACATCACCCGGAGGTCGCGACGCAATGAAAACCCATGGGAAGGCAAAAGACCACAAACACAATCGCGACCAGGAAAAGAAAGTTATGACCTGAAGTCATCATACAACAAAGGTGGCTCAACCCAAAAACCCGAGGTCACAATTTAAGCCAAGAGAAAAGAAGACAATGATGTCGCATGAAATGCAAAGTTGGTTGCTACATTAATTGAGAAACACCGAGCAAACAAGGTTGCGACATAACGATGTCGCGACCATTAATCCATGCAACAAAGAAGGAACTGCTGCAAAGCAATGTTCGCAGGTCGCGATCAACAAGAGCAACAGAATCCATGCATGTTTACATCAACTTGAGGTCAGCACACGACGTTGAGTCGGCTTTCTTGGGAATTCCACCTAGAGCTTTTGGGGATTCAGCCCAATTCTTGACAATATAAATAGACAAATAAGTTAGAATAGTAAAGTAGCTCCGTCTTCACTACTCAGAAAAAGAGAGGAACCTCAAAGGTATAGTTTAGAGTATATTTTTATTTATTTTAGTTAATTTCTTTCTCTCGGATTCAATCATAACTTATGCATAAAACAAGTGGAGCTATTGTTTTGTTTTTATGTTATTTCTTCTTAAATTACCGTCAAAATTTATGAAATCTAGACAAATTTGAATTCATTTTTCGCTTTATTGCAATTACAAAGGGTTTATGCGATTATCATTTTTAATTTAATGCAGTAATCGGAGTTCACCATAGATTTGATTTACATTTAGTTACTCAAGTTTTTCCCGCATAAAATTTGGAGAACTTATCGGGGTTCTATTTACTTATTTGGTGTCGTTTTTTGAATCTGATAAGTTCAATGGAGGAATGTATCTTGCCTCTGATATCCAAAGTTGCCTCTCGTGACACGTAGACGGAGATTCTGCAGAGCCGAGCATTCTTTTCGTGATGCTGCTAGACTACCATTGATGAACCCACTGCTTTGAGAGTTTATTTGATAAATCCCCATTCATTCATAATTGAAGTTTGAGGGGAGACACAATAGAATGGACGAGAGTTCACCCAATCTAAAGGCAAGTTCTAACCTCTCGTTAACGAGATCTAATCAAGGAAAGAAATCCACCCAATAGATTTGGAGGTTGAGCCACCATGGGTAGAAACTTGCGAAAATCCTCGAGAAGGAAATGCAAAGGTCTCATTGTCAACAAGAACAGGTGTGAAGTATTGAGAAAAGAAAATACCAGATCTAAGTAAGAGTGATCAGAATACAAAGCAATGGGTTTGACTACCTTCGAGAAAAGCAAGGGTGTATCCAACCTGAATATGGAGAAACGAATTCCAACATATAGGAAATCTTGACAAAACCAGATCCATGTACAAAAAATGAGTAAATTTATTTTTAGTGTAGAATTGACCGTTTCATCAGAACTCACCGATAGTTTCGCTTCTCATGAAACCGATTCAGTCCAAAGATTTTAGCAATTTATTTTTAGTCATTTAATTTGTTTTAGCCTACTTAAATGTAGTTAATAGTCCGTAATCTCATTTTCAGATACAATCCCATTTCAGTTTCTTAGTCCAAATAGCATGGAATTTGGGTAGGTCAGTAGTCGATCTTTAATTCAGACTAATCCTCCGTGGGAATGATACCCGGGACTTACATCCAGATTTTACTACTCAGATGACCCCGCGGCACTGCGTTGTCAT
Source organism: Tetrastigma voinierianum (assembly GCA_016808115.1). Taxonomy (NCBI): domain Eukaryota; kingdom Viridiplantae; phylum Streptophyta; class Magnoliopsida; order Vitales; family Vitaceae; genus Tetrastigma; species Tetrastigma voinierianum. The sequence goes on from JAEQBH010004335.1 coordinate 331,457, forward strand.
AGACTAAACCCTTATTTTTAAATCAAGGAACCTTCTCAAAGAAATATTTTATTAAGCAAATTTATCCAAAGTGACATGGATGCAAGAGAAACAAGGCCTACAACTATGTGAATTGAGGTTTTAGTCTATATAAAATGCCGGACAAACAATGCCTAATAGAAGTTCGTGATTCTCCATTAGAATTTCAGGTATCCATATTGAAGGATTTATTCTTCAAATCACCCACAGCCCAAGATATAGCTTCTCAGACTGTTTCAATGTTCCACTACTTCTTTCTCTTCTTCCAGTGTTAATCGCTAGCTATGATCACAGACAGATCTCTCATTTCCCAAAATATACATTTTAAGTGCTCATGTAGCTCCTACACTAGCCCATCTGAACTCTTCTTCTCTACATTTGCTTCCAGCTCTTCCTTATTCTGTGTTTCTTCATTCTCAGCCACTTATAGCATAAATTTTAGCAACCCTTCCTCGCCTCCATGTTTCTCATTTTCCTTCATTTTCAAATATATTCTTCGCCACTCTCTCACTTTTTCCTCAACAAAATTTCTTCAATTCTCATGTACGAACCTCTTCATCATTACACCGCTGCACTTTGGTTGCTGAATTCCCCACATCCTCCTCCCCAACTCTCAAAGCTAACTCTCCTTTTTACATCAATTAGAGCTGCACTAGTGGGCCCAAGTCTTCCAAGCAAAGAGAGGAACATGCTTATCTTCTTCCATCGATGACCACAAAATCAACTAGGAAAAATTTTCCCTAATTACCAACACATTTTCTACAATTCCCTAAAGTTTAACAACAAATCTATCTGCCATTTGGAGTGTTAGATTAGTGGGAGTTAACTCCCCCAAACTTAATCTTCTTGCCATTGATGAAGTGGATAAGGTCATGTCGCCCGAGTCACAAAGAGCTTCCAAATTCATGGTTCCCTACGGTACGTGCGGATGGTGAAACTTCCAGGGTACTACATCTTTTAAGGCATTCTCCTCTGAATTACAATACTGCAGTTTGCTAAAAGGTTCAGTGTTCCATAATTATCTAGCTTCCTCTTCTTGATGATAATGTCTTTCATGGATTTTTCATAATTTGGCATTTGAGCCAAAGCTTCAGTAAAATGAATGTTGATTTCCAACTTCTTAAATATATTTACAAATCTCTAAATTGCTCATCAATTTTGGCTTGTCTGTCTTTTAAGGAAATGGTAGGGGAGGTCTGTACACTCTCATCTCCTCCATTTGAGGCTTTTCCTTTTATATACTCTCTTCATTCTTTTCTTCCTCTGATAGGTCCCTCTTGGGATGATCTAGTCGCATTTTCTAACTTCCAGTTTTGATTTCTTCCTTTATAACTTCTTCATTCCCAATTTCTTTCTCCTTTTCTTGCTCTCTTCCTTCCCACTTAGTAGTTACAACCAAACAACTCCTTAAGGTTTTTCCGAGGTCCCTTGAAAAGTGTCCTTGGATTGTTTTTGTACAGGCGCCACCCGCCTCTACTTGTGTCTCTAAGTTTTTAAGTGAGGCATTAGTATTGGTTTGAAGATGATTTATGTTAGTAATTCTTTGCTCATGGTTGGTGATAATTTTCTTAATATCAGCCATATACCCAAGCATCTGCTCCTTAAAAGTTTGAGTTCTCTTTTGCTCTTGGTGACCAGGTCTTAGATTGCCCTGATTTTGCCTTTGATAACCTGATGCGATAGGCATAATGGTGTCATACAATGAAGGTGTAGGCTTTGATCCTTGGCCTTGGTAAGCTGGTGTTGGTGCATACTGCTGATTGTCGCGGTTGTTGTGCTCGTCCTCGGGCTCACGGGTTCCTCTTCCATATGAGAGGCTCCTATGATATCCCAAGGCAGGTGTACGTGTTGGCAGGTTGAGGTTTGGTTTGAAGTGGTAACTCCTCCCCTCATTAAGGTAATTGCACTCCCTGCTTAATAAGCTCCCTCCCGAGCCAATTTCGACCGCCTTTCTCCTGCATCAATCCTAATTTTGTTTACATTATGCTCCTCCTCCGCCATTTAGCCTATTCATAATAGCATCAAGTTTAGCTTCACTGGAACCATTTGTTCGACTCGCACACCTCCAACTCTACATCTTCCATTACCCCTCCAAACTTTAGAAAGAGTTCTATAATTACACTTTTCCAATTCTTCTATGATCTGGTTAGCCTTTCCAAGACTTCTTCTTTTGAATGCACCATAACAAGCTACATCAATGACACGGAAGGGAAGAGTAATTCATGGCATGGTAGAAAATGTACTATCCGAAAGTGGATCTGGTCCTTGTTTATTTGAGTGATCCAATAATGCCATGTGCATAGACACTCCTTAGCAGCCTTCTCGCACCTCTCCCAAGTATCAGAGGTTTCATCTTCTCTCGCTTAAAGGAAATTATCTCCCTTCTTCTCGTCAGATGGCATAGGGAAAAATCTTTCATATAAGCTTTCAACAACTTCCCTTCCTGGGCATTGATCGAACCATAAAGTAAGGATTAAAACTAAGTTGTCAGATTACCAAGAGAAAATGGGAATAATCTCAACTGATTACATCCGATTCTGCACCATCTACCTGACCGTATTGAACATCCTTAGAAACCTTCCCATGTGCACATTAGGATCCTCAGAAGGGAGTTCAGTGAACTAATTTTGTTGCACCATGGTGATTAAGGCTGGCTTCAGCTCAAAATTATTAGCAGCCACAATGTGTGCTCCACGCTAGAATAGTCTTATCTAATAACCGGCCTTCATAGTCTTCCATAGTCCTCCGCCTCATTGGTCCCATTTAGAGTTACTCTCTCTGAGTGTTACTCCCATGTCTTCTCTGTCCAACCATCCCTCTTAGTCTTCACTTTCAACTTCCTCAACCTTGTTAATGTTCTCTCAATTTCAAGATCAAGTGACAACAACTCAGCTTCCTTTTTCTTTTTATGCATAAAATAGTACCTCAAATGCAAGAAACTGATGTCATAGTTAGATCTTGACAAAATCGATCAATACATGATTTAATGATAGCTTAATGAATTCAAAATACTGACCAACTAAAAGAAAATACCAAAAATAGAGTAATATGTCGAAAAACTAAATTACAACTTACAAATAAGGAATATAACCTAATCATCATAAGAATCTTACTTTTTAAAAAAAAATCAAACACAAACAATATGTTACTATAAAATTAGCACAAATTTCGAAGATAATAAATTCAACATCTAACTATGGTAAAATCGCAATAATCAAATTTAAAATTTTCAAATTGACAACTTTTTTTTATCTAAATATCAATCTTAAATTCTAGTTCGATCCTCGGCAACGACGCCAAAAACTTGTTGATTGTGTGTTCATGTGCCTACCCAGTTCTTTCCAAGGTCTAAACTTATACAACTCTTCACGAGGCAAATTAATATAAGAGAAAGTAGTATTTAACATAGGTATCTGTTGCCTCTCTCAAATTAACATAACCTTGTAAAATGAACTAGTTCTAATGTCCCAAGGGTGCAATGTGTCAGACAAGTAATAAAGGGACTCTAGGGAATCAGATATCATTTCCACAAGGATCTACATAATAATCTTGACTGAGCACCTTGATTACTCGTTCACAATTATTCGAAATTTATAACTGAAAGTGTAAAGATACTGAAATTAATACTAAAAATAAATTTTTGTGGTTCTTTTGTTCTTATGCAATGTTTTTAGTCTTTCAAATAATGATAGAATTTGGAATGGGTTAATTGCATCAAAACACAACAGGTTCCAAAAGAGTATAGTCAAATCTAATTAATTGGTCATTGCTCAAGGGGTACTTTATTTAGATCCTGACTAACTTCCACAAATCTAACTTTTCACACCCTGAAACACAATCTCTTAACCAAGTTCAAGTGCTCAAGCTTATTATTTTTATGAAATGGGTCCCTGAAGGGGAAGAAATGGCCTCAAACCAAAGTTTCCACACTTTCATGAGGCCGAATGAGAGACTTGATCCTCAAACCAAGTCAACAAATCCCATCCAATACAGGTAAAATCACTACCCTCTAATTAGTTCACATCTCAACTCCATGGACAGAGGTTCAGTGCCTTCAAACTAAAAAGAAGAACAACACTCCAATATTCAGTTCAAGAACAAAATAATCTAGGATCCAACTCACTTAATCACACCTCAACTATCACTTTTAAGGGGATCTATGAGAAGAGATCTAAAGCATAAAAATTAAGATTTCTTACAGAATAATGAAGCTTAAGAGAAACAAATCTTTATCCAGTCATATAAAAACTTAATCAATCATCAAATCAGCAATTGATTTGTAATCGGAATTAATTCAATTCATTCATCCAAATTAGTTAGTCTTTCAATTTCCAAACTCTCAAACATCAATCCTAAGATGATTAGGCAAGTTCATAAGGTTCAAAATTAGAAACATAAAGTAAAAAGAGAAAAATTCAATGCTCTACTCACCAACATATTTATTCCAATAAGTTAGTGAGCTTTGAAGCTCTCTTTCATAGTGTCTTCTTTTTCAAGAAATTATGAAGTTGGTTCCCAAAAAGCTACGCACTCTACCCTACGCGCTTCTATTTATAGGCCCTAATGATTAGGCCTCAAAAACAAGGCGGATAATGTGGACTTAGAAAAAGTCCAAGGATCTCGCTCTGTCATTTAATGTCACGACTCATGTCGTGACATTTCATTGTGATGTTTATGCTCTACTTCTCGTGTCACTCCTGATTTTACTCATTCATACAAATGTCGCGAATAATTTGTATCGATGTCTTAATTTCCTGAGGTCGGCGTTGCACTCTTCTATGATGTCATTGTTAAAGTCGTGACTCGGGAATTCAGTGCTCGCAACTCTACCTTGCTCCGATGTCAAGCAACTAATGTGGTGTCGCTGATTTCTCGAGCAGGCGTCGTGACTTGAACGTGTTGTCGCTTAAATTCCAATGTCGCCACCGGATCACCGACTTTGACTTTCCGCTCGCGATCCTTCAACCACGTCGACCACTATTATTGCTAATGTCACAAATCTTTTCACCCGATGTCACGACTTTGATATGATGTCATGGATATCCTTCCCAATGTCGCGAATTGATACGACATGTTCTGCCATCTTCACCCGATGTCGGACTCGATATGATGTAGCAATAACATTCCTCAACTAATGTTGCGACTTCTGGAATTTTGGCCATTTTTGTTCTTTCATCGCTTTGTTTTCATGATATTCTCGTAAGAACACTAAATTGTAAAGTATCCATAATTTGCATTTAAAACAAGCATTCAACATAAAAATTCAGAAAATGGATAAAACATAACCATAAAATTCATGCTTATCAAATCCTCCCAAATTTAAAGTTTTGCTTTGTCCTCACAAAGAAAAGAAGAATTGATTGTCCACAAATAATCCAAAAACTCAATGAATTTTATGGCTCATTATTTCTAACAGCAGTTTTTATAAATGATGACACTTAAGTTTAATGATCAATCATTAATGAAGAGAATTTCTGTGATGCCCCAAATCCTGGGGTCCGTTGACAACCCGTCAACCTGCGGAAGATTCGTGGATGTCGGGTAACCCACCACACCATTGAGTCCCTTTTCCCGGGACCCAGGATTTAACGAAAATCGGGCAGAGTCTCCTTTGTACGGGGAGCTCTACCCAAAATGCAACCTGTGCAATCACATGGCAACCTGTCCCAATATTATACAATGACCACACCGGGTCCACATACGAGTAAAAATGGCCACATAGGGCCCATTTATCCATACTAAAACATATAAGCACATGACTATAGGACCATAGTCCATAAGAGTTTAAATATTAATTACTTTATACAAACATATATCAAAATTAAGAATTCTAATACATGTTTTACAAAATATAAATCAAAGCCACAATCCGGCTTTCTTCTCATTATCGGCCTCTAGTGAGCGCCATCTCCCTGCACATCTCCTATACCTGAAAGGAGGGTCCCACGACTGGGTGAGCAATGCCTAGTAGAGTGAAATCCTACAAGGGCTACTCCCTGGCACCCAAGCACACAGCAATGGTCATGCCACAAGCACATTCCAATCACGATTATGTCAATCCTAGAATGGAATCTACATGACATGAATGAGATGCTACTCCTCATGATCCCTGTACCAAGTCTTCACCGACTTCTCTCAACATGCAATATGCCATGTATGAAAACCGTTTCCAAACAAAAATATTTGTTTTACTTGTGGGCAACCCTCCGATAGAAATACGTTGGACAATCCTCCGAGGTGAATTTGTTGGATAACTCTCCGAAACACCATACCTCCGACGTGAATTGTCGGGATGATTTCCATACACAATTCCTTCTGACAACCTCGATAATAATTTTATTGTTTCGACATACTCCGAGCACACTATGTGGACAACCCTCCGATAAACCGCTTGTCTGTGCCATGTTAGGCAACCTCCGATCATTCAGACCTTGAGACTTTGTCCCTGGGATCGAAACCAACATCACTAAACACAATGCCGATTTTCCCATGCACTCACACCCATACTATGCGATGTCCCCGTGCACCAGTGCAATGTAATTGTGCCATTGCACTCTAAGTCATGCCTAATGGCAAGACCTCTTACATGGACACCCTATACCGTACATTACACCGGGCGGTACCATGGACAACGCGTCTACTGCACACAAAAACACATTCATTAAACGTTAATATACATGCACATACTAATATTTATAAATATCTATGTCAACACATCAAACAAGCATGCATCAACATCATTCCAACTACTACTTAGACAAGTAATGTCATATTCAAATCCCTAGGCTACATCATGGCACATAATGCCCATACAACATGCCATGCAATAGCCATGTCCACACGAAAACACATCACAAACCCAATATGTTAGAGCACACATATTGACATCTAAGCATGATACCACTTAACCAAGAGATGTCATTTCAATCAATCACACAAACACATGTTAACATTTCATCAAGTCACTACCTAGGCAAGTAATGACACACCTCATGACATATCATGCACCTAAGATAGCCTACAACCTGCCATGTAATGGCCACTTCAGCACACAACTCCTCACATCCACACAACCAATAATTAGCACACTTGTTGTAACAATCAATTTTTTTAACACTTATGTGAGCACCAATTTCCATTGAAAAGCATGTGGTCAGATTCTAGACTCCAATATCTTTCCATAGAGTCCAAGAACACCTAAAACGGAGCTCGGACGAGAAAGTTATGGTCGTCCGAAGTTGGAGGCCTCGTATGAATAGTGACTGACTCATGGAACCAGCAGGGGCCTACTGTTTTTCATCATTTTCGGACCAAATACGAGTTCAAATTTTATCAAGATATATATGGATGAATTCTAGACTCAAAGGGCTTTCCATAGAGTCTAAAAACACCTAAAACATAGCTCGGACGAAAGTTACTTTTGGCCATCCTAAGTCGAGGCTCAGACATCGCTGCAAATGCATACCTGCATAAAACTCCACGAAATTGCCTTCCGGGCCCTTTAAATCCCCTCAGACATGCTATTTTTCCTACCCAAACTCATCCCTTGAACAACCCTTTCACTCCCAACGAACCTTATTCCAATTGAGTCCATATGACCAAATACAACATGAGACAAAACTCGGTCCAACTCTAAATTCCTAAAATCAGCTTCCAAAGCCACCCAAAAACTAGACATCATAGCTCCAAAACCAGAAAAATTCGCTTGTGTCCTGAACACAACCAAACAGCCCTGTGTATTCAACCAAGACTAAACAGCATTTATATGAAATATAAATTAGAGTAGGAAGGTTCCTTACCTCATAGAGCGAAGATGGAAATCTTTGAGTCCCGAAGACTCGAGACCTAACGCCCTTCACTTAACTCGTCGAATCTTCAAACGAAAAATTTTGATTTTGGTGTCCACGACTGCCTCGACGAGCACTCACTTTAAGTCTTGGCCCTGACGGAAACCGAGCCGCGATCGCTCGAACATTAGAGAGAAGGTAGATTTCTCCTCACTAGCTTTGTTCTCCAAACTCGAAATCTCAGTGAAACCGCGTGTCAAGCCGAGCACCCACGCTGCAGCCTCTCATTGAGTATGAACTTTAAATCTTGGCTCGACGGATTTCGACCATCCGATCTCCGTGATCGTAAAGAAGGTGGGAGATTTTCTCCCCATCTCTACTTCTCCCTCATTGCCGCTCTCTCCAAAATGAGCTTTTTCCTTTTTTTTTTTTTGTCTCTTAAAGCATATCGACGGGGCTCCACTTGCGCCATGCGCCCACGATCGGTCCGGTTTCTTTGTTTTCTGCCCCAACAATTTATTTTCGTCTCGGGCCTAATTTATTTAATGAACTTAACTCAAGTCATTTTAATTCTCAGATTTTTAAGAAAATTCGCCTTCAAGCCAATAGATACTCAACTAAAAATTCATAAAAATTCCACGCTCTAGGAATTCAATAAAACTTTTCTAAGTTACTGCTGTGAGACGGACTCAACAACACAAATTGTTTTGTCACTCGAACTCTAGGAGTTTTCTAGGTTTCCGAAATATATCATCAATTTATTATTTAATTTTATACTTTTAGAAATTTAAATTTTTCGATTTTATGATTTTCTAACATACACTTCAATCATAAGATCAAATTACTTGTATTTCCACTCTACACATACGGATAGCTCTAATTTGGTACACTAGTTCATTGTTCTCAATGATTGAGTGTAATGCCAGTTCTTTGAAAATATCACAAGTTATAGGCATAATAGAACCATTTTAATATGGAAACAAGTTTCATATGCTATCTTGTCTATTTTAAATTTAAAATTGAAACTATAATAAAATATTATTACTGTATAGGAAACCTTGATAGATAAAATGGAAATTATGATATATGATACTAATGTGAGATGATTATAATTTCATGTAAAAACTATTATTAACATAACTAATACTTAACTCGACACTGGAGTAATGTTAATAAAGAACCAGGTAACTTTGACATCAAATCAAGTAATCTAATGATATGTAAATTTCTTAAAATTTTATCATCGTATAGAAATAGAGACAACCTTAGCATATTCATATGTCAAACTATTTAAACCTTTCTTGACACCGGTATAGAGATATATATGAAGACTAACTTATCTTGATAGATATACTCATCTGATAGGGAAAAACTGTCTCATGAAATTCTCTTCTTATAGTGCCTTCATTTTCCGATTCTTGTGGCTCTTTCTCTTACTATTCCACACATCTTGTGATTCATGGAGGCTTCATCTATTACTCCACCTATCATAGCAATTTTGTTGAGGTCAGACTCGAACGGAACAATGCCGCTTACTCACCGTGCTCCAGAAAGAATCTTCAAGCTTAGAATTTGAAAGCTCCAATGGACGAACAACATTTACACCCCGAAACCTAAAGGAATCAAGACTCCAACTCTCTAAGTTAATGATTGATCTCAAAAAAATTTCAATGTGGATGATCGCTAATGCAACAATCACAAAGCATACTAAAATTTCTAATTCAATAACCTAAATTTTCATACCACTTCGTCACAAGACGGAGGAAGAACTTGAAATGAGTAAGACTACCAGATATTAGTGGCTTTGTCTGGCTTCATTACAAGCTCACATGGAGTGTCACCCCATTTATACAAGTAGAACCCTCAACCAATGGCTAGGGCTGTGTCAACAAATCTAATCTAATGGTTACAAATGAGTCTCTAGAATTCTACAAAATTCTATCCTACCCTCATTCAGAGAACTCTGAAAAATATATAGAAAGGCTTGAAGTTTGGCTAATATGTTTCAAATAATTTGGGCTTTTTATTTAACTACTAAGCCCAAAACCTAAAAACCAAAACTACTGAATTAAGCCTGAAAATCTGTAAAAATGAAGTTCAAAACTTCAACATACAGTCCACGATGTAGCAATTGAGTGGTGAGCAAGGTGCCAAGTCTGATTTGTGGATGAAAGCAAGGAAACTCGTTGCATAGCTTGGGACTAGTTAGAATTTTGGCTGCTTGTGAATAAGATGGAAGGTTCAGTTTGAGAGATGAGAGCCCACTTTTAAAGAAGCCATCCTTTTCTCAAGTTATTGTTGGATGACAGTTTGTAGCAGATGGAGCCAGAAGGAGAGGATGGAGTTGGAGGTGCTGAAGGCAGGTAGGAAGAGCTGGAGGAGCTGTCTATAAAGGGCACCTGAATAGGCTCGGTAAAGCATCAGTCAACTATAAGGAAGGATTGGTGAGGTATTTGAGAAACAAAATCAGGAGAAGATGAAGTAGCTATAGTTGGATAATAGATGGGAAGAAAGGCTGGAGTAGGGGTGAAAATAGCCGGGCCGGGAAAGAGACGGTGAAATAGAGGTAAAGGGAAAAACTTTCTCATCAAATACACATGATGGGTGACATTATATCCTTTGTGTTTAATGCCAGCCTAGAATATACATTTCTCCACATAACTTAAGTGATTGAGAAGGTACTTAAAGAAGGCTGAGTTATAATCATTGACAAATTTGAAATCTTGTAATCTTAAATGAACCAATCATAATGGGCTTTCTAAAGTATTATGTTTTTGATGGTCATATATTTTCGAATGTCCAATAATATCAACAAATTCATTGATATTAAGATGTTCACTTTTTCAGGCCTTCATTATCATGATGGAGAAGCAATATTAAGGCCTTAATGCGATCCTCGGGATGTGTCCAAAATTTTCTTAGCTCCCATCAAATGATGGAAAACATTTGCTTGCATAAACATTTAAACCTTATGTTTAAATTCAAAGTAAAATCTAATTATCATTTAACCACAAATGTTTTATACTTTATTTTTTGACTCTGATATTAATTTAGGCATGTTTCATCATCAGGGCCAAAAATGCAAGGTAAAAAGAGAGCAAAGTAGATATAAAAATAAAATTAAAATCAAATGTATAATTTTTTTTTAGCACTTCAAACTCTTTTTATTTATTTTCATTTTTCATTATAAAGATTAAATAACTATAAATGCTTAAGTTTCTAAATAATTTTATGTATTATTTGATTTTCTTTTCTTTGAGATTTTCATTAGACATCCAAACATAAAAATCATTTCATTAGTATTTTTCTTTCTTGTACTTTCCTTTTCGTAAAACCAAGCAAACCTTTAGTCATAGCAAAATATTCAAGGAAAATGATTTTCTCATGTTTGTTTTTACTAAGAGAAAATATAAAATATAATTAAAATTCCTCAAAATTTTACATATTTTCTAGGCCTCATACATGCACATGTTAGAGTCAAACAAACTAAATCGAGACATCATTGAACTCATGCTATCAATAGAGAATAAATTACAGAGAAGTGGTATCAGACCAAGCTATGATATCATATTAAATTAATGATCAACTCTCCTAATAGCTCAAACATATAGGATTTGAGTTTAATATGAATATCATGTATTTAACCATAAGAGAGAAACAAATAAAATAAATTTGAATAAAAATATAGAATTAATTTATCAAGTTTAAACCTTTTTTTTTTAATTTTCTTCAAAATTTATTTCCTCTTCCTGCTTGCTTTCCTCTCTTTATTTTCTTCCTAACTACTTTGGTTCAAATGGAACCTTAGGGGGATGTTTTGTCTCGTGTTTTGAAAATTGTTTTTCTATAATAGTTTTTAAAATACAAAGAACACTATTTGGATGTCTTTGAAAATTGTTATTGTCCTCGACTTAGCGTTTCTATGTAATTTTTATGTTTTTCAGACAAAAATTAACCAAACATATTATCCATAGTTTTCTTTTTTATTTTGAAAACACAAAGAATTCTCAAAAATATGGAATCAAATAGGCTCTTAGTATTTTTTTTCCCCTCAACTTATTTTTGGCTGGGCCAATTGATGTTATTTTCTTTAATTGTGTTTCAAAGATTTACAGCAGCCAAGTGGATTTCAATTAAGATAAATAATTTTTTTGAATAAATTACGAGTTCAGGTTGGAAAAAGATTAAAGAATATATTAAAACAACAAGTTTACTTTTATAATTAGAACCTAGAGGTCAGAGGTTCAATTAATCCTTCTAAATTTTATTTTACTATTTTAATTATTAATATATTTATTTAATTCATCTGCCAAATATAAAACATTTTGTTCACGGGAATAAGATTTTTTTAATTTAATCTTACGTAAAGTCAATCATTGAATGAACAAGAAACTTTTAACTGAAGAAAATCTGAACTTCAGTTTTTTAATTTAAATTTAGGATTTCATCTTTCAAACTTTTAGGTTCTTGAAATTGATAGTTTAAGGCTTTGAGTAGCTTCAGGCTATGAATAACTTCATGCTATATAATTTCTAATACATGTTCTTCAACATAACTATTTTTTCTTTTAATAGGCTTAAACACCCATGTCCTTCAATATAGCTTCAATATATATATATATATATATATATATATATATATATATATATATATATATATATATAGAGAGAAATTGAGAGAGGACTGGAAATATATGCAGGAAATCAAATCTTTTGGGATTAATTTTCCATTCATTGGGAAACCATATTTATAGGATTCTTTATAATTACAATAATAAATATGATTCATGTACAGAGATTCAAACTCATTGGTTCTTCATAAGTATGGTTCATGTACAAAGTCAGATTCATTCATCTGAGACCTTGATTCATTGTATGCTCATTCATCTTGAATACTCAATTATTTATAACAATTGCTGTGTTTTTTGATGAACGAAATTGAAGGTAATTTTTTATTATTCTTCCATTTATATTTTGAAGAAAAAAAAAAGTTTCAGTACATATGGATACTTCCTTTTTTTTTTTTTTATGGAAAATTAGTATTAAAATCCTGAACTTTTATAACTTTTATATTTAAATTCTGAACAAAAAAATTTGTTTTTTTAAATATAACAATTTTTATGAATTTTTTTTAGATCCCAACAAGACTCGAAACTCTACCATGTCCAATGTGGCAAGACAATACAACGTCATTTTGATGACCGTTTGAGTTATCCAATGATAGAATTATAATTAAGATTAAAGTTGTTATATTTAAAAAACAAACATTTTGTTCAAGATTTATATTCAAAATTCATGAAAGTTCAAGATTTTAATACAAAATTTCCCAATTTTTATAAAATTTATATATAATTTTTTACAAAATTTTAAAAATAAAAATGAGATCCATATAAAAATTAGTAGATAGATTATTTAAATCTAAAATATTATGAATTTGGAAACAGGATAAATATTATATATATATATATATATATATATATATATATATATATATATATATATATATATATATATATATATGGTTGACTGATAGGGGAAGGAAAAAAAACTGGAAAGTTGCTCGACATGATGTGGGAGTTATTTTTCCTAAAACCTACTTTTTCTTTAAGGTTCTCAATTAATCCGTTTGACAATGTTTCTTTAGTTCTCTTTTTCTCAATTTGTTTTGTGTAATTATTACTACATTGGCTATTATTATTATTATTTCATGTTATATATTAGAAAATTGAAATTTAAAATTTTCCTTTTCAGTTCATCTGGCCGGAATTACTCCTAGTCCAGTTGAAATTAACTTATCTTCACAAGTAAAAAAATCCTAATGAATCTTAAATCACAAAGGTACCTCAGAATGTAGGTGGGCGTATGGTTTTTCTTTTTTTTTTACTTTTTGTTTTCATTGCCTTCAGCATTTAGCTTGTTTATTTTTTAATTTTTCATGTATTATTGCTAAATTTTTAAAATTTTTAGCTGAATAGAAAGTGCCAATTATTTAGTTTTTTTTTGGCTTTTTCTAATTTTGTCCTACTAAGACACTTATGGTGACCACATTTTTATGCATGCCCTTCTATATATAAATGTCCTCCCATCCTCCATCTTCTTCACCATTAACATATTGCACTCATTGCTAAATTACAGTCTGCAATATTAGATTGATTCGGTAATTAATCCTATAATCCTCGTTAGTTTAATTAAATTCGATATAGATATAGAAACAATTTGTAATTAATCTAGAAATTATGTTAGTTGACCAATCTTGTATATAGACATAGAAACAATTTGTTTTTCCTTTTAGGACCTAATTTTTAGGATGTAATGGTATTTATATATTGCCTCTATTTTGTAGAAGAATACATCTCTGGAAACCTTCGTTGTGTAAACTCTATTGTTTGACATGGTATCAGAGCAGGCTTGATCCCAAAGAAGTCTGCAAGAAACCATCAGATATACGTGAGGCTTTTCCTCTAAACCATCACCTCGAAGTCACTGTGAGTTCTGAGTGGTGGGACTTCCTCTCAAAGAAGCTCTCAGAAAAGATTGGCCGAAAGCTGCGATGTGACATCGTCTAAGAAAATCAACCGTTACTTACCCGCAAATGCTGCCCATCCGTGGTTATTGGTAAAGACCGTATTTCTTCGCACTTCAAGAATAGAACTGGATTATTGAGCTGTGTGCATCCGATCACAGACGGACTCCGCCGCTTAAAATTCTGTTCTCCTTCTTCTCAATCGCTTATTTCCATCATGGTGGTAGCACCTCCCTATTATCAAAGGATCCGTTATCTTGTCTAATACTCTCACATTAGATAACGGCCCTTATTGTTCCATCTCTGAATACAACTTGTCTCGTTAGCCAACTTACTTCAACTCGTAATGTAACTTTTGGCCCTCATTTTGTGTCTTTCAAGACATTCTAACCCTAAGATTCTCGTTATGGTAAAAGTCAGACAGGCAAACTTTACTACTTAGAGCTGACAGAGAATGGGATCAAAATCACACAAAGTAAATCAAACTAGTGGTAAAGACAAGGCTCGAAACAACTATATGGTTATGGCACCAGATTAGACTTTTCTTTTGGTTATCTTAAGAAATTGCAACCACAATTTTTTTCAGATCGAATGATAGGAATTTCTTGGGTATTAATTTCAGAATCCTGCAAGACAATCGTATTTCCTATTCACCAAGTCTTCTCCAAATAAAAGTTCTGAACCTTTGGAAGTTATTCACTCATGTTTGGGGTCCCGCAGCTGTTCCCATATCTGTATTCGTTACTTTGTGACATTTATTGAGCGAATGCACTAGAATGACTCGGGTGTCCTACTATTAAAAAAAGTGATGTGCGTCTAGCATTCCAGAATCTTACAAAATGGTCTACACCCAAGATCAAAAGTAGATCTCGTGTTTGGCAATCCGAGAATGGTACCAGTTTATAGATGCCTCTCTCAGAATTTTTTGAGCAACCATGGAATTGGCCATCGCACCTCATGCACCTATGCTCCATAACAAAATGGATCGGGGCAGAGAGAAAGAACAGATAACTTCTGATAGTATGGTCTCCTCTTCTGCAATGAATATATTCTGATTTATTGGTAAGGTCGGAAATTACTTACTAATTCATCAACCTGAACACCTTTCTCTGGTATTAGACTTCTAAACTCATGAATTGTAATCTTACTTAATTCTATCTTCCGACTTAACCTTAGCTTTGGATGTACCGTATATGTTCACATCCCCAAAATCTTGAGAAATAAACTTGATCCATGTGCAAAACGATGTGTTTTTGTTGGCTACTCTGAATTTTAAAAAGGATATAGGTGCTATGATCCACAAACCCGAAAGCTACATGTGACTTCTAGATGCTCTTTCCGAGAATTAGAGCCTTAGTACTCAGGAGTCTCTAAAAATTCTCTTTAAAGGGAGAGCTCATGAAGAGAATGGGAGGAGGTGCTGGAGCTTACTGCTAGAAGAGGTGAATGCAGAGAATATCTAAAAAAGAGAGTGTGAGGTGATGAGTTTATTGAGTTGGAAGAGGTGAATGAACATTTTAAGCATGTTATGCAACAAGGTTGTGATCATAATCATGAAACTGAGAGTGAATCACCATCGATACCCTCAGAGTTGCCCCCATCTACACCATTAACTGAAGAATCAACCTGCACGTTCCTCTCCCTTAAGTAAGTATAACCTGTTTGGAAAGTCTAATGTCATATGTTCCCGCAGAAAATACACTCCTAGATATCCACAAAGATCAATAGGGAGTTCCCAAAAACAAGATGGACCTCATCTCAAGCCAAGACTAAATACCCACTAACAACTATGTGTCATCTCAGGTTGATCAATCGTATGCATTTCATCGTTAATCAATTGTCCACGCTTCTATTCCTAGTAATGCAAGATGCATCGTCGATCCAAATGGAGAAAGAGAACGAAGAGATGGAGGCTCTACAAAAGAATGCCACTTGGGAACTTGTCCCATCGCTTTCTAAAGGAATGAAGACAATTAGATGCAGATGGTGTTCACGGTGAAACTCAAACCAGATGGGCATCATAGATATAAAGCCCGACTAGTTGCAAAGGGATACGCGCAGTGCATGGGATGTGACTATCGTGATACTTTTGCAATCGCATAAGATCAATATAATTCGCATTCTATATCTATAGTAGCAATCGAGACTCCGGCCTCAGAATAATTTGATGTTAGAAATGCTTTCTCAATGGAGATTGGAAGAAGAGGGTCTACATGGAGCTACCACTTATTAAAAATGGTTCTTCATGCAGCGTGAAGTCCTAGAATTAAAAAGTCATCAGGATAATGGGTAGTCACTACCTAGAGTACATTTGGGGGAAATTTCGACTACAATGAAGGAGTTCAAGCATATAAAGTAACTCGCATCACACTTGTTTATAAAACATAAAGAAGGAAAAGTAATGTACTTTAATCAGGTGTATGTTGATGATATGGTCTGATAGAGATGACCTATGCAAATGAAAGCTACAGAGTATTTAGCCACTAAATTTGAAATGAAGGATCTCGGGCAACTTAAATATTTTTTGGGAATTGAAGTAGCAAGATCGAAAGTCTTGCTTTCACAACAAAAATATGTGTTAGATCTTCTAACCGAAACCGGAATGTTTGGTTGCAAACCAGTAGAGACGCCCATGGAAATGAATCATAAGCTCGGAATTCTCCTACCAAGCCCCAATGCACAAGGGTCACATCAGCGATTAGTCGAAGATTAATCTACTTATCACACACAAGGCCGTATATAGCATAGCGCTGGAGCGCGCAGGAGCCGTCATGGATGCACCAAGTGAAGAACATATGGAAGCAAATGCATTTGATCTTAAGATACTTAAAGAGTGCCTGCAAAGGTTTGTTCTCAAAAATGGTATCTCTAACATTGAAGGATACACATTCTATCAAGGTGATCAAACAAATCGTAAGGTCCACATCCGTTACTTTACTTTTTGTGGAAGGTAATCTTGTCACTTGAAAGCAAGCAGCGTAAGGTAGTAGAAAGATCATGTCAAGCCGAATTTCGAGGTATGGCTCATGGTGTATGCGAATTGTTATGGATAAGGAATATACTGAGGGACTTGGGGATTGAATATGTTACACCTATGAATCTCCATTGTGATAATAAGGCAGCCATTCAAATTGCACAAAATACTGTTCAACATGATCGCGACTAAACATGCTGAAGTTGGATCGTCATTTCATCAAGGAGAACCTCATGAAAGATTATACACCCCATTTATTCAATCCGAGAGTCAATTACGACATATGCTCAAAGGCGCTTCAGTGGAAGGTGTTTCCTTATAGAGCATTGATAAGTTGGGCATGATATGATCATGCACCAACTCGAGGGGGAGTAGTTCAATATTAGATTGATTCAAAGAATTAACCTTTAGAAACTCAAGTAGTTGATCAATCTTGTATATGATATAGAAACAATTTGGTGTAATAACCCTAGAAATTATGTTAGTTGGACCAATCTTGTATATAGATATAGAAACAATTTGTTTTTCCTTTTTTAAGACCTAATTTTTAGGATGTAATTGTATCTATATATTGCCTCTATTTTAGAGAAGAATACATCTCTTTGAAATCTTTCTACAGAAACTCTATTGTTTGACAATTACTCTACTGAGTATATATAGGGATGGAATCAAGCTCCTTATTCCTTTCTCCTACGCTTGCCTCCTTGTTCTCTTCATCAGCTTCGTCTCGTGATTGGAAGAAACCTCTGGTTAGATGGGTTGTAGCTGCGAGTAGAGGAGACCATATGGGCAAGTTGGTGGATGAAAACATGATCGTCCTGAGAATGCGCATTCGGGAAGTGAAGATGTTGGAGACGAGGGAGTCACCCCCTTCAAACTGGATGGAGTGGGAGAAGCGATATTATCAACATTACAATGAAGATGTATGCCGAGCAGTGGGATTGCTGCAATCTTATTTGATGAATACTAAGCCATGTTTGGCTCTAGCCTTTTTGGCACTTGTCTTATTGAGTGCGTGCCTCTTTCACGCCTTGGGGATGTTTAAAGCTATGGAGATGACCAACCAACTCTTCTTTTCTGGGTTAAGCTGATGGATTTTTTTGGCAAAATTTAAAACGGTACAATTTTTTTTAATTTATAGTTTGCGGGTGTATGGAGTCAGTCATTATTCCCTCGCCGGTACTCTGGATCGGATAAGTGAATCATTGTTTTCTCTTGGTCATTATTGTACCCGTTTAAAGTACATGTATCAATAATCAAAATTCTACAGCTGTTTCTGTAATAACGCCTGGTGCCATTCCTGCACTTAACTTCTGTTGCATGCTCATCTGTAGGAAGGCAGTAAAGAAGCAGATTCAATGGGTGCATGGCAGGTGGAAGTTCTTTGTCCTTCTTAGTTCAAGGAAGGAATTGTGGTATATTCAGAATAAAATTAAACAAGACTCAAAGATCAAAGCTTGGCATAGGCTTATGTTACTCAGGTCGAGGATGTATCTGAGACAAATAATATAGTAAATTTTGGTAGCCTTTTTGTAATATGATCCTTTGTACTACGATTTCATTTTGCATTTGAACATGATTTATCACATTCGTGAAATATGGAATATGTTTGATGATTGACTTTATTTGGAGCATGTTTTAATGTGGTTGGATGGATTTTGGTAGTTTGGTAGGGGCTTGCGGATGTTTTGATTAATTCTTTTATCTGCTCCCGCTCCTAACATTCTCTGAACTAATTAATGCTCGTTAATGCGCCAAAAAGGGGCCGGTAGAGAGAGATAAAAGTTGAAAATCAGAATGAATTCACTTCTCTTTGGATTAAAAAATATATGGAAAATATGAAACATGTGCATGCAAATGAGTGCCGTAATTACTTTCAACCTGATTATTTTACTGCATATATAAAAAAATAAAAAGTTTAATCGGAGAGGAGCATCTGCCTTCGCCCTTTCACACAAGCGCTTTTCATAAGATCTTGAAGTAATCCCATAAGACATAAGTTGGAGGAAATTCCATCCTAATTGATGACTCTGCAAGTTGGTAGGGTCTGAGGATTTTACCGCCACTTTCATAGGTGTTAATTTATTGAGTTAAAAAGGTAGGGTTATGGACTTTTTTGTTATGAAAGAAAAAAAATATATTATTGATTCAAACTTGCAATTAATGGATAAATTTAAGATATAAATAGCTAAAAAACATATAGGATGAAACAATATCTACGTTAATAGGATAATAAATCGGCATAAAGCTTCACAATTTAATACAATATATACAGAATATCTTCGACTCCAATTCTTCAACATAATGACAAACTATAATTTGATATTTTCGAATCGATCAAACTGCTTTAATTGCTTGAATCATCTCATACAAATAAAGCGTCGCAACAAGACGACGAATAACATCATATTGTAACAAACCAATGACAAACCAAAAGTCGTAATAAGACGTCAACAAGTCAAACGCCGATAAGACGACGACAATACAAAAAACAAGATAAAACTTGAATCTTCATAGAAGAACAATTTTATTAAACAAGAAAAATGAAAGAAATGGATGAAGGGGGTGTTTTTAGGCCAAGAATGTCCAAAAAAATTACTCATCCTTGCTTGAGGAAAATAAGGTGAAACAAGATGAGAGAAAATGAGGGGAGGAGCGTTACTTTTGTTGCGTTATGGACGGGTTGGAGTATTAATTTATTAGCATCATTATCTTAGAATGTGTTTAGAAGAACTTAATAGTATTTTTCTTACTGTTTTAATTAATTGATTTTAAGTTAAATTATACTCAAATTATTAACTTAAAAGATGCTAGTTGGATTTATACTTTAAGTAAAATAAAGGTATGGATTGATGTAGAACACTTAATGATGTCAAATGTGGTATCATGACGTATTCTTAGCAAAACTAATGGCAAGACCGTATCGCTGTATTCTTTCTTTCTGGAAAGAAAGATTTCTTTTTGGACTTCCAAAAGCCTTTAATGAAAAAATCCAAGAAACTCTTAAAGAAAGATATTATGGAACAATTCCATATGATGATCTTTCTTATGGAGATTTAATAAGTGAAGTCAAAAGAGAAGGTCTTAAGTTATGTACACAACTTAAGCTTCAATATCAAATTAAAAAAGACCTTAAAGCCTCTAGAAAAGACTTAGGTTCTTTTTGTTCTCAATATGGCATTTCTATGCCAATTGCACCCTCTCAAATTTCCAAAAAATCAAAACCTTATAGCGATTTACCTTATAATAAAAATTCAAAAGATTTAAAAAGATAAAAATTTAAATCTAAAAAACACCCTGAAAATCAACAAAACAAAAAACATAAAAAAGAAGTTAGATGTTTCAAATGTGGTCAAAAAGGTCATATAGCCCCAAATTGTAAAAGTAAAGTTAATATTTTATCAGATAATGAAGAGAATTATTATACTGAGAATAATAGTTCGTCTTCTGACACTATATATCCCAAACAAATTCTGAAAAAGAAATTGAAAAAATAGAAAATTGTTTATGTCAAATAAATATGATAACTGCTGAACAAGAACTTTTGATAGAAATGATAGATCAAATAGAAGACAAAGAAGCTAAGGCAAAATATATAAGAAAAATATTGGAACAACAATATACAAAGCCAAAACCTAAAATAACTATTCAAGTTCTAATACAAAGATACATTTAATATTATAAGAAGCAAGAACCCAACTCTTCGTGGATTTGAGTATGAAGAAGTAAAACAAATAAAAATTCAAATTAATGAATTAAAAACCTTTAATCAAAGTATAGGAGAAAGGTTAATAAATTTAGAAAACAAAAATGAAGTCTTAACTAGTGAAACAAATGAAGAACCAGATACTTTTGTTCATAGTATGAACATAGTACAAAAACAAAGATGGTATACAAAAATAACTTTAAAAATCAACTCGATTATAAGGAAACTTTCGTGAGTCTTAATTGATTCAGAGTCGATTTAAATTGTAGGCTGTGAAGGATTAACTCATCAGATATTTGTAAAAAACTTCTCAAAGACTATCAACAAACAAAGAATGATCCGCTAAGTTCAATACAAAATACTACAAGGTCATATTTGCAAAATGGTATTTAGCTAAAACTTCATTCTTGCTAGTTAAAAATATAAGCCATGAAATTGTTTTAGGAACTCCTTTCCTAACACAACTGTATCCTTTTCAAATAGATAATAAAGGTTTGAAAACAAAATATAAAAATCAAGAAATTCTATTTGAATTTATAAGAGGAATAGAAGTTAAAGAAATAAATCAAGTTCAAGATTTTATTTCTTTAATACAACAAAAATAAATGTTAAATTTCTTAAAAAGAAATATTAGACACAAAAAGATCAAGAAAACTTTACAAATGTAATCAATTCAAGAAAGAATAAAAAATATACAAAAACAAATAGAAGAAAATCTTTGTTCTTCTATACCAAATGCATTTTGAATAGAAAACAAAGATATGGTTTCACACATATGAAAAAGATTTTAACGAAAAACAAATTCCAACAAAAGCAAGACCTATTCAAATGAGTCCCGAACTCCTTGAATATTGCAAAAAAGAGATTAATGATCTCTTAAACAAAAAACTAATAAGACCAAGTCTCTCACCATGAGCAGCAGCCTTTTATCTTCGTAAAGCTTCAAAATTGAAAGAGGGAACTCTAAGGTTAAGGATATAAACCACGAACAAGTCTCACAATGGATTAGGTATCCAATACCTAATAAAAAGGATTTAATTCAAAGGATTAATAATGCAACAATTTTCTGCATTCAACATATGAAATCGGATTTTGGCAAATTCAGATTAAACCTAAGATAGATACAAAACAAAGATTTACGCTTCCATTCGACATTATGAATGGAATGTACGCCGTCAGCTCAAAAATGCTCCTTCAATTTTTAAAATATGATGATGAAATATCTAATGAATACGCTAGATTTTCTATTGTATACATTGATGATGTTCTTATATTTTCAAATTCTATAGAAGAACATTTTAAACATTTAAAAAATTTTCAAAAAATTGTAAGAGATAATGGTTTAGTAATCTCTGCAACAAAAATCAAATTGTTTCAAATAAAAATTATGTTTTTAGGATTTGATATATATCAAGGTCAAATAAAACCTATTCAAAGAGCAATTGATTTTGCTAATAAATTTCCAGATGAAATCAAAGACAAAACTCAACTTCAAAGGTTTTTAGGTAGCCTCAACTATGTAGCTGAGTTTTACCCAAATTTAAGGATTTTAATTAAACCTTTATTTCAAAGGTTAAAGAAAAATCCTGTACCCTGGTCTGTTGAACATACCCAGGTAGTCAAACAAGTCAAATCCCAGGTTAAGGAACTTCCATGTTTAGGAATCCTTCACCCAGAAGTTTTTCCTATCATAGAAACAGATGCCTCAAACATAGGTTATGGTGGGATTTGAAACAAGATTTTCAAAACAAAATCTCAATTGTTAGATTTCACTCTGGTGTTTGGAGTGGTCCACAATTGAATTACTCAACGGTTAAAAAAGAGATTTTAGCCATTGTTTTATGCATTCAAAATTTCAGTGACGCTTAACAAAAAATTTCTTTTAAGAGTTGATTGCCAAAGTGCAAAAGAGATTTTACAAAAAGATGTTCAAAATTTGGTTTCAAAACAGATTTTTGCTAGATGGCAAGCTATTTTATCTGTTTTTGATTTTGATATTGAATTCATCAAAGGTTCTTCAAATGTTTTACCTGATTTTCTCTCACGGGAATTTTTACAGGGAAAATGAGCAAGAAAAACAAAGAACCTATCAAACCTACTACAAACTCTCATATGCAATGAAAAGCCTCAAACTTCAAATCAAGCCAAGTTCGGGAAACCTTTGTCCCTTCTTTTTTCAATCTCTCAAAATTGTATACCAAACTAAAGAGAATAGATTGCTCCTCCAAATTTTAGAATCTGATCATACATCATTTGAGAAATTGAAATCAAAAAGATTTTTCAAAATGATAAGTATTTCATTTCTAAACGAATACTAAACCCGTAAATTTAATAATTTATTCTCGTGAGATACTGAGTCCTGTTCGAATTTCATGTCATGAATCCTGAGGGTAATGACATTGCTTATTCAAAATGCAAAATTTTAAAGGTCTTAAATGAAAAAGACTGGGATCAAAAGATTTTTACTCACAAAAGATTTTCTGAAAATTTTGATCCACAATCTTTTGATTTTTATGACTACAAAAATGCTTGGTACCATGCTTTTTGTATCAGGCCAAATTCTCATTCCTGGTTTTTCAACTGGAATGAAAAAATTCAAAGAAACTTTCCAAATTGGTTTCAGGAATGGTGGCTTTTCATGGGAGCTACTCCAAATATTTTTTGTCCTGAAATTAGCAAAGGTTTTGATTATTTCAAATCAAACTGTGAAAGCTTTTTCCCTCCTGGAAATAGTTATTCACTCTTCTTTTGTGCTCAATTAAGAATCCCTTGGATTCTTTGTTGGGATTTTTGCACCCACCGTTCATATCCAAGCCCTTTCCCCGCATTTGCCAGGGAATTCAAAATCATAGGCCGCTTCAAAATCTCTGCCCAAAAGTTTTGATGTCAGAAAATGGACCGCTTCTCCAAAAGCCCAAATTGAAAAAGGCCACAACATCAAAGCCCAAGGTACCTATTTGGTCCCAACCTTTGCCAGCCCCAATTACAAAAAACTCATTTTCTTCAAATTCAGCATACAGGGCATATCTCAAAAAAGTTCAAGAAGATGCAGCAATTCTCCTCCAAACTCTCTCGACTCACTCGATGAGGATGACATTGCAAGCGCATCACCTTCTTCCAAAGAAAAGAAGACATGTGCTACGGTCTCCCATACACTCCCCTTGAGTAATGGGAATCAAAATATTTTCAAAAGCCTATCTCGTAGAAAGAATGTGCTCAAAAGATTCCAAGGCACCAACTTATGTCGCTTCACCGGCTGCATTCAAAGAAGAATGGAAAATTTGGACATACAAATATTGTGACAAGATTTTAGACTCCTTCAAAAGATGAGGAAGACAGAAGTAACGTGATTTGACTACCTGTCTCCCGCTTCCAAAAAGAAGATGATCCACTTGCAAGAAAAGACAAAAGTTGTTAGCTTTGTAAAAGTAGGATAAGATTCCTTACTTTTCAAAGTCACATGTGATCCACTGTGTGGACTTCAAATTTTATTTTCAAATCCACCGATTCCAAACATGTTGAAGTCCGTAGAATTTTCCTATAAAAGGAGGGGTTGTCTCCTTTACAAGGCAGGATTAGTTTTAAGTGAGAGAAAAAGAGTTAGAGAGAGAAGCTATGAGAGAACTATATCCAGCTCAGCTCACTGTTAAAGCTTTCCTGTTCAAAAGCTTTCAACAAAGATTGTAAGTTTCAAAATTTTCAATTCAATAAAGCTTGAATTCAAATTTCAATAGTGTTCTTATTTTAATTCATATATGCATACTGTTTAGATGTTTTCAAAATTTAAGATTGTTGTTTAAAGGTCCTCTTAGAAATGGTATCAGAGCCAAGTTCTTGCAGAAATTTTGATTAAATTTGTATTTGTATTCTTTCAAAATAATTGTGATTCCCACAGTTAGTGTTGGTCAGCCCAGTGTATCCGTTGGTCAGCCGTAAAGCCCCGTGTGGTAGGTGGTCCCGGTGGTGGTCCCTCTAAGTGTAGAATCCCAATTACTGTAGAAAGAGTAGAAATGTCAAATTTCATCAAAAAATTTGTAGGTACTAGTTCAAATACTAGTTCATCTAGGATTGATGAACAACTTAGACAAATACAAGAAAACACCCAACAATTTGAAAACAAATTATCTGTTTCTATAGAAGATTGGGAACATTATATTGAAAATTGGGAAATGCCCAAACAAAATATCAAAGAACTATACAAAATAGGAACTTTTGAATTCAAAAAAGACTATAGAATCAAAATCTCTGAAAATACTCATTCAATAGGTTCTGAGACAGAAACTATTGAACTTCTCTGCATCTAAAAGATCTAGAACAAATCTCAAAAGAAAAATTCAAATCTTTCATATAGGGCTATCCAGTGTAGCAGCCAAACCCTTAACCAGGTTAGGGTTAGATAAACCTATATGTATATGTCTGCGTGATGCAAGACATAACCAATTCCAAGATTCCCTTTTAGGGTTAATGGAAACAAATACATCATTTGGTCCGGTGTATTTTACCTGTTATCCAAACTTAGAGTTAGACTGTATGAATGATAAGAGCATTCATAAAGCCTTGACTTTAAACATTCAAACTCATAACTATGATATGGATCCAAGATTTAGAAATATACTTATAGTATACAGAGTATACTATAAAGTAATGACTTCGGTAGTCAACCCAAATTGTCTTTTGTCCTCACCAAAAGATCAAACTTTAATTTGGCAAGCAAATGAAAAGAACTCAACAATAATAATTCCAAAACCAATTCCATGGGAATGTTTAACACAGTCCTCAGAATGGAATTTCAAACAACTCTTAGCTCCAAAACCAATTGAACAACCAAAACTTCTATCAATAATAGAAGACAGTCAAGGAAATGTTCATATTAATTTTGAACCTAGAAAGGAGAATTTAACAAGATCATATTCTGCAAGGTCTTCTAATTCCTTTTTAGAAATTAGAACTCCTTCTAGAAGATCAAATGTTCAATCAAATTTAAATCTTGAAGAAGTAGATTATTCCTCTACTATTCCAGATTTAAAATATAATTAAATGATCAAAATTTCTAAATAGGTTCCCAACATACTCTCAAATGATGTCACTAAATGAAGATTTTGCCAAATTTCATGATGATGACAAACAGTAGAATTATATTTGAGATAGATAAAGAATATTTAAGAAAAGAAAAAACAACTGAAGAACATATAGAAAAAAGCAAATGGTTTTTCTCGAAATTGTCAAAAGAAACAAGAGAAAAAAATTTGTGATCAATGGTATCAAACTATGAAACTATGGAAATGAATATTCCTATGTTTACATTTTGATATATATGCCTAAATAACCAACAAAATATCCTTTTGCAAAATTATGTTCCAAAAGGAATGGAAAACAACACCGAAAATAAAGTATTAGTTCATCCTCCTTGGAAGAAATAAAATCAAAGCTCAAGGTGTAGAAATCATAGCCTCACCTTTTAAAACATATAAGTTCAAAATGAAGATGAAAATAGAACTACAAAATTAAAAAGATATAAAAGGAATACAACAACAAATAATTTTTTACAATCAAATCTTAGGAACCATTTCCCTCAATTAAAACACTGAAGGAAAGTATTCACAAAAAATTACAAACCCGAAAAGGAAGAAACTAAATCTGAAACTCCTTTATTCAAACCAATAAAACCTCTAAAATTAGGAGGAAATAGAAACAATGAAGATTTGATAAAAATTCTTACTCAAAAATTAAGTACAATAGAAATAAAAGATCCTTCTTCTTCTTCAAAAGATCAAGTAAATTTTTTAAGTGGATCAGAAACAGGTACTTCTGTTTCAGAAACACTTATACAAAATTTAGAAGTCTCTGAGAAGGAAGAAGATCAAATAAACAAGTTAAAAACTTGGCATCAAAGATCAAAAAATTTTTATCAAAGACAGACCAACTCCTCCAAATTTGCAATTCGAGGAGAAACACATAAAACAAAATCATTATAATAACTGTGACATCTATTCTTGGAATATAGATGGACTATCTGAACATGAAATCTTAATTGTCCTTCGACAAATGCAAATGGCAGCAACTGCTTATTTGACTGAAGGAGATGATCATAATGCTGTCCAGGTTATCATAACAGGTTTCACTGGCACATTAAGATATTGGTGGGAAAATTTTCTCACTGAGGAAGAAAAGTTTTATGTTACAAATAGTTATAATATAGATGGTGAACAAGATGCTGTTATTAAACTTGTTCATACCATAACAAAACATTTTGTAGGAAATCCAAATTGTTTTATAGAAAGAAATGGTATCACTTAATAGTATTTTTCACTAACTTAATTAATTGATTTTAAGTTAAATTATACTCAAATTATTAACTTAAAAGATGCTAGTTGATTTATACTTTAAGTAAAATAAAGGTATGGACTAGATTAAGAGAATTTAACTTTAAGTAGAATAAAGGTATGGACTAGATTAAGAATAAGCCAACTGTTTTACTTAAAGTAGTGTTTACTTTATATGGTATTATTAAATTAATTTTATCACCACACACTCCACACGGAGCTACCGTGGCTAACTTCACACCATTAATACGCTTTGGACACAAACCTTCGATCCTCCTATGACCACATATTTTTATGCCCTTCTATAAATACCTCTACTTCTTCATTCTGTTGCACAGCTAATTACTTACTTAAATATATAGCTATGGAATCGACTTTATTCGTTTTCTCTACTATTTCTCCTTGCCCTCCTCCCTATCAGCTACAGCGTCTCACCGGAAGAAAAGGGTTAGATGGGTTGTTGCTGCGAGTAGATCAGGAGACTATATGGGCAAGTTGGTGGATGAAAACATGATCGTGCTGAGAATGCGCATTCGAGAAGTGAAGATGTTGGAGACGAGGGAATCAGCCCCATCGAACTGGATGGAGTGGGAGAAGCGTTATTATCTTCTACATTACAATGAAGATGTTTGCTGCCAGTGGGATTGCTGCAATCTATTTGATGAATATTAGCCAAGTTTGGCTCTATCTTTTTGGGACTCATCTCATTGAGTGTGCCTATACAACTGCGATGTGGATATTTGAGGCTGTAAAGATGGCCAAGCACTCTTCTTGGCTAAGGCTGCTGGAACTTTTTCAGTGTTTTAAAAATCGGATTGGATCGGTTACGATTGATCGATGACATTCGGCCTGGTTGCTATCCTGAATGGTGAACAAGTAACTTCTTTCACTTGATTGAGTCACCTGTTTGATTTTTAAAACATTGGTTTTGTTTTTGGCAAAATTTAAAACTGCATAGCTTCATAGAAAAAACTTTAGACTTGTCGATTCCTATTTTTAAAAATTGTTCTTGAGAACAGTTTTTTAAAACACAAAAACATCAAAATGTGTTCTTTTAAAACTCTTATTTGTTCTTTAAATTTAGTGTTTTATGTTTTCAGAAAAAAAAAAAAAGCTGATACCAAACATATTTTTCGTGTTTTTCTTGTTCTCCTTATATTTTAAGACATAAAACATTTAAAAAACAGTAAACAAATAGACCCTTAATCTCCTAGTGTCCTGTTTTTTGGTGTATGAAGTCATTCCTTAGAGGTATCCAGATTGGATGATCATGAGAAAATCGTTTGTTCCTAATAGTGTACCCATTTTGAGTACATGCATCAATAATAAACTTTCTAGAGCCGTCTCTGTAATAAATTAAGCATCATCTGCTGCCATTTCTGCACTCCCCTTCTTTCTTTTCCATCACCATTCCTGCATTCAACTTCTCTTGCATGCTCAGTTGTTGAGAGGCACAAAAGAAGCAGATTTAATGGGTGCATGGCAGGTGGAAATTCTGTGTTCTTCTGGGTTTGTTCAATGAAGGAATAGCAGTACGTTCAGAACAAAATTAAACAAGAAAAGACAAAGAAAGATCAAAGCTTGGTATTCGCTTCTATACATCTAAGGATGTATCTGAGACAAGTATAGTAAAGTAAATTTTGGTAGGCTTTTTTTAATTTTGATCCTGAAAATTATGATTACATCCTCACGTTAATTTGCAAGTAATGGAATATATATATATATATATATATATATATATATATATATATATATATATATATATATATATATGATGATAACTAAGGAACTTGATGATTGATTTTATTTGGAGCATGTTTTGATGTACTGGTATGGATTTTGTTAAAGTCTTTCATTGGAGAGAGAATAAGTTGAACACCGGAGGTGAATGAATTCATTTCGCCGAGGTAATAGCTTTTTTCACCAGCGAAAGACTGCTAGTGCCATTATCACTCCTCTCTCGATTAAAAAAAATATGAAAAATATGAAACATGTGCTGCAAATTTTGATCCTCCTCTCTCTAGTCTTTTTTGTCTTTACAGTTACTATCATCTCCGATTATTTCATTGATGTGGGGAAAAAAAAGTTAATGGGAGAGGAGGAGCATCTACCTTCATTCTTTCTTGTTGAGTGCCTTTTCATAACATCAAGTTGGAGGAAAAATCCAACCTACTTGGTAGGCCAATTCCATAGGTGTTTATTGAGTCAAAAGGGCAGGGTTATATAACTCATCAATACCAGGATTATTTTATTAGTATTTGTCTTTAAATATTAATTATAATCTAATTAATTATAATTAGTATTTGTTTTGTTTTAATTCATATGGCATTTAAAAAAAATCAAGAAAGAATTTATTACTTTTTTCAAATTTACCCTTTATTTTACTAAATTACCTCTTAATTGATTTTTCAATTTTCTAAGTTAATTCAACAAGTACGAAACATTTTGCTAATCTTTCCAATATAGATTACTAATAATTTTAACATTATGATCACATATGCTTTTTATTATTTTAATAATTTTGTAGCCAAAAATTATCTATAATTTTAATTGAAATTTTTGGCACAAAAAAATTCACGTTAAAAAAGAATGAAGAGCGATAGATTTTTTTTTTAAAGAAGATAGAGTAAATAAGAAAAAATGATAATTTTTTGGAGAAGATGAAGAGTTAATGAGAAAAAAAAATTTATAATTTAGTCTTTTTTTGTGGAGAGAGAGTGTGTTTTAATAATTTTTTTAATATATGTGCAAAAACCTTAAATTACAGTTATTTTCAAACGGATGGAGTATTTAGTAAAACTTGATAACTACTAGTTATTTACTGTTTATTAACTGAAAGTTGATTTTAAGTTAAATTACTTATTACTTAAAGTTGTATTTGTCAAGGAATATTCTACTTGAAACCCAAAATATTAGAAAAGAAAAAATACTCTAAGAAACTAATTTTTCCTTTCCATTAGCAATCAAAATTTTCAAAAATTTCTTTTCTTTCATTTTTTTATTTATTTTCCTCTTTATATTATTTCCTTATTAGTTCCAAAAAGGAGCCAAAAGTTTTTATTTTAGAGAAACCCTTCTAATTAAGCCATATTAGACATCCAAGCAATTAATCATCAGAAATTAATTAGCATCCTAGAATTGTTGACGGTAGACCTAAATTCCATTAGGTATAAATGGGTGTAAGCTAGAAAAACTCAGCACCATGAGTTTGCCATTTATGGAGGAGGAAATGGAAAAGGTGGACTTTGATCCTTAAATTCAATCAGTGGCGGTACTGATGAAATATGAAGAATTAGGATGTTTTAAGAAAAAAAAAAGGTTGTTTAAAAAAAATTAAAAGGAAAAGTTTTTTCTTTTTGTTTTGAAAAAAAAAATATTTCTCTTATGAAAAAATCGAAACCAAATAAACAAGTACAAGAACAGGCTCGGGCATGCTTTTCCCACAACTACACATTGGATGCAATGTTTTCAATGTTTCTCGGTTGACCAGGAATTGAAGGGTCTATTTTGATTACAATTTTTGAAAATTATTTTTTGTTCTCAAAAATAAAGAGAACAAAGAAAATATAGAGAGCACCATTGGTTCTCTGGTTTTTTTTTTTTTTAATACAAAAAATACTAAATTCGGAATAATAAAAACAATTTTTAGATAACACAGAAAAAACTTAACTTAGAAAACAAAAACAGCTTTCAGATAATACCAAAATGTTCTTTTGTTATCAAAAATTATTATTAAGAACCGTTTTCAAAAACAGAAACCAAACTGACTCTAAAGTGGCGTTTGTTTTTTGACTTAATACTAAAGCTAAATAACTTTTAACATTAAGTTATTTGTTTTTTTAAAATTTTTACGACTTATTACTGAAATTTTTTTAAAAAGTTGTGAATAGAAAAAGTGAAAATATTTGGCTTTTTCTATTCAAAAAAAGTCATTTTCCACAAAAATAAGAAAAACTAAATCATTGTCCAACAAGCAAGAAGCGCCAAGAATACACACTACTGCATAACAGTGAGGCTTGGGATGTGGTGGTCCCATTCTAATTCTGCTTATTTTTAAATTCTCAAACTTGTCTCATTTAAAACAAACTCGTCTGCTGCATTTTATTTTATTTTATTTTTAATTTGAATTTTTTATATTTACTTTTTATTTTTATTATATTAAAATTAATATTTTTTCATAAATAAAATGTTATGAATTTTATAAATTATTTATTAAAAATATCATTATTATTATTATTATTATTTATTAAAGTATAAAAATAAAATAATAAAAAAATATTTTTAAAATATAATCTAATGGGCTTATTATTATTATTTTGGATACTAAGGATTCATATTGCTTCATTCGTCTGCTTCTTTACCTCAAATAATTTTATTTCTTTTCAATTCACTTTATTTTAAAATGAACTTAGCCCAAGACATTTTTATGACTTCCGAGATTTTGTAAAATCTCATCCAGTTACTGGATAACTTAATACCCGTAAAATCGAAAAACTTCCGCTTGTCTCAAAATTCAATGAAACTTTTTGAGTCACTAGACTTTTGCGAGACGAATTTAACGGTGTAGTCCGTTTGTCATTCGAGATCTAGAGAATTTTCTAGGTTTCCCTGAACTCTTTTACCAATTTATTATTTTTATTAACATTTTGCCATTTTTAAAAATTTCTAATTTTTCCGGGTTTTACAGGGAGTAACAATACCTAAACCCGTTTTGGATTTGAGAAAATAAACTCAAATCTGTTAAAAACCCGATTAAAATTAAACCAAACTGCGTACATTAAGAACGACGACGCAGAACCCGAAATAATTCAAGCCTCATCACATCCCTACTCATTACCTAATATTAAAAAACAAACAACTTAATACTTAATGCTATTAAGTATTATTCAGCATTAAGCTAAAAAAAAGTTATATTTAACATTAAGTAAAAAAACAAACACCACCTAAGTAATTAGCTATACCAAACTGACTTCTTTAAAGTCATGGGTTTATTCCAAATTTAGGTTTGTTTTCCATCCTTTGCGTAGCTCGAAAGATTAACTGGTAGGGTGGTCTTAGAGAACGTTTGACAGTGATTTTTAGTGCGGCTTTTTTAACCTGCAAAATGATTTTGCTAAAATTTAAATGAATATTGGATAACAGATTTTTAAAACAGTTCTAAGAAATGGTTTTTGAGAATATATAGCTTTTCAAACTGTTTTACATTGTTTTGTGGAATAAAAATCTAGTTAAAACCTAAAATGTTTTAAACTTGTATTTAATATTTTAAGAATGTCTTAAAAATATTTTTATGTTTAATATTTTGAACCATTTTATGTGCAGGAATTTTTTAAAACAATCATAAGGAACATATCAAAACAAGAGAAAACAATTAGAAACGATGGTTTTTCCTAAAGAACAAAAAAGAAAAAAATATATAAACAGTTTTTGGTTTTCACAAATCTTTTCTTGATTTTTTTTTTTTTTTTGAAACTGATATTTTCTTGGATTTTTATTCTTAAAAAAACGAAACCTATTTTGTTTTTTTGACATGGACAAGCAAATTTAAGTGTTGAGTAAGATTTCATAAAACATTAGAAAAATAAACAATCACTTATATTAAAGAAATATTTTCAAAAAAATTGTATATTTAATATTTTTTAATATATATTAAAAAATTTTCTTAAAAAATCTTATTATTAAAAATTCTCCAAATAAAAAACTAACATATTAAAAACGGTGGTTGAATATTAAAACGTACCTCCTTGGGTATGCTTAATTTATACATTAGGAGGCTCAGTTTCAATTGCGTTGACAACATAAATGAATACCTCAAATCTGTTTGGACGGCAGGAAATCCAAACTGAAACCAAACCCATTTTGAGCTTAAAAAAGAAAATGAAATATATATTCGAGTCAGGAAAAGTGCGGCTGATTTCATGTGCCGTGCATGATTGAATGATAATTATGATCATTACATAATATTGTCGATCTACTATTTGTTGTGATTTCAATCGTCAGGTTTCTTTACGACTTAATTACTTTTAGTAAAGTCAAAAAGTTGGCTAATATCATTTCTTGTGGATGTAATTCAATATTGGGCAGATACCTTGAATCATAGAATAATTTAATAATTGTATGTTTTACACATACGCCTCCTTTTATTTCCAGTATAACATTGATGAGCTCATAGGTTCGGTCCTATTAATTTAATCAGCCTTTTCACTACATAAATGATTGATGCTGGGTCAGTCCGAGTGTTAAATTTGTTTCCACAAAGACAAGAAAATATCGTTTGATGTTTGTTTTTTGACTTAATATTGAAAGTTGAATAACTTTTAACATTAAGCTGTTTATTTTTTAAAATTTTTATGACTTATTGCTAAAATTTTTTTAAAAAGTTATGAATAGAAAAAGTGAAAATATTTGGATTTTTCTATTTATAAATAGTCATTTTTCACCAAAGTAAGAAAAACTTCATCATTGTCCAATAAAGAGAAAGGTTAGCAACACTCACTACTAGGGATAACAACGGGAGGGTTTGGGATGGAGTGACATAATCCCGATCTGACTCGTTTATTTTTTTCAATTCTCAAATTTGTCTCATTTAAAAAATTAAACGGGATCGGGTAGGAATAGGAAAATTCTCAAACCCGTCCAGTTTACATTTGATTTTTATTTTTAATTTTTTTATATTTACCTTTTTATTTTTATTATATTAAAATATAAAATAAATATATTTAAAATATAATCGAAGCATGGCGGGAGTAACAATACTTGAACCCGCCCCGAACTTGTCTCGGATTTGAGAAAATAAATTCAAATTCGCTAAAAATCCACCATAGCTAAATCAAACCTGCCCATTAAAAGTGAGAGATGAGGCGAATCAAAATAATCCACCCCATTGTCATCCCTATCACACCCAATGCAAAAAACAAACAACTTCTAATACTTAATACTGGCTAAGTACTATTCAAAGATTGAACTCAAAAAGTTTTATTCAAGATAAGTAAAAACAAATACCACCTTAATATGTCTTTCTTTTACCTAAATTTAATATATGCTTATACCGCCGTGGTAAAGTATTCCTCATCCCTTTCCCCTATTTCCATTCAAAAATTCTTTTACCCTAGAATCTATCTCCGTGGTACTCGCTTGGAAACTTATGTGTACCTATCCTCTCCTCAATATTGTTATGATATAACCCGAAAATCCTCATCCAACTCACATCTCCGAGCCTCACATGCCTTATTATAAAGGGCTTCATCACACCTTTTGTTTGGCATCAACCAACATGGCTAAGTTCAACTCCGTTTGATACCATTTGTTGGTAAACTTATGTATCCACCCATATATCTTCATATTAGTATCAGATCGCCTTATGGTTGAAAATGGTGCAACATTGTCATGGGTGTCATTGGCAAAATGGCTCTACTATAAGTTTTGCAACTTGTCGTGATCAATTTGTGATAGAATCCATCAAGTAATGTAATTCGAAGAGATGTGAAACCACATGTATAAACTCACACAGAGGAAAAAAAATAGAGATTGGTTACGCGATTTGGCAATGGCTTACACCGCACGAGGCTAAGCCCATATGTAAGGTATTTTACTATATATCAATTAGGTTACAAGTTGGTCCTAAGTGGGATAAAGCTCCCCCTTTCTCATAGCTATCTTCTCCTAACTATCTCACCTGAAAAACAGAGAAGTAAGCTCCTCTTATTTCCCATACACATATGGGCTCCTAAGTGCCTAATCACTCCATCTCTACCTGAATACCTACACTACTCATCATCAAGGCTTAGAGTAGTACATGTAGCAGCTATCTTCACGTGTAAATATAGCTGCTTCAACAAATCTCCTTTGTGTGTGCTCTCCCCGTCCCCTACAAGCCTCGAGATATTCTCCCAATATTCCGTGGTGGTTTTATGTTTCCTAATATGTCTTAACAAGCTGATTGGAATATTCTGATTTCCTTCCATAGTTATCATAATAGCATATATTCTTTCCTTGGAAATCTCACGAAATAATATCTTATCTCTCTAATTTAATTCATGCAATATTGCCAAATATTATCCTCTAACCTTCCTTGTTCATCACATCGAATATTGACTCTTTATTTGCATAATATTGGCTCCACAATCGGATTTGGTTGAAAGTGGTAAGTTGTGTCACTTAGCATGATGCATCAACTTGTGTGACATCAGCTGTGACATTAGGTTCTGCTGCTTGAAACATGCAATTTATTTTTGCTTAAGATTATGACAATAAATAACTCCAACAATCTCCTCCTTTGGCATTCTTTGAAAAAAATAAAATAGTATAGGAGGAACATGTTTTACAAAGATTTTCACAGGCCAACATAAGCAACACATCATCACTCTCCCTAATATAATAGAAAAGTTGATTCCCAAATATCCACCATATAACCAACTACAATCAGTGCCAACCAAATACTCAACAATTGGGAAAAGTCACAAGGCACAACAATCATAATAAACCATGAGAAAATAAGTAGGCTTCTCTCTTACTCTCCATTTTCTACCCCTTCTTTTTTACACAAAGGGCCAAATGAAAACATGCACTATAAAAAAAAAAGGCTTTCATTGACATATAATTCCTCGACTTATGTAAATATTAGTCATTGTAAGCTATTAAAATTGAAAGTAACAACATATATGAGCCTTTTAAAGTTACCTTGACTACTGCTCAAATTGGGGAAAACAATATTGAAATATAATAAGCTTACCTAGATAGATAGTTTTTAGTCAAGGTTAAAATCTCCAAGCTATAATACATTTTATTTTATTATAAGGTAAAAACTATTACTTGTGACATTCTCTAATGTATATATATGGACACTTAGCTTCCTTTATTTCATTTTCTCAAAATTCCATTTATTTTTAAGAATTTCTCTCTTCAAACCAAGGTTCAAAGTCGTCGTAAGTTATTGATTTGGATGGTCTCCAGACATATTGATCATGATATCTTGGTCTTGGTATTTCAAATCGGTATTGGATGATACACAAAATATATTGAATTAACATTTTCAAAAAATTTTAAAAAGCTTTTAAAATTATCACAAAAATCAACATATTTATGTAATACATATGTAAATAATATTATTTCTATTTTTATTAAAGAAAATTTGAATAGATTTAAAAAAAATTTATCATTTCTCATTGTAAAAATTAACTACAAAGCAAATAAAATTTATTTTTATAATATATTTATTCAAATTTAATACTTATTAATGTTTATTTAAATGAGCATAAATCATACTTTTTAATTAAAGCACAAATCATACTTAAAAAATATAAATATAATTTTTTTATCTAATATTTTTTTAATATAATGCTTTAAAGAAATTATTAATTTTATTTTCAGTTTATTAAATCAACTTTAAGACTAAATATATTTTTTAATTTTTTTTAAAACACACCTACTCCACTCTCTTTCACCACCCACCCAAGAATCCCCACCTCTTTCTCCCTGGCTCTTTCCTCCTCTCCCACAAAACAATCCCTTCCACCCTCTCCCCCACTCCCCTTCTCTTTTTCTCTATCTCCAACAAATCACTCCCATCACCTCTTTATCTCTCTGGTTTTTCTCTCCGCCCTCAACGTCTTTCTCTTTCTTTCTTTGACAACCCTCTCTCTTTTTGAGACTGAAACTAGTAAACTAATTTTCGGTCCCCTCTCTCATTCTTTAATTCTTCGAAAACAAAATGTCCTTTTCATTGATCTAATCTATCAATGGATCGATTTGATTCGAGTATTGATCTGATAACAACTATAGCCGAGGTGGATGCTGACTCCCTTCAAAACCTGAGCCCTAGTAAGTTCAACAATCCATGCCTCAATCATATATGTTTTTATTTCATTTTTTTCTTCAAATTTGGAATAGTGGAAAGCCCTAAAAGCAAGGTCCAACCTTGCCATGAAATGTTTTGAGAGTGATAGAGGATGAATCTTGGTGAGAGAGCTATTGATTTGGGGATTTTAACTTGGTTGAGATTTTTTGGCTTAATATTTGAATTCGTCTACACAAATTACATATACTAGTATATTCTATTTTATATTATATATCATCAACTTGTAATGTCTTTATACTCTTTTAATACGATTTGGTTACTGGATTGGATGAGGCATTAATGTCTATGGTTGGTTGTAGATGGTGGGTCAAAGCATTACAACCTTACCAAGTTAGTTCCTCTGAGATGTTTAGGTAATTTAAAACCACTACGTAGTGTAAACAAGTCTAATCATTGTTTGCAGTGCCTTTCGATCAAACTAATACAATTTGTCTCATAGTCTAAAAGGGAATATATTTACGGTTCTATAAAATATGTTCAATTAATAATATTTTTTTGAACTATTGGGTTCTTTATCAATATGGAAAAAAATTTGAAAATTAATAAATATCAACACTTATTCTAGGGATAAAAAGTATGACCTCCTGCTAGGGTAAAAAAATGCACTGTCCTGAGAGGGCTTTGAAAAGTCATAAAAAAGAAAAAAAAAAAATTTAGAACTTATACCATGTAAAGCAATAGGCATGCTTGTTCTACCCCTAAAATTAGTGTGAACTAGAATATGACAATACATGTGTAAGTTATGAGATTTCGCCTTTAAATATCGATGAACTAATACGTGATTAGGCCTCTGTCGAAATGGACAATAGAAGCAAATCCTTCAAAATATATTTAAGCCCTAAATCATTTTAGAACAAATTTTTAGAAAAGGTAGAATATGTGGTGATGGTTGTAGAAAAGTTGATTTATTTGGGTTCTAGATAAGGATGCACATGCACTAGATAAAGCAAAGACTATGAGTATCATATACTTAAAAAGGTGAAACTTTCTAGAGTGTTTATTATGTTAAAAGGTTCCAATAGTTTACTTTGGAATTTAATTTATATGATATTGAAATTGAATGGAAAAGTTTGTCTAGGAGTACAATTAGTGCTAAAATGATTAGCCAAGTTAATAAGAATAATGACAAAGCATTTTCATATATTTGTTTTGGCTTGATAATCTTTTTGTTGTTTTTCTTTTTAATGGTCTCTTTGTAGGAGGATTATTAGCTTTTCAGTTACATCCTTCTTAGATACAGTGGGAAGGTAGAACACAATTAAATTCATGTCCTGCCTTTAAGTTGAATCTTTTAATTACTCACACTTGCTTATATTAATTGATTGTAGAAGATTTCTATTGTTTCATTTCTATTTCAACTGTAAAAATGAAATTAATTTATTTTTCTTTTTTCTAATTTATCATGAATACTACAAAATCTTATTGTGGTGGAAGCATAAGTATATTAGGTGATTTTAAGAATATATATATATATATATATTAAAGAATGTCAAATCAAGGTACATAACTAAGCATTTGATTATATTCTAATATCCTTGCTTTCTTGAAGAAAACTTATTTTCTTTTATATTATTTAAATGAATTTTCATTAGCTTAGATAGTTTGTGAAGAAGTGGTCGTCCTAAGTGGATGTTAGAAACATGAATTATAGTTATCAAGATATGAAACTAAATTTAGCAAGTAATCGTCACGTTAAGATATTATTATAGACATAAACTCAAATAGTTTTAAGATTCACATGTTTACATGGATTATGTTATTTGTGATAACTTGTATCTCTTTGTAACGGTTGGCTTCTATTCGGGTTCTTTAAGTTATGTCCTGGAAAGAATCTGTTTGATTGTTTCTTTAATGATTGGACTTAATGTTGAACTCTTTTTTAAAAGATTACCATGAGAAAATCAGGTCATTGTTCTTTGCATTTGGAACACAAAAAGTATATCTATTGATGTTTTGTTCTACTACTTTTTATAATAAAAAAGCAATTAAACAAAGTAGTGGCTCATGAATTCAATTCTTGAATCAATAGCATATTCTTTTAATCTTCATTAAGGTGCATACAATTGCGACATATATATATATAGACATGGTGGGTTTTATGTCATAATGACTCAAAAGGTTGTAATTTTGGTAATGATAAGACAAAGGAGATACTTACCTAGTAGGTTGGGTTGGGTATGATATTATAGAATAGTTATAATTTTGATACTACTTGTTTAAGGGGAAGAAATAAAGGGAAATTTCCCAAAGAGCATTTAGCAAGATAATAGGCCTAAGTATATGTAGACTAGCTTTCAAATTAAAGCACATTAATATTTGTATCTAATGACAAGCTTCCAAATGGAAAACTTGTAGCTATGAAGGTTTGATTTGATAGAACACAAGTTGGGGCTGGTTCTTCTATCAATCACTAGGTTTGTTGAATGATTAAGTCATTGATGCTGTAAATGGTAGATAAATAACTATATTTTGGTTTTCATAGGTTGAAAATTGTTGTTGATGCTCCCTATCTCTAGCTGCCAAAAAGTCATACACATGGAAGAAAGAAATATATATATATATATATATATATATATATATATATATATATATATATATATATATATATATATATATATATAGATATCATGGTTGTATTTTAGCTCTTGTGTGTATGCTCAACAGTTTAAATATAACGAATGAGAAATAGAATTTGCATTTTATCTTAATGAATGAGGCTTCTTAATAATGAACAAGTCTTTGGTGTTTTAAAGAAATGATGAAAAACATAAATGATTGTTTATTATCTCTAAAGATGTGATATTATTATTAATCCTATGTGAAACCTTCAAAGTTGAGCCTAATGACCTTCCTCCAAGGTCTTAGTTTGCACATATATACATACTCCTGGTAGTAATTTCAATTTCATTGAATGTTTTGTTTAATTCTTTGTAAAACAAAAAGAACCTGAAACTTTGAAACCTAAGGAAAGAAAGAAAAAGAAGAAAATGATCCTTCTTATATATATATATATATATATATCATATATATATATATATATATATATATATATATATATATATATATATATATATAGCAAATTCAATTGAAAATGATAATCGTTGTGCTTTGAGACAAGTAAGTACTTTGTCATATTTTAAAATGGCAACTACATTTTAAATATCTTATTAGAAAATGGGATCCGATTGGGTTTAAAAATAGGTGATAGGCCCACCTACCAAGCCTTCCAAGAAGTAGGTTTAAAAGAAGACTTTATAAGCAAGCTTAGTGAAACGCCTCGCCTCTGCACCGCCATAACGGAGCCCAGCCTATCTCGCTCTATACAATAACACAGACAACCTAAAGAGCCCATATCCTGTAAATCAAATCAAATCTCACTAATAAGGGAAGTAAGATAATTCCCAATAACTGCTTATCCTGTAAATCAAACCAAATCTCACCAATAAGGGAAGTAGGATAATTCCTAATAACTGCTTATCTTGTAAATCAAACCAAATCTCACTAATAAGGGAAGTAGGATAATTCCCAATAACTGCTTTCCAATTACCTCTTATTAACTGACAAATGATAAGGAAAGAAAATCCCCATCCAATAAGAGAACTTTATCACCATCTAATGGGGAAAACATATACTTATACGCTGTGTGCCACCCCATCGGTGAAAGGCACGTTAACATCTCGCCTCTCTGCTAGCTGATATTTTCTTTCCGCAGGAAAGAACTGACTTAGGCATCGCCGGTCCTCTTTGTTTCTTGTTTTTGCAGGGGAACGCAGCGTCTAGAGCCAGCGGTCCGACCCATCGATCCCAACACGCTCCGGTCCAGTTCCGATTGAAAAAGGCATCATTAGTCAAGATCAGATGTGGGAATGATACCTTTTACAAATAAAGCCGATATCTCGCAATTGATGGTATCAACTCGAATACAAGCAAGAGCGCCAATCCTCCTGTGGATGCAAGACCACCAGCGAGGTGGATACCGACCTCCCCGAGGCATGTTGTAGACAAGGTGTCAACACGGACGAGGCAGGCACCGCCTCACCAACCAACACTTGATAGGGAATTGGAAAGAACCACCAGGCAGATGCACCGTCGCGGGAAGGACAAACCCAAAAGAAGGCCATAACACCACCCCTTTGTGAAGAGCATACACCTCGGCCTCACCGAGGCCGGGAATTAATCCAAGAGAGCTGGGCACGAACCTCACCTAGCCCCAGAGAGGAGCGCAACGAAGCAATACCCCGGGGGAACATCGGAGACGATGAACCGAATTCTCTCGCCAAAATGGGGAGCGATCATGAACAGAGGTTCAAGGATATCCAACAGAGCTCGCCACATGAAGGAAGTCATGTGCTGCCGAGCCCGCACTTGCCGGACACCCTAGTGCAACAAATCGAGCCACCGCTCACAAATGAGGTGCTACACTTCCTTCCAAAGAAAGTCTTGATGCCAGTAAATAAAGGCGTTCGATGGAACAAAGAATTCTGGCGACCATCTTAACACCTATAAGAACCAGATGGAGTTGCACATATATCAAGATTCCCAGACGTGCGTGAGCCTTTCGCCATCACGCTTAAAAGGTTCGCTACCGCTCGGTTTAATAGGCTCCCACCATCGTCAGTTTCCTCATTTAGAGAGCTCTCCATCGCATTCGTCTCCCACTTCATTGGAGCCAGAACATACAGGAAGCCGAGTTATCACTTGCTGACCATAAAGTAGAGTTCGCAAGAAAGCCTGAGGTCTTATGTCCAGAGGTTCGATGCCAAGTCTTTGAAGGTAGATGTACCGGACGAGAAGTTCGCTATCACCACATTCATCGCTGGGCTAGGAGTGCAGTCAAAAGATTTGATGTTTTCCATCTCAAAGAATCCTCAGGCAAACATGGATGAGGTGCTCGCTAATGCGGAGAAATACATTAACAGCGAAGAAGCCCTTATATCTAAGAGAGGAAGCTCTTCAACCCACAAGGAGAAAAGCAGGACTGACAAGCAACGGGAGCGAAGCCCTAGGAGACAAAGAAATCGAGAGAGATCCCTAAGGAGGGACAGACAACGGTCCCCGAAGAGGCGAGGAAGCATCAGAGACCGCCTGGGACCACCTCAGCCCGAGCTACGACAACAAGAGATTCACCCCCTTTACAACCGTAGTATCACAGGTCTTGTGCGAGGTGCAACATGAAAAATTTCTGAGATGGCCATCCCAGATGAGGACAGACCCTACCAAAAGAGATAACACCAAGTACTGTGAGTTCCATAGGGACCACGGGCATCGAACGGACGATTGCATACAACTCAAGAAGGAAATAGAATACCTGATTCGACGGGGATATCTCCGCCGCTACATAGCCTTTGAAGGTCAGGATCAAGCGCAACCACCATCGCCTCGGCAGCCGACAACTCAACATCAACAGCCCTTGGGGGAAATCCATGTGATCTCAAGAGGATTTGCAGGAGGTGGGGAGTCCACTCTAGGAAGGCTCATTTGCGTAGCATCAGGTCAAGAGAGGTAATGGAAGTGCAAGTAGTGTCCAAACTACCACGACTCGACACCACCATAACATTTCGATGCACTGAGGATGTCAACACCCCACGACGATCCTGGTGATAAAGGCGCCAGGCTAAAAACAATCCACCGTCCTTTGTCACGGGAGCTCACCGACATCATCTTCTCGCCGGCTTTTGGCAAGACGGGCATCGAAGGAGAAGCTGAACCACCAAAGACTCCACCTACGAGGATTCTCCGGAGAGAAAGTGCTACCTTTAGGGTCCATACAGCTAGTGCTCACTATGGGAGACCCCCCGTGCCAAGCAATAACGACAGTAAGATTTCTCATAGTAGATGCCCCCTTTGCTTATAACGTGTTATTAAGCAGACCCTCTTTCAACGCCATAAAATCCATCCCCTCCGCTTACCACATGGTGATCAAGTTTCCTACCACAAACGGAGTAGGAATGGTTTGAGGAGACCAGCGCGTGGCCAAGGAGTGTTACTCGGCATCAATGAAGCAAAAAGAGGTCGACAACATATACGTGGACGAGCTCGACATGCGCGATGAGGTAAGCACCGGACTTGAGCCTCTAAGAGCCGGAGCTGTGCAGCTTGACGATGACCTAACACCCGCTACATCGACTCTGCTTAGCGAAAGATCTAAAAGCCTCCTTATCCACTTTGAAATAGAATAAGGGATGTCTTCGCGGGCCAGGAGGACATGGGAGGGATTGACTTCAAGAATAATCACTCGCGTACCAAACGCCACCTGATCCTTCAAACCAGCTACAAAAGAAGGAGTTTCGCTCCAAAAAGACAAAAAGTAATTAATGAGGAGGTTGGCAAGCTCCTCCAAGCAGGTGCGATCAGAGAAGTGGAGTACCCTGAATGGTTGGCTAACGTCGTACTCGTCAAAAAAGCAAATTGCAAATGACGACTCTACATCGACTTTACTGACGCCAATCGAGCATGCCCTAAAGATAGCTTCCCTCTACCTCAAATCGACTTTATAGTAGACGCCACAACCGGCCATGAACTCCTCAGCTTTATGGATGCTTTCTTCAGTTACAACCAAATCAGCATGGATCCCGACGACCAGGAGAAGACCTCGTTCGTCACAAGGCAAGGGACCTATTGCTTTCGGGTAATGCCTTTTGGACTGAAAAACGCAGGAGCTACCTACCAGAGATTGGTGAACAGGATGTTCTAGAAGTAAATAGGGGCATCCATGGAGGTACATATAGATGACATGCTGGTAAAATCAACTACGACCGAGCTCCACATAGCTCATCTGGTCGAGGCATTCCTGATCCTGAAAGAATACAACATGAAGTCAATCTACTAATGCGCTTCGTAGTCTCGTACCGGTACCCGGGTTTTAGTAGTCAACAACCGAGGAATAGAGGCAA
Source organism: Tetrastigma voinierianum (assembly GCA_016808115.1). NCBI lineage: Eukaryota > Viridiplantae > Streptophyta > Magnoliopsida > Vitales > Vitaceae > Tetrastigma > Tetrastigma voinierianum. The sequence goes on from JAEQBH010004335.1 coordinate 375,536, forward strand.
ACCTGCATAAGATGAAAGTCAGGCTCGACATGCCGTCACCATTCAGCATAAAAGAAGTCCAACGCCTTACCTAAGGATAGCTTGCAAGGCCGCTTAAGGTCTGTGGCCAACGATATGTCGTACTCTTCTTCCGATTCAAAAAGCTCTCCAATGGGATGCACAATATGAAGCATTCGCAACGCTAAAACTTTATCTCGAGCTTCCCCCCCTCCATTCCTCGTAAGTCCTCCAGGAGAGCTCCTACCAGACCTAGCAAAGGTCGCATTTCTCAAATCCTACCGCCCCGATCGTGAGACAAAGACCGAAAGACCTAGTTTACTATTGCAATCAAGCTTTGAGAGGAGCAGAGGAGAGGTATCCAAAGATGGAGAAACTAATCTTGGCATTGGTTACCATAGCCCAAAAACTCCGCCCTTACTTCCAAGCGCATACCATTGAAATCCTAACAATACCCGGCGAAGTGCCATAAACCAAAGCACTTCGGAAGATCGATGAAGTGCCATAAAGCCGAGTTTATTCGACATCAGATACAAACCAAAAACAGCAATAAAAGGGCAAATCTTGGTAGACTTCGTCATGGAATTCACCTCGGTAGAGCTTGTCGAGGATACTCAAACGACGCCCGACCTCCCCATTTGGAAGCTGTCCGTAGACGTGGCCTCCAATGCTCAAGGGAGTGGTGCCGGGCTAATTCTGACCTCTCCAGAAGAAATAGATATCGAGTATGCGCTCAAATTTGGGTTCCAAGCCTCTAACAATGAGGCCGAGTATGAGGCCGTCATAGCTAGACTCAACCTCGCCCATTCAATGGAAGTTGATCAGCTAGAGGTATGCAGCGACTCCCAGTTGGTAGTAAAGCAAATAAAAGACACCTACGAGGCCAAAGGCGAAAATGATCCCATACCTCAAAAGGTACGGAATTCATTGAGGAAGTTTCAGAGCCAGTTCAGTCGCCATACCAAGAGTAGAAAATTCACAAGCAGATGCCTTAGCAAAACTGGAAACAACCTCCCAAGCAGACCTCAACAAACTGACGCCCGTCGAGCACCTTTCAGAGCCCTCCATAGATCTCAACAACGAAGAGGTCTCCCCTGTCATATCCGAGCCAAGCTGGATGGACCCCATTTGGGGACTACCAATAGAAGGACTATTAAACGATCCAAAGGAGGCATCAAAGCTAGGCCTAAGTTTGCCAGGTTTCATTCATCCTGGGGCCCTTTATGTTATAGGTTTTTTCACACCCATCCTCGCGTATCATATGGGAGACGCCGATCACGCACCGGTGGGGCAAGAAGGCGCAGAAATCACACCTGCCTCTAATCAAGTGTGGAAAAGTCTTAAGGCAGGGATACTACTGGCCCACAATGCTTAGAGACGCAACAGAACTAGTAAATGCAAAGTTTGTCAAGAGCACGCCAAAATCTCTCACCTCCCATCCGAGCCACTGACTTCAGTCACAAGCCCCTGGCCTTTTCAGCAGTGGGGGCTAGACATATTGGGACCTTTGCCCATTGGAAAGGGCCAATGCAAATTTGTCGTCATAGTAGTGGATTATTTCACCAAATGGGCAGAAGCCGAGCCCTTGGCTACCATCATGGAACAAAAGGTACGTAACTTCGCTTCGCTGCGCTATAATACGCAGTTCGTATCCGGAGACTTATGCCACACTGGTGCCAATCTACAACCCAAGTTCGTGGATTTCGTGTCGAGCTTCAATCGTGGAACTATTACTTCATCCCCAACTCATCCACAATCTAATGGATGTGCAGTGTCACCATCATAACTCCTTAGCGCCAAGAAGACCGTTGGAAGATCTTAAAAGGTAAATGGTAGAATACCTCCCGAGGTGTTATGGCATACTGCACTACACGCAGAAGTCAAGAACTCAGAAACCTTTATTTACTCTAGTCTTTGCATCGGTATGAGTCTCTGCCGAGATCGGATTAAAATCCCCAAGGATTGAATTGGCAAGCATGGAACATAACGAAGAGGCTCTCCGCCTCAAACCTAGACCTCCTAGATGAAAAGTGTGATCAGGTCCAGAAACGTACAAAAGACTACCAAAGGAAGACGACAAGGTACTACGACCAAAAGGTCAAACCCAAGAGCTACAAGCCTGGCGACCTAGTCTTAAAAAAGCTTCTTCCTGCGAGAAAAATCCAACACATGGAAAACTAGGGCCTAACTGGGAAGGCCCCTATATCGTGTCTCGTGATCGCCGCATTCGTAACTATGAACTCCTGCATTTAAGAAGGAAAATTTACTCATTCTTGAACGCCGAAAGCACCCTAAGCGCTTCTTTACTGGCAGGACCTCGAATTGTAATCTTTAATAAAGTATCATCAGCCTTAAGATAACCGCCTGTGTATTCATTGATTACTTTATTTAATATCCTTATGGATCAAAAGTAGGTATATTTCCAGAAAAAAGGCAGATACCACAGTAACACCCGAGAAAATTACACACTTCAAGATACACAAATTCATGTTTCAAAAAATATCGTTTTATTCCAATGAAGGTACAATCGATTACAATCGCCAGCGTTATCCTTACATCTTGTGAATGAACAAGATAAGGGGTGCCTCAAAATAAAAATCTCAAGAAAGAGAAAGAGAGAGGGAAAGAGAGGAAGAGAGACTACGAACGAGAAGGAAAAAGAGAAGGAAAAGGAGAAGAAAGAAGAGACACAAAATGAAGAAAGACGCATCGGTCCTAGGAACAGAACGAAAAAGGCGACCCCATGCAAGGTATCACAAAACGCGATTCAAATAAAAGGTCAACATCGTTAAGAAAAAGGAAGCCCAAACTTCACAGAGAAGTAAAAGTCAACATCGTGGAATAATAATGCTAACAATCAGAGGATGTTCTCAGAAGAAACTGAAGGAACTAGGAGGAAACGAAATGCCGAAAGTCAAAAGTCACGCTATCATAGACATTTGACTCGCCATAAAGCCCTTAACCAAACTCAGCCTCAACACAAGTGGAAGTCGCACCCGACCGAGAAATAATACACTTTGCCCGCCGTCGTAACTGGGCAATGGGGGAAACTGATTGGGCCTTAAAATAGGCAGGCGCAGGCCTACTCACCAAGCCCAAGAAGTAGGTTTAAAAGAAGACTTATAAGTAGCTCGTGAAACCGGCTCCCGGTTCCGCCCCATAACGGAGCCTGGGTCATTCATTTCTAAGGCCACAACATGCATAGCCTAAAGAGACCATATCCTCAGAATCAAATCAAATCTCACTAATAAGGGAAGTAAGATAATTCCCACAATCACATTCAGAAATCAAAACCAAATCTCACTAATAAGGGAAGTAGATAATTCCTAATAACCGTTTATCCTCAGAATCAAACCAAATCTCACCAATAAGGGAAGTAGGATAATTCCCAATAACTGCTTTCCAATTATCTCTTATTAATCTGACAGCGATAAGGAAAGAAAATCTCTCATCCAATAAGAGAGAATCCTTATCACCATCAAATTGGGAAAAGATATACTATAACACAGTCACCATCAAGTGAGTTGCACTGGTAACATTCTACTCTAAGGCTGACTTTTCTTCTGGTGAGCGAACCACTAGTACTGGAGCGGCAACTAACAGCTCCGCCGGTCCTCGCGTTTGTTTCTATTTTGGGTGGGAATGTAGCGCTGTGAGCCGGGCATTAGTCCACCCATCGATCCCAACACGCTCCACTCAGTTCCCATTAAAAATAAGATCATCAAGATCCATGTCAAACACCCAGTTTTAGGACTTGATGTAATAAAGCATTATAAAAAATTAATCTCATAAAAAAAAATGCATTGCCACTGTCTGGCCTCTACCTGCATGTCATTTATCATTTGGGTTGCTATCAAAATAGGAAAAAAAATAAAAAAACCTTTTCTACAAAAGAGGCCATTGTCTGTTTCATTGATGAAAATAATCATCACAAGAACAAACTGACTATTAGAAAACATGAGGTATGGTGTCACCGCTTGGAACCCACATCACATTCGCTGTTTGGCCACAATACAACTCAACCCTTTATGCTTCATTTTGTATACATTTTATGCGGTCGATAAGATCGCGATAAAATTGATTCTTGGTAAACAATTTTATATCGTATGAAGGCAGAATCCACATGTGACCAAAACCAGTAGCTTTATTATCCAAACAATTCCAAAAATTAAAACCTTAGGAAAATATTCTTTAAAAACCAATGATTTAACATGAAAGTGTTAGGAAAATCTTAATTTCAACCACATGTTTCTAAATACAATATCATAAACATTATAAATCTCAAAACATTAGATCTTGTATAATGATGTTCCTAAATAATCATGTTTCTACCCATTTAATTCAAGAGATATAAAGTTAGTATAGTGGTACACATCAGATTCATTAATGTCATTTAATGTTAGATCTTCCAAATTGATACAACCCTAATGATAAGAATTTGTCTCTCCTCTAGTGATGGGGATGTAGAGAAGAAGAATAACTAAGGTTCTTTTGCTGTATGAATTGAGGATCATAACCCTAATATTTATACTAGTCATATTAAGTTAGATATTTTTACCCTCATCAAATTAGAAATATCCCTTATGTATCCATACATTAATTCCTTGACAATTATACCCTTAAGCCAATTGCCTAATTCCAATTAGATCAATTTAGTTAGGCTTAATTAAAATTGATAGCATGAACATATTTAATAATTAGATATGTGACCTTACAATAATTATTGAAGAATTCCAACAATTTCCTACTGGCCCATATATGTAACTTTACAAATATGTTAAACCAAATGAGCTCAAAATTTGTTATCATAACCTTAGGGTATACCTGAACCAATCTTGTCCATTAACTATATCGACATAGTATCAAAGCAATTTTTGTTACTGTTAACGTAACAAAACCCATCAATGGCTACGTACATGAACACAATCAAATGACATAGATCAATCATGGATGTGTAGCATGAAAATTACATGCAATGTGATCTTTACATGTCTGTTTCCAACTTATCCAACTTAATTCTGTAGTGAGATCATGATAGATTCAGAGTAAAACTGAAACATAAACTTTATTCTACAAAAAACATCCATAAAGTAAGTCTACAACTGAATGACACCCGAATACAAACTCCCATTGAAATCACATATCATCAATTGATACAACACCCATATGATCAGTGTGCTCATGAAAGACCGTGGGTGGTAAAACCCAGAGTGGATCTGCATTTGTGGAGTTTGTGCTAATGTGCTCAATAGAAATTTGACCACTCTAAACCCTCTCCCTAACAACTAGGAACTGATGTCAATATGCTTTGACTTAGTAATGCTCCTATTATTAGTGGAGTGCAAAAATGGCTGATTTATTATCACAATATAACTTAAGTGGTTTTTCAATTCATGCCACTTTTTGTAGTCTAGTGACAAAGTTTATTAGCCAAATCCCTTAGTTTGATGTCTCATGACATGCTATAAACTCTACTGTCATGGCATCCAACAAAACCGGAGTCAAAATACCCAATGATCTCCAAATGATCGGGTCTCCTATATGTGAGCATATAATGTTATATTCTTTGCAAATACTTCATAACTTGTTTGGCTACTTTCCAATGATCCATGCCTGGGTTCCTTAAATATCTACTTAAAATCCCTACAATGTACGCCATGTCCGAACGCATACATACTTCCTATTACTGATGAATAGGAAGACTGACGGCCTTTTAGGCGAGAAGGCCACGCGTTTGCATTCCTGCATGCCAAATTTCTTAAGTACCTTATCGATATAGCTCCTTTGTGACAATCTAAGAATACCCAAAAATTGGCATCTTTACTTAGGAAGCAGCATGGAGTAAAGTGCTCACTTTGGATAATCTCAAACACTGAGGAATGGCTTTTGCAAACAGATGCTTTCTATGTGAGGAGGATGAGGAGACCATAAATCACTATCGATCTAATCAAAAGTGCTAAAATGTTGTGACTTGCTTTGTCAATTGTCAGATTAGTTAGGTGCTCTCTCTCGGGTCCTTCACACCCTTTTAGCTTAGCAAAGAGTCAGCCGTGGGAGCATGGAAAAATATATGATCCTCAGGTTCGTTTCGACTTCGTGCTAGAAATAGCTGCATTCAATATGTCACTTGTACCAAAGGATTAAAAATTAACTTTGTCTCCAATTTGTGGACTTCACAATCCTATATAGCAAGGATAATACAAACTCTATTTTAGATTTCACATGGTTGAAGGTGCAGTAGTTTAGATTCTTTCATGTCTTTTGTGTGTCATTTTTGGTCTACGCCTTGTACTTTGGAAATTTCCATTTTATATACTCGCTTACCGATAAAATAAAAATAAAATCTAAGAATACCCTGACAACAATCTCGGTGGATCTGGATCTCTAATACAAAAGAGGCATCACCAAGATCTTTAATCTAAAAAAGATTTGATAGAAATCTTTTAATGTCATGCAATAAGCATATATAATTTATGGCAAGCAATATATCATCAATATACAAAACCATAAACAATATGTTTACTCCATTGTGAATCGACACAATAATCACAATGTTTATCTCAAACCAAATGAGGTAATCACTTAATGAGATTTGTATAATACTGACATGATGCTTGCTTGAGTCCAAAATGGTTTTGCTGCTTGCAACTCCGTACTCTTGGGTTTCCCGACACAAAGTTTTCTGAATGCACCATATAAATTGTTTTTTCAATGTTACAATTGAGAAACACTGTTATGACTTCCATTTAATATAGCTCAAGATTAAAAAGGGCAACAAGTGTCATAATTGTTCTAAAATAGTCTTTTAATGAAACAAAATTCTCTTTAAAAAACAAAACATTCCATGGCTTGACGAAATCTGATTAGATCATCTTCCAAAATTCCATAGTTTTCCTTATGTTCCTAAAGAAATATCATAAGATCATCCGAAATTGCTTTTTTTTTTCTCTCCTTCTCTAGTGGACTATCTTAATGGCACATATTGAGGATGTTGAGTTTGTTCCTTAGAAAAAACTGTCTTATCTTGAATGGGAGTAGGAACAACTATATGACTCCGTTTAGGAAGAGAAACCAA